>OX442366.1:25866257-25873757 GCA_949357725.1 Hyperoplus immaculatus | reverse complement strand
TATATGTACTCAAACATAAACAAGATGTTAACTCTGGCTTCATACAACATGTTACGGTAAGTGGCAGACAGGCAGGCAAGGAGGACCCAGATGCAGACAGTTTCAAGTGAGGGAAATGTATTGTCCAAACATGTAAGTCCAAAAAGGCAAAAAGGCACAAAAAGGCAAAAAGGCAAGGCACATGGAACACATGGAACACAGGGACACACAGGGACACACAGGGACACACAGGGACACACAGGGACACACAGGGACAATGCTCGGACGGGGAACAAAGAAACACTGGGAGTTATATACACACACACACAAGACAGGGTAGACAACGAGGGACAGGTGCAACACATTAGGGGAGGGAGCAGTAATCAAACAGGAGGGAAACTTGACAGGACATGGGGGAGGAACAAGACAGACGTACCAAAATAAAACAGGAAACATGGGGATCCACCGAAACAAGACAAGACAAAGACAGAACATGACACAACATCTAGATTTTAGGTTTTTTAAAGAGAAGCAAATGTATCCATAATTATTGACGACATTGCCACATTTGCATAGCCTACAACTGCGCAAACATTCTGAAAAAACTAAAAATAAAAAACACATCAATATTTTTTTTTCTTTTTTAAACCTGCAGTGTGTAGAATTTTGGGTTTTATTTCCTAGCAGATTTTGTAGAAAGTAATTATAACATCCATAAGTACATTTCATTTAGTGCATAATAGCTGAAAAAAAAGTTTTGAATTATTATTTTTTCCCTTAGAAAGAGTCTCATATATGTCCATATTTCTGCATATTTTGGACCATGGCCTGGTGCCGCCATCTTGAAAGTGTCATAGTTGGAATGTCATCAGGTGCATTGTTTAAAATTTAGAATTGTTCTTGTCCTTGAAGGCCACTGTAGCTTCTGTTATTATTCTAAAGGGGTGGGGTTACCCAGGGAGCGTTGCATTCTAGAACTTTGTAGAACTTTCTTGATGATGTCATATTACACACTGCACCTTTAATATATTTTATTGATAAAATGTTTCACAGATGTTTTAACAATACACAGAAAAACATGCACATGCAAAAGGCAGAACTCAAAAAGACAAAAAAAAAAAAAACAGACATCCAGCACCCACTCATTTTAAAGCTGCAGTGTGTAGAATGTTGGGTTTTATTTCCTAGCAGATTTTGTAGAAAATAATTATAATATCCCTACGTTTAATTTAGTGCATAATAGCTGATTTTTTTTTTTTAGAATTATTATTTTTTTCCTTAGAAAGGGTCTCATATATGTCCATATTTCTCCACACTTTGGACCAAAGCCTTGTCACCGCCATTTTGGAAGTGTCATAGTTGGAATGTCATCGGGTGCATTGTTTAAAATTTAGAATTGTTCTTGTCCTTGAAGGCCACTGTAGCTTCTGTTATTATTTGAAAGGGGTGGGGTTACCCTGGGAGCGTTGCATTCTAGAACTTTCTAGAACTTACTTGATGATGTCATATTACACACTGCACCTTTAAGGAAAGAACCATCAATAATAGTTGGAATGTCAGTCCTCTACCGGCAAAGTTTCCAGGTGATTCTATAATTTCTAAAGTTAATACCCTGTCCACCTGCATCGTCTAGTCTTACGGTTTAAGAGCCTTATTTTATTGAGGAAAAGGATTTTTTCTTTTAGTATTCTGTGCACGTACGGATGTGTCAGCAGCACCCAAAGCACAGTGAGTTATATGGACAGCCCTGGCCCTGTCTGCCTGGCTGTCTGTCTGCCTGTCTGTCTGCCTGTCTAGCTGTCTGTCGCGGGTCGTTAGACACCTCTATATCCCCTGCCTCCTGTCCAAGCTGTCCTCACATCTAACATTTAAGTCACTGACTCTACAGCTCTGGAGAAAAAAAATAAGAGAAAAGAGACCACTCCAAATGTTCAGTGTCTCTCGTTTTATTATGTATAGGCATATGTTTGAGTAGAATGAACATTTTGGTTCTATAATATAGACCACTGACAACATTTCTACCAAATTCACAGTAAACATAGTGTCATTTAGAGCATTTTCCATTAGTTATGTAGAGATGAAGATTGAAGAAGAATCCAGACTGGTCTCTTCATTTTTGTCCGGAGCTGTTTGTGAACTGCTCTGGTTTTACTCTGACTGTTTAGAAACGCTGTCGAAATAAAAAAGTCGAATAATTAAAGGGATTAATTTTAGGAGACATATTTGATTTATATTTGCTTATGTTAGCGGTTATCAATCGCTGTGAGGATGTACTGTAGCCTGTTTGGTATCACACACAGGGCCGCCCATTAGGGGTAGAAAGTGGGAAGGCTTTCTAGGGCCCAGCCACTTGGGGGCCCATGGTCTTTGGAAGCCAAGAACCTAACTAAGCTAAACTTTGTTTTTAGATTTTTAGATGTATGTCCATATCTATTCAAAGTTGGGTGTTTACACAGAGCTGCGGCTCCGCTTACGGCCATTTAAAAAGCAGTAGAAAAGCAGAAATGTTCAAAATGTTTCAGATTGAGTGTAACTGTTTCAAACATAATCCATCCTATAAACCCTTTGTGTGCCAAATGGTGACAAGATTGGGTTTTGATATTAAACAGTTTTGGCTGGATTATATTTCCTGAGTCGTTCCACATGTACCTGCTACTTGTGTCTGGGTGTCGCTGTGAAACGTATTTGGACCCCATAGTTCTTCTACATTCTTATAAACAGGACAGGCTAGTTACTCTGTACTTTTCCTGGGTCTACAAACAGGTTTAAATTCTCTCTCCCCATAACGTACAAGTCTTCAGGATGACACGACCAGCCAGGTCTGACCAGTTTTTCACAAACCTGGCCAATTGACCAGACGGGTCCCACCACAATGAAGCTGACGAGCAGCATCATCCTGTTTTAATTATTGCCGTAACCACCAAGGTCCTGCTTTCTGTATTGTTTCTAAAAATAAAAAATAAAAATAGACCTAAAAAAGTTCTTAATGCAAAGAAAGACACAAGGCACAAAGAAGTTGGAAATAATTGAAGGAACAGATTTGAGTTCAAAGATTAAGAACTTTTTTTTGTAATGATTTCAGTGCTTTTGCAGTGATGAGAGCAGAATGAACTAAGCCTAAATGTTGCAACCAAACACAGGCCAACTTTATAGTTTTGAGGGTAGGTTGGTTTGGTTATTCATGTAGAGAACCGCCTTTTGTCATTTGTGTGTGAAGAATGTGTTGTTGATGTGATTTTATAAGTGTTATTTATTTCAACAATACCACCAACAGATTTCAAATGATTTAATGTCATGTGCAGAAATACAAAAAAGTGCAATATTTGGTGCAGTCAATTAGAGTAAATGTATCTTATACCAGAAACTAGTAGCATAGAAAACGTGCAATTTGTGAAAAAACTGTTTGCTTTTGTGAATACTGAAGAAGAACAATGTCTCTGTGTGAACTGATTATTTTCTAGAGATCTGTTGATCTGTTAAACAATTGTGTGAGTGTAAGGGAATCAAAATAAATTGGTTGGTATGCTGAATGTGTCAGAAATGTGCTACTATTTTAAAATAATAATGAGCCGTTGCTCTCCCAACTGTCCCAGCTGTCCCTGCAAGTCCCTGGTTGATAAGATAGTTAGTCTCTCTACAAATACATGTGTGTGTTTATTGAGGGATGAGCGCACTCACACATATTGTTGATAGGAGTAATGGGTAAGGGGGGGGCCCATTGACTGGAGGTTTTCAGGGGCCCAGCCATTTGTATGGGCAGGCCTGATCAGACACACACACACACACACACACACACACACACACACACACACACACACACACACACACACACACACACACACACACACACACACACACAGAACACACACAGTTGGAGAAACAAAACAACCAATCAAAATTTAAATTGCTCAAAATCTATAATTTTTATAACAACAATGGATTAAATGAATATTAGGTCATGTTCACACATCCACAAATATTCAAGCACTGTTTTTTTTAAACAACTTTGAAAACCCATGTTAAAGGTGCTCTGAGTAACTTTCAGTTTGTGTTAATTCTTGCGCCTCAGTGGGGTTTACATTCCATACAATATGATACAATATGACACCCTGCTCAGCTGAGAAAAAACTCCCAGTAAAAAACCCTTTACCGGGATTAAAAAAAAAATTGAAGACTATAATATGATATAAATATGACATAAGAAAATTGTACCAGTACAAATCAAAGGTCCATTAGCTCAACATAATTTTTTTTTGGAAAACCCCCTTTGGACAAAAGTGGTAGTGTTTTTACTACGCCAGCTGTAGTTCCTTAGTGAGCGTATACCCATGACAAAGGCCTTAAGAAAAACCATATTAAAACAGCATTCTCTGCACTGATGGTCTCGTTTGCTGTTACATGTCATTTATAATCATCAGAGGAAAAATTAGACTGTTTCAGAAATATTTAAAAGGTCCTTGTAGCTACTTTAACACAACAGCTAGCAATGCATTACTAGAACTTTCTTGACAAAAAGTGGAAAATTCAGTCCCTGTATCAAATGAATTCAGAGGCAAAGTTGACGTTCATACAGCTCTATCTTTAGACAGTATTGGACGAGTTGTTAGTGTTTTTACATGTATAATAAGCTGCCAAAGCAAGATTTAGAAACATTAATATCTTATGAAGCGTTCCGGCCAAAATGCCTTTTAGTGTGTTTTTGGCTTTAGGGGACAGACTGATATATGATGTACTGAGTAGCTTTGGGATGTGACATTCAACCTTTCATATAAAGACAGACAGACAGACAGACAGACAGACAGACAGACAGACAGACAGACAGATAGATAGATAGATAGATAGACAGACAGACAGACAGACAGACAGACAGATAGTTGGTAGGATTGACGGTGAAATGTCGGCCCAGATATTCACTGTCCAAAAGATGATTTAACACTTTTGTTTATTGACCAAATACCTGTTAAACGAACAACGTAACACACACACACACACACACACGCACACACACACACACACACACACACACACACACACACACACACACACACACACACACACATACACACACACACACACAGAGGACTCAAGCTGAAATGCGCATGTTTCTGCAACCCCATCTGTCGCTCTGCGCGTGCACCGGCAGTGAGACAGGTGCCAGTTTGTAGTGTTCTCTTTTCTGATTGTATATCAGGTTGTGGGATCCCAGAAAAGTTAATTTGCCGATTACATGCATAGCGGGTGACTGAGAGACCTGTGTTATGAAGTGCACACACTATATAAATGATCACTGTATGAATAAAGAGGGATTTAACATGTATATTAACATAAATATATTGCTCACGTCACCTTTAAACTGTGTGTGTCTATGAAATACGGTAGATAGAGGCTGGTAAAGCCAAATGCATGTTTAAACCTGCAGTGTGTAGAATTTTGGGTTTTATTTCCTAGCAGATTTTGTAGAAAATAATTATAATATCCATAAGTACGTTTAATTTAGTGCATAATAGCTGAAAAAAAATTTAGAATTATTATTTTTTTCCTTAGAAAGGGTCTCATATATGTCCATATTTCTGCATACCTTGGACCAAGGCCTAGTATCTGCCATTTTGAAAGTGTCATAGTTGGAATGTCATCAGGTGCATTGTTTGAAATTTAGAATTGTTCTTGTCCTTGAAGGCCACTGTAGCTTCTGTTATTATTCTAAAGGGTTGGGGTTACCCAGGGAGCATTGCATTCTAGAACTTTCTAGAACTTACTTGATGATGTCATATTACACACTGCACCTTTAAACCTGCAGTGTGTAGAATTTTGGGTTTTATTTCCTAGCAGATTTTGTAGAAAGTAATTATAATATCCATAAGTACATTTAATTTAGTGCATAATAGCTGAATTTTTTTTTTTAATTATTATTTTTTCCCTTAGAAAGGGTCTCATATATGTCCATATTTCTGCATATTTTGGACCAAGGCCTAGTGCCGCCATCTTGAAAGTGTCATAGTTGGAATGTCATCAGGTGCATTGTTTAAAATTTAGAATTGTTCTTGTCCTTGAAGGCCACTGTAGCTTCTGTTATTATTCAAAAGGTGTGGGGTTACCCAGGCAGCGTTGCATTCTAGAACTTTGTAGAACTTTCTCGATGATGTCATATTACACACTGTACCTTTAAGTGATGAAGAGACATATTTAAGGGGGCGGGTATGAGGGTATACGAGATCAGATAGGACTATGTAGCCCCGGGGCTGCAGGGTGCAATGAGCCGTATATAAATAGCTTCTTGACAGAGTAACTTGGGGGACTGTCATCTGCAATCAAGATTACCTTACACACGAGATATTCCCTTAGCCCCCGAACGCAATATCTATATAGAGCAGTCTGTATGTGTGGAGATTTTGAAAACTGTTTAGTTGGTTATACTGCAGCTAAATTGATAGGTTACTTAAACCTGCAGTGTGTAGAATTTTGTGTTTTATTTCCTAGCAGATTTTGTAGAAAGTAATTATAATATTCATAAGTACATTTAATTTAGTGCATAATAGCTGAAAAAATGTTTTGAATAATTTTTTTTCCCCTTAGAAAGGGTCTCATATATGTCCATATTTCTGCACATTTTGGACCAAGGCCTTGTGCCGCCATCTTGAAAGTGTCATAGTTGGAATGTCATCAGGTGCATTGTTTAAAATTTAGAATTGTTCTTGTCCTTGAAGGCCACTGTAGCTTCTGTTATTATTCTAAAGGGGTGGGGTTACCCAGGGAGCGTTGCATTCTAGAACTTTGTAGAACTTTCTTGATGATGTCATATTACACACTGCACCTTTAAGGTGAGACAATACAGGTGAATAAGGTAAAAATATGGCTCTTATGGATGTTTTTTTGATTATATTTTAGTGTGCAAAGTTTTTACAAATTTAACAGATTTTGGTCCAGCTTTTTTTTATTTTATAATAATAATGATATTGTACAGGTCGTAAAAATGCGTTTTCGGAATGTTTTTAAGAACAAAATGTATTATAAACAAGACACAAATAACATATGGACAATTCCTTCTGTAATAACCTTCAGAATAGTGCTAAGAGTGGTTATGGAAAGTTTAGTTGATGTAAGAGCTTTAGAAGTTGAGATTTTTGATTCAGAGTAGATTCAAGATTCAAGATGATTTATTTTGTCATTGTACATGTTTCAGAACAACGATAATCTGTTTACAGTTCTACCCCGCCAAGAGACATAGAGTGACAGTAACCAAACATGGGAGACAGGGGGGATACACTGAAGAGTCGTCTAGCGTGCGCTGCGCCCCTTAAAGTAGGAAAGGATAAAGAGAACATCAGGGAAAGACAGGTTAAAAAATGCTACTCTCACACTCCGCTCCTTATGGGTGCAAAGTGTGTGATTAGTACAAAAACCACCTTGGCATAGTAAGCACATGATAACGCCACAGACAAATAGAACACGTTGATAAGCACAAAGGTACGGGTTAGGGGTTTATGGGACGGTAGGTGTCACAGCCCAGGCACCAGGGGGCGT
>OX442366.1:25856257-25858757 GCA_949357725.1 Hyperoplus immaculatus | reverse complement strand
TAAATATAAATACGTATTTCTATCTATGTTTATGCTCTAGAGAGATGTCCAATCATTTCCGGCTTTCGTATTTTTTCGGGCCACAATACAGATTAGCGCCGCCTGCTGTTGTGGAGACATTACGTCCCGCGAGCGTACGGAAAATAAACAGTCGTCTCGGTGTGTTCTTTAGCAGCGACGGGAAGCTGGAGCTTCCTGAAACGGCCGACTCCATTTTTTTTGACGACGGCGATTATCGGGCTGGTGTGTCCTGGCCTTAACAGAAATGTTGAATATAAAGGTTGCTCATTTCGGTGTGTGTGTGTGCGTGTGTCTGTGTGTGTGTGTGTGTGTCTGTGTGTGTAGCTGTGTGTGTGTGTGTGTGTGTGTGTGTGTGTGTGTGTGTTCGTGTGTGTGTGTTCGTGTGTGTGTGTGTGTGTTGTGAAATGCCCGAGAGCATTATTTTGAAGGATTTGTCAAAGGCAAAAGGAAGGATTGCATAAAACAGTCACTGGCCCCTGTAGGTTCAAAGTCATCCTTGCCAACATACCCAGAGGCACTTGGCTTTGCTTTTGTATGTGTAGGTGGATCCAGAAAATCAACTGGCAGCTATTTTCTCTTGTTTTCATACACAGAATCAGATCTGTAAACCCAAATCCACAAAATCCCTCTTACTATGTCATTTAGGGGAGTTGGTTAGAGTTGCGTGATAGTAAAGCCAACCCCTACTGTGCACTGTCTACCACTCAGAAGAGGTAAGTGTGTGTGTGTGTGTGTGGGGGGGAGGGAGTGAGTGAGTGAGAGAGTGTGTGCGTGTGTGTGTGTGTGTGTGTGTGTGTGTGTGTGTGTGTGTGTGTGTGTGTGTGTGTGTGTGTGTGTGTGTGTGTGTGTGTGTGAGTGTGAGTGAGTGAGTGAGTGAGTAAACTTGCATGCATGTGTGGCTGTTTGTGCGTACGTGCTTGTGTGTGCGTTTGTGTGTGTGTGTGTGTGTGTGTGTGGTGGCCAGTGCTCTGTTTTTCGCTGTGGCATGTTGGGGAGAAGGTGCTCGCACAGCGGACAGAAACCGGCTGGACAAGCTGATCAAGAAGGCCAGCTCAGGGGTCGGGGCTGAGCAGCTCAATCAATCAATATCAATCAATATCCTTTATTTAACCAGGTAAAATTCATTGAGATTAAAATCTCTTTTTCAAGAATGACCTTTAGCCAAGAAGGCAGCACCATGATACAATAAGAACAATCAACCACAATTCTCACACACCACATTCAACGTTAGGTAAAGTACAATACAAGATCAGGGACAAGACTATATGAAGATTGAAATGAGTACAGTTAAAAATTAAATAAATAAACTGGTGACAGATGAATGAATAAACCCGGCCATTATCAGAAAATAGCTTTACAAACAATTGCATTGACCAAGAGAACTATCTTCTCTGTCCTTCAGGATTCCTTTGAATTCTCCCAAGGTGACCAGCTCCGGCAGCTTCAGCTGCTTTTGCACAGTGTTCCAGGCAGAAGGCGCAGCATATTTAAAGGCCTTTTTCCCTAAGTCAGTTCTAGCTCTGGGTACCAACATCTGTAACACATCCCTAGAACGCAAACCATAGCTACATTTGTTTGTGGACATGTAAACACATAGATATGAAGGGACCAGCCCAATAAGACACTTGTAAACAAAAAACAACCAATGTGAGAGTCTGCGTACAGATAGCGATGGACATTTTGCAGTGGCATTACAGGGTACAATGGTGGACACGATTTCCACAGCCAGTTAAAAGCTCAAGGTCCGGCAGGGGGCAGAGGCCAGAATCCTCAACAAACTGGCCTCAATAATGACTAAAGCCCCTATCTCACTGGGCTGCGACAGTGTGCGACAAGTTGGAGACACAAAATTGCGAGAAAATATGCAAATTAGCGACAATTTTATCTTGCAGTCTCACTATAAAGCAAGACTGGGATTCAATGGGAGTAATTTTTCAAAACAAAAGTTTTGTATTTGTGTTATAGTTTTAGGCTGAAGTTTAAGGTTATTTAGTTTTATATAAAACTAAATGACTTTAAACCTTAAACTTTAGTGAACTTTAGCTTAAAACACAAATAATACACAATTTACTCATGATAAGTGATTGGGCCTTTTGTTTTGAAAAATGACTCCCATTGAAGCCCAGTGTTGCGTTTTTGCAACATTAAAAGAAATCGCTGAAAATCATGTAAATTTAACTTTTTTAGTTTGGTTATTGAAGTAATATGTTACAGAACAACTTTACAATACAGGAAAAAAATATTAAAGGTCAAGTACTTACTTGGAAAATTGTTAAAATTGATCCAACAGAGAGAGCTGGGAGCTCAGTGGGAGTCATCCATGTTGTTTGAATTTGAAATGTTGCTGTTCTTACAATATTAATATTTTCCCGCCGAAATTGGTGATTTGATACATTGTATAGTCTGGAGTGCTGGAATATGTAGTATTTGTGTACATTTAGTCATGGAAAATGACTGCAAAACAGCTTCCAATAGATGT
>OX442366.1:25828757-25848757 GCA_949357725.1 Hyperoplus immaculatus | reverse complement strand
GTGGACAGCAATGTTATGTCCAAGGAAATCCGCCAACTGGTCAAGTTCTGTTGTTTTGAGATTGAGGACAGCTGAGAGAGTGGCAATGTGTTTTCTTAATTTTGTTGAGGTAAGCGCCTGGGGTCCTGAAGAATCTGATTCACTATCCAGCTGGTGATAAATGTATGTCAATGTATTGTTATCCACTTTTCTTGACATCGTTTGGAAAAGATAAAAAGTGAAACACTTATGAATCATATAATGGCATCCACAGTATCTATGTAAATTCATGTTTACTTACCTTACCTTTTCTGGAGCAACTTCCATGGAATCATCACTGTCAGAATAATCCACTAGGGAAGTTACTTGGGAAGTAAACACCTGAACATACAGAAAATAATCAATTTGTGAGCAAGCATGACTTGACCCATGTTACATTTGACCTGCTCAGGAAGTTTGACAGGCTTTTTCTCAATTAAGTAAAATCAATTTTAGTTATTACACTGCTCCTGTACTAACCCCCGGTTAGTATTTCTGACTGGAATACTTTTGAAAAATGAGATGTCAACATCCACCTGAATTGCTAATTTACTGAACAATCCGAGTTTACGACTGCATGGGGCAGTTCGTGAACAAACATGATGACTTTGAAAATCCGGAATGTAACACAGTTTCAGGAAGCAGTGTCATCACTTCGCTATTACCTGTGTCCCAACATTATCCGCAAAATCGGACTCGGTAGGTGAAGTGTCTTCTGCAGCAGGGAGCTTCTTGGTCTCTACTTCCACTGCAGGAAACGGACTGATCGGCACCTGGAATATGAGATCAAAACACAATGTATTCAGAGAAAACCGATATAAAGCACTTTATTTTGATCGTTTTACGGTAAACACGTTAATTTATGTGAAAACGGTTGCTGAACAGCACAGAACCTAAAACCAAGCACATGACATGATCCCATGCAGAGGTATCAGCACATCTCAGGACAAATACAAGAGGATGCAGTGGATATTTTCAAAATACCCTTGTCAATCTTGCACCTGCTCAGGAAGCTTCAAATTGCATATCTAGAAACTTGAGTTTAGATATTGACAAGTGTTTTCTTAATGAAGTAAAATCAAATTCACCTAGATAAAAACGGGAGGGCCCCATAAGGCAAGACTAGAAAAGAGTGTGTAACACTGGCTTCCTGAAAGGTAACTTTGAAAAAAGATATTTCAGCTCATAGAAGTAGATTCTTTTCAAAATACCCTTGTTAGACTTGCACCTGCTCAGGAAGCTTCAAATTGCATCTCCAGAAATGTGAGTTTAGATATTGAAAGGTGTTTTCTTAATGAAGTTAAATCAATTTCATGTAGATAAAAACGGGAGGGCCCCATAAGGCAAGACTAGAAAAGAGTGTAACACTGGCCTCCTGACAGGGAACTTGAAAGACAGATTTCAGTTTCAGGGGCCCCACAAGGACATAACAAGAAATGTACGACAGTGCGATGTTACACTGCTCCTGCACTATATCCCGCTTAGTATTTCTGACTGGAATACTTTTGTAAAATGAGAAGTCAAAATCCTGCTGAATTGCTAATTTACTTAACAATCTGAGTTTAGGACTGCATGGGGTAGTTCGTGAACAAACATGATGACTTTGAAAATCCGGAATGTAACACAGTTTCAGGAAGCAGTGTCATCACTTCGCTATTACCTGTGTCCCAACATTATCCGCAAAATCGGACTCGGTAGGTGAAGTGTCTTCTGCAGCAGGGAGCTTCTTGGTCTCTACTTCCACTGCAGGAAACGGACTGATCGGCACCTGGAATATGAGATCAAAACACAATGTATTCAGAGGAAACCGATATAAAGCACTTTATTTTGATTGTTTTATGGTAAACACGTTAATTCATGTGAAAACGGTTGCTGAACAGCACAGAACCTAAAACCAAGCACATGACATGATCCCATGCAGAGGTATCAGCACATCTCAGGACAAATACAAGAGGATGCAGTGGATATTTTCAAAATACCCTTGTCAATCTTGCACCTGCTCAGGAAGCTTCAAATTGCATATCTAGAAACTTGAGTTTAGATATTGACAAGTGTTTTCTTAATGAAGTAAAATCAAATTCACCTAGATAAAAACGGGAGGGCCCCATAAGGCAAGACTAGAAAAGAGTGTAACACTGGCCTCCTGACAGGGAACTTGAAAGACAGATTTCAGTTTCAGGGGCCCCACAAGTACATAACAAGAAATGTACGACAGTGCGATGTTACACTGCTCCTGCACTATATCCCGCTTAGTATTTCTGACTGGAATACTTTTGTAAAATGAGAAGTCAAAATCCTGCTGAATTGCTAATTTACTTAACAATCTGAGTTTACGACTGCATGGGTTAGTTCGTGAACAAACATGATGACTTTGAAAATCCGGAATGTAACACAGTTTCAGGAAGCAGTGTCATCACTTCGCTATTACCTGTGTCCCAACATTATCCGCAAAATCGGACTCGGTAGGTGAAGTGTCTTCTGCAGCAGGGAGCTTCTTGGTCTCTACTTCCACTGCAGGAAACGGACTGATCGGCACCTGGAATATGAGATCAAAACACAATGTATTCAGAGGAAACCGATATAAAGCACTTTATTTTGATTGTTTTACGGTAAACACGTTAATTCATGTGAAAACGGTTGCTGAACAGCACAGAACCTAAAACCAAGCACATGACATGATCCCATGTAGAGGCATCAGCCCATCTCAGGACAAATACAAGAGGATGCAGTGGATATTTTCAAAATACCCTTGTCAATCTTGCAACTGCTCAGGAAGCTTCAAATTGCATATCTAGAAACTTGAGTTTAGATATTGACAAGTGTTTTCTTAATGAAGTAAAATCAAATTCACCTAGATAAAAACGGGAGGGCCCCATAAGGCAAGACTAGAAAAGAGTGTGTAACACTGGCCTCCTGACAGGGAACTTGAAAGACAGATTTCAGTTTCAGGGGCCCCACAAGGACAAAACAAGAAATGTACGACAGTGCGATGTTACACTGCTCCTGCACTATATCCCGCTTAGTATTTCTGACTGGAATACTTTTGTAAAATGAGACGTCAACATCCTCCTGAATTGCTAATTTACTTAACAATCTGAGTTTAGGACTGCATGGGGTAGTTCGTGAACAAACATGATGACTTTGAAAATCCGGAATGTAACACAGTTTCAGGAAGCAGTGTCATCACTTCGCTATTACCTGTGTCCCAACATTATCCGCAAAATCGGACTCGGTAGGTGAAGTGTCTTCTGCAGCAGGGAGCTTCTTGGTCTCTACTTCCACTGCAGGAAACGGACTGATCGGCACCTGGAATATGAGATCAAAACACAATGTATTCAGAGGAAACCGATATAAAGCACTTTATTTTGATTGTTTTACGGTAAACACGTTAATTTATGTGAAAACGGTTGCTGAACAGCACAGAACCTAAAACCAAGCACATGACATGATCCCATGCAGAGGTATCAGCACATCTCAGGACAAATACAAGAGGATGCAGTGGATATTTTCAAAATACCCTTGTCAATCTTGCACCTGCTCAGGAAGCTTCAAATTGCATATCTAGAAACTTGAGTTTAGATATTGACAAGTGTTTTCTTAATGAAGTAAAATCAAATTCACCTAGATAAAAACGGGAGGGCCCCATAAGGCAAGACTAGAAAAGAGTGTGTAACACTGGCTTCCTGAAAGGTAACTTTGAAAAAGGATATTTCAGCTCATAGAAGTAGATTCTTTTCAAAATACCCTTGTTAGACTTGCACCTGCTCAGGAAGCTTCAAATTGCATCTCCAGAAATGTGAGTTTAGATATTGAAAGGTGTTTTCTTAATGAAGTTAAATCAATTTCATGTAGATAAAAACGGGAGGGCCCCATAAGGCAAGACTAGAAAAGAGTGTGTAACACTGGCCTCCTGACAGGGAACTTGAAAGACAGATTTCAGTTTCAGGGGCCCCACAAGTACATAACAAGAAATGTACGACAGTGCGATGTTACACTGCTCCTGCACTATATCCCGCTTAGTATTTCTGACTGGAATACTTTTGTAAAATGAGAAGTCAAAATCCTGCTGAATTGCTAATTTACTTAACAATCTGAGTTTAGGACTGCATGGGGTAGTTCGTGAACAAACATGATGACTTTGAAAATCCGGAATGTAACACAGTTTCAGGAAGCAGTGTCATCACTTCGCTATTACCTGTGTCCCAACATTATCCGCAAAATCGGACTCGGTAGGTGAAGTGTCTTCTGCAGCAGGGAGCTTCTTGGTCTCTACTTCCACTGCAGGAAACGGACTGATCGGCACCTGGAATATGAGATCAAAACACAATGTATTCAGAGGAAACCGATATAAAGCACTTTATTTTGATTGTTTTACGGTAAACACGTTAATTCATGTGAAAACGGTTGCTGAACAGCACAGAACCTAAAACCAAGCACATGACATGATCCCATGTAGAGGCATCAGCCCATCTCAGGACAAATACAAGAGGATGCAGTGGATATTTTCAAAATACCCTTGTCAATCTTGCAACTGCTCAGGAAGCTTCAAATTGCATATCTAGAAACTTGAGTTTAGATATTGACAAGTGTTTTCTTAATGAAGTAAAATCAAATTCACCTAGATAAAAACGGGAGGGCCCCATAAGGCAAGACTAGAAAAGAGTGTGTAACACTGGCTTCCTGAAAGGTAACTTTGAAAAAAGATATTTCAGCTCATAGAAGTAGATTCTTTTCAAAATACCCTTGTTAGACTTGCACCTGCTCAGCAAGCTTCAAATTGCATCTCCAGAAATGTGAGTTTAGATATTGAAAGGTGTTTTCTTAATGAAGTTAAATCAATTTCATGTAGATAAAAACGGGAGGGCCCCATAAGGCAAGACTAGAAAAGAGTGTGTAACACTGGCCTCCTGACAGGGAACTTGAAAGACAGATTTCAGTTTCAGGGGCCCCACAAGTACATAACAAGAAATGTACGACAGTGCGATGTTACACTGCTCCTGCACTATATCCCGCTTAGTATTTCTGACTGGAATACTTTTGTAAAATGAGAAGTCAAAATCCTGCTGAATTGCTAATTTACTTAACAATCTGAGTTTAGGACTGCATGGGGTAGTTCGTGAACAAACATGATGACTTTGAAAATCCGGAATGTAACACAGTTTCAGGAAGCAGTGTCATCACTTCGCTATTACCTGTGTCCCAACATTATCCGCAAAATCGGACTCGGTAGGTGAAGTGTCTTCTGCAGCAGGGATTTTCTTGGTCTCTACTTCCACTGCAGGAAACGGACTGATCGGCACCTGGAATATGAGATCAAAACACAATGTATTCAGAGGAAACCGATATAAAGCACTTTATTTTGATTGTTTTATGGTAAACGCGTTAATTTATGTGAAAACGGTTGCTGAACAGCACAGAACCTAAAACCAAGCACATGACATGATCCCATGCAGAGGTATCAGCACATCTCAGGACAAATACAAGAGGATGCAGTGGATATTTTCAAAATACCCTTGTCAATCTTGCACCTGCTCAGGAAGCTTCAAATTGCATATCTAGAAACTTGAGTTTAGATATTGACAAGTGTTTTCTTAATGAAGTAAAATCAAATTCACCTAGATAAAAACGGGAGGGCCCCATAAGGCAAGACTAGAAAAGAGTGTAACACTGGCCTCCTGACAGGGAACTTGAAAGACAGATTTCAGTTTCAGGGGCCCCACAAGTACATAACAAGAAATGTACGACAGTGCGATGTTACACTGCTCCTGCACTATATCCCGCTTAGTATTTCTGACTGGAATACTTTTGTAAAATGAGAAGTCAAAATCCTGCTGAATTGCTAATTTACTTAACAATCTGAGTTTAGGACTGCATGGGGTAGTTCGTGAACAAACATGATGACTTTGAAAATCCGGAATGTAACACAGTTTCAGGAAGCAGTGTCATCACTTCGCTATTACCTGTGTCCCAACATTATCCGCAAAATCGGACTCGGTAGGTGAAGTGTCTTCTGCAGCAGGGAGCTTCTTGGTCTCTACTTCCACTGCAGGAAACGGACTGATCGGCACCTGGAATATGAGATCAAAACACAATGTATTCAGAGGAAACCGATATAAAGCACTTTATTTTGATTGTTTTACGGTAAACACGTTAATTTATGTGAAAACGGTTGCTGAACAGCACAGAACCTAAAACCAAGCACATGACATGATCCCATGTAGAGGCATCAGCCCATCTCAGGACAAATACAAGAGGATGCAGTGGATATTTTCAAAATACCCTTGTCAATCTTGCACCTGCTCAGGAATCTTCAAATTGCATATCTAGAAACTTGAGTTTAGATATTGACAAGTGTTTTCTTAATGAAGTAAAATCAAATTCACCTAGATAAAAACGGGAGGGCCCCATAAGGCAAGACTAGAAAAGAGTGTGTAACACTGGCTTCCTGAAAGGTAACTTTGAAAAAAGATATTTCAGCTCATAGAAGTAGATTCTTTTCAAAATACCCTTGTTAGACTTGCACCTGCTCAGGAAGCTTCAAATTGCATCTCCAGAAATGTGAGTTTAGATATTGAAAGGTGTTTTCTTAATGAAGTTAAATCAATTTCATGTAGATAAAAACGGGAGGGCCCCATAAGGCAAGACTAGAAAAGAGTGTGTAACACTGGCCTCCTGACAGGGAACTTGAAAGACAGATTTCAGTTTCAGGGGCCCCACAAGTACATAACAAGAAATGTACGACAGTGCGATGTTACACTGCTCCTGCACTATATCCCACTTAGTATTTCTGACTGGAATACTTTTGTAAAATGAGAAGTCAAAATCCTGCTGAATTGCTAATTTACTTAACAATCTGAGTTTACGACTGCATGGGGTAGTTCGTGAACAAACATGATGACTTTGAAAATCCGGAATGTAACACAGTTTCAGGAAGCAGTGTCATCACTTCGCTATTACCTGTGTCCCAACATTATCCGCAAAATCGGACTCGGTAGGTGAAGTGTCTTCTGCAGCAGGGATTTTCTTGGTCTCTACTTCCACTGCAGGAAACGGACTGATCGGCACCTGGAATATGAGATCAAAACACAATGTATTCAGAGGAAACCGATATAAAGCACTTTATTTTGATTGTTTTACGGTAAACACGTTAATTCATGTGAAAACGGTTGCTGAACAGCACAGAACCTAAAACCAAGCACATGACATGATCCCATGTAGAGGCATCAGCCCATCTCAGGACAAATACAAGAGGATGCAGTGGATATTTTCAAAATACCCTTGTCAATCTTGCAACTGCTCAGGAAGCTTCAAATTGCATATCTAGAAACTTGAGTTTAGATATTGACAAGTGTTTTCTTAATGAAGTAAAATCAAATTCACCTAGATAAAAACGGGAGGGCCCCATAAGGCAAGACTAGAAAAGAGTGTGTAACACTGGCCTCCTGACAGGGAACTTGAAAGACAGATTTCAGTTTCAGGGGCCCCACAAGGACAAAACAAGAAATGTACGACAGTGCGATGTTACACTGCTCCTGCACTATATCCCGCTTAGTATTTCTGACTGGAATACTTTTGTAAAATGAGACGTCAACATCCTCCTGAATTGCTAATTTACTTAACAATCTGAGTTTAGGACTGCATGGGGTAGTTCGTGAACAAACATGATGACTTTGAAAATCCGGAATGTAACACAGTTTCAGGAAGCAGTGTCATCACTTCGCTATTACCTGTGTCCCAACATTATCCGCAAAATCGGACTCGGTAGGTGAAGTGTCTTCTGCAGCAGGGAGCTTCTTGGTCTCTACTTCCACTGCAGGAAACGGACTGATCGGCACCTGGAATATGAGATCAAAACACAATGTATTCAGAGGAAACCGATATAAAGCACTTTATTTTGATTGTTTTACGGTAAACACGTTAATTTATGTGAAAACGGTTGCTGAACAGCACAGAACCTAAAACCAAGCACATGACATGATCCCATGTAGAGGCATCAGCCCATCTCAGGACAAATACAAGAGGATGCAGTGGATATTTTCAAAATACCCTTGTCAATCTTGCAACTGCTCAGGAAGCTTCAAATTGCATATCTAGAAACTTGAGTTTAGATATTGACAAGTGTTTTCTTAATGAAGTAAAATCAAATTCACCTAGATAAAAACGGGAGGGCCCCATAAGGCAAGACTAGAAAAGAGTGTGTAACACTGGCTTCCTGAAAGGTAACTTTGAAAAAAGATATTTCAGCTCATAGAAGTAGATTCTTTTCAAAATACCCTTGTTAGACTTGCACCTGCTCAGCAAGCTTCAAATTGCATCTCCAGAAATGTGAGTTTAGATATTGAAAGGTGTTTTCTTAATGAAGTTAAATCAATTTCATGTAGATAAAAACGGGAGGGCCCCATAAGGCAAGACTAGAAAAGAGTGTGTAACACTGGCCTCCTGACAGGGAACTTGAAAGACAGATTTCAGTTTCAGGGGCCCCACAAGTACATAACAAGAAATGTACGACAGTGCGATGTTACACTGCTCCTGCACTATATCCCGCTTAGTATTTCTGACTGGAATACTTTTGTAAAATGAGAAGTCAAAATCCTGCTGAATTGCTAATTTACTTAACAATCTGAGTTTAGGACTGCATGGGGTAGTTCGTGAACAAACATGATGACTTTGAAAATCCGGAATGTAACACAGTTTCAGGAAGCAGTGTCATCACTTCGCTATTACCTGTGTCCCAACATTATCCGCAAAATCGGACTCGGTAGGTGAAGTGTCTTCTGCAGCAGGGATTTTCTTGGTCTCTACTTCCACTGCAGGAAACGGACTGATCGGCACCTGGAATATGAGATCAAAACACAATGTATTCAGAGGAAACCGATATAAAGCACTTTATTTTGATTGTTTTACGGAAAACACGTTAATTCATGTGAAAACGGTTGCTGAACAGCACAGAACCTAAAACCAAGCACATGACATGATCCCATGTAGAGGCATCAGCCCATCTCAGGACAAATACAAGAGGATGCAGTGGATATTTTCAAAATACCCTTGTCAATCTTGCAACTGCTCAGGAAGCTTCAAATTGCATATCTAGAAACTTGAGTTTAGATATTGACAAGTGTTTTCTTAATGAAGTAAAATCAAATTCACCTAGATAAAAACGGGAGGGCCCCATAAGGCAAGACTAGAAAAGAGTGTGTAACACTGGCCTCCTGACAGGGAACTTGAAAGACAGATTTCAGTTTCAGGGGCCCCACAAGGACAAAACAAGAAATGTACGACAGTGCGATGTTACACTGCTCCTGCACTATATCCCGCTTAGTATTTCTGACTGGAATACTTTTGTAAAATGAGACGTCAACATCCTCCTGAATTGCTAATTTACTTAACAATCTGAGTTTAGGACTGCATGGGGTAGTTCGTGAACAAACATGATGACTTTGAAAATCCGGAATGTAACACAGTTTCAGGAAGCAGTGTCATCACTTCGCTATTACCTGTGTCCCAACATTATCCGCAAAATCGGACTCGGTAGGTGAAGTGTCTTCTGCAGCAGGGAGCTTCTTGGTCTCTACTTCCACTGCAGGAAACGGACTGATCGGCACCTGGAATATGAGATCAAAACACAATGTATTCAGAGGAAACCGATATAAAGCACTTTATTTTGATTGTTTTACGGTAAACACGTTAATTTATGTGAAAACGGTTGCTGAACAGCACAGAACCTAAAACCAAGCACATGACATGATCCCATGCAGAGGTATCAGCACATCTCAGGACAAATACAAGAGGATGCAGTGGATATTTTCAAAATACCCTTGTCAATCTTGCACCTGCTCAGGAAGCTTCAAATTGCATATCTAGAAACTTGAGTTTAGATATTGACAAGTGTTTTCTTAATGAAGTAAAATCAAATTCACCTAGATAAAAACGGGAGGGCCCCATAAGGCAAGACTAGAAAAGAGTGTGTAACACTGGCCTCCTGACAGGGAACTTGAAAGACAGATTTCAGTTTCAGGGGCCCCACAAGGACAAAACAAGAAATGTACGACAGTGCGATGTTACACTGCTCCTGCACTATATCCCGCTTAGTATTTCTGACTGGAATACTTTTGTAAAATGAGACGTCAACATCCTCCTGAATTGCTAATTTACTGAACAATCCGAGTTTAGGACTGCATGTGGCAGTTCGTGAACAAACATGATGATTGAAAATCCCCCAAGGAATGTCACAGTTTCAGGAAGCAGTGTCATCACTTCGCTATTACCTGTGTCCCAACATTATCCGCAAAATCGGACTTGTTAGGTGAAGTGTCTTCTGCAGCAGGGATTTTCTTTGACTCTGCTTCCACTGCAGGAGACTGACTGATTGGCACCTGTAATATGAGATCAAAACACAATGTATTCAGCTCATGCCAGTAGATTATTTTCAAAATACCCTTGTAAAACTTGCAGATGCTCAGGAAGCTTTATATTGTATCTCTAGAAACTTGAGTTTAATTGATTTGAACAATCAGAGGTTAGATTGCACAAGGCAATCACTCCACGTGTAATCACTAGAAGAAAATAGTTAAAAATAAAGCTTAGTATTATCTGTATGGTAACATCTCTTTTTGAACATGCATGTGACAACTTGTTCTTGTTCCAAGTTATTCGCATTTTTTTTGCAAAATATATCAAAATCAAGATGCTTAATACAACCAACTTACCTTATTACGCCACGGCCACTTCGAATCTCCATAGCTGTAATCAATTTCCGTTCCTATTTCTATTTTCTTCACAGCAAATAGGCATAAGTGGGGCCTGTTGTTTACTGCGATTTGTTTAATGGTGCAATTTGGAGATTTGTTGTTGTCATTGACTAATCTTCCCAGCGATCCATTTTCTTTGGATGCGTCAATACTAAAGGATGTGAGAAAATTATCTGTTAAAAGAATTATCTAAATATTCATTAGAACAGACATTTAAACATCATAGTACACTAAATAACATTATTAAATATGATGTGGAACGGTCCTAACTAGGGATGGGCATGATCAATCGACGATCGACTAATTGATCGTTAAGAATTTTGTTGATTACGTACATTTTTCATCGATTAAACTAATGCAGTGCGCAATTAAACATTTTCCCACACAGGGGCAATATTTAAATTTGCGGCTCCTCCCCCGCAATAAACATCCCGCTTTGAACAGTGAACTCTTTACGCCTAGCAGCTATAAAAACTCAAAAATTGACTATTAATGCAGGCTATGTGGAAAATGCGCCGACTTTGGCTCAGCCTGGCTCAGGCCTCTTCCGCTACGTAGCTAAGATGGCTGCCGTTGAGTACGAAAAGTGTACATCGCCACACACTTCGCGATTTGACCGTTTTCAGTACACTTATTTTCGCCCGATCTGAATTGGAACGCCCTACGTACACAAACTTAGACTAGTAAGTACGGATAGTATGGATATTGGAACATTGCGATGTAATCATGAAGCGGACGAGGCCACGGCGAAGACTAGTGTGGGACCATTACCCGGGGATTCCACCGGACGCGTTACGGCAACGTTACGGCTGCGGCACGGAACGGCTGCGACTCTGCCCTGCTTGCATTTCCACCGGGCGCGTAACGGCAGCGCAGCGTTGCCTTGCGAGCCTGCCGTATTCACACGAGATCACGCAATAATCCTAAACCTAATGTACTCACCTTCCACTCCCAAAACTACTGCAATTAAATGCCACGCTTTGTCCTTCCGGCCATTGCCCTTATAAAAAGGATGATTTGGTACATAAATGACTTGTGTTTTATTTTGAAAATTGACCGGATGCTTTATGGCTTTTACGTATTCACTTCCTGCCCTGCTCGATCTGCTCTGTTGAAATTGACGCGGTTCAGCAACGGCTTGCGGCAAAAATAGAAATGCTACGGAATGATAGCGCTGCGGCACGGCGAGCCGCTCCTGGGACGCTGCTGAGACGTTCCGCAGCCGCGCCCGGTGGAAATGGTCTCATTGATTAGAGTGGAACCTATCTGCTGCGGAGACTGCGGCCAAGATGTGCCGCAGCCGTAACGTTGCCGTAACGCGTCCGGTGGAATCAGGCCTTTATGATTTAAAAAATGACTTCTTGGGGAGCACTATAGGCCTACCACTCAAGGCGAGGTTGGCATCGAAGCCCCTGGATTGTGGAAAGTTGTTCCCCCGCCTTGCCAAGTTAGCACGGAGGTTTTTGTGCATCACGGCAACGTCGGTTGTTTTTTTGATATTATTATTGTTATTATTTTGGGAAGAAACTTGGGTTGTGTTTATTTTTAGTTATGTTTATGAGCACCGGCTTCGAGCTGCATGCTCCTTTGCTTAGAGCAGAGTAGCGCATAACTATTGAACGGATCCTGTTTAACTGAGTTGTTCATGTAATAATAATGATCCCAATGAGGAAAACACGCTCCATTTGTATTTTCATTTCATTTTGAATATATATATATTTTCTAATTTTAATGTAAAATATGAACGATTAATCGACTAATTTATCGTTAATTCTCCCGACGATCGCCTTATAAAACTTAATCGAATGCCCATCCCTAGTCCTAACACAGAAAATGTACTATATTAGCCCCAAAATGTCAAGTTACAAAAAAAAACTAATGGGAGGCAGGGCGGTTAACGCCACTTAGGTTTTTTAAGCATACGTCCTGTCTTCTTATTGCAAATCGCAATAAGTGTTGAGTCAGGTTCTGCAAACTTAACTATATTAACTTTAAATGTGACACAAAGCATGGTAGGTTATTATCCAATGTCAAGAACAAATTAAATAAATCAATAATTACTTAAACATTCAGTGATACTGAGATCAGCAATCGGTGAGCAGTAATTGGCCCAGAAAACCCTAATTGAATCTCAGCTAATTTTGCTGCTTTATTTAACAACTTTCCAAAAAATCTACAAATTGCACATTTCCGGAATGCTCACCAATAGCGATGTTTCCGCCATTCAAACTCAAAAATAAATGTACTCTCCGTCTCAGAGTATTGTCTTGACTGGCATTCCTCCACCGATATAAGGTCTCCTTTATACTCCACGACAAAGGCACCTGGTTCGATGGGCTGGGTAGCAAAAACTCCTCTTCCTATAAGTACATAAATTAATAGATTGCTTTCTTACTTAATTGCAAAAAATATTTTGTCGTCTCATTCTTTGACATAGAGATTCATCCACATCTCTGATAAATGAATAACCATAAAAATAAAAAATAAATATATATTGTAACCATTTACAATAAAATCGTATACAAATTATAACCATAGCTGGTTATATTGGATTCAACAAAAACAGCAGCTAAATAACAGCTTTTAACCACAAATATTAAACAAGTTATTTTTTGTGTGTGTATGTGAAAGAAAAGTAGAGAGAAATTAACTGGTGTGATATGATCTGCTGCCTTTTACCTTTTTCGCTATCAATGTATTTTCCTTCAATTCCTGGCTTGTCCTTTGAGAGCAGAATGAATGATGTTGCTTCCTCAACAGGCTTTATTCTTTTTTTCCGGGTTGACATGGCTCCCTGAAAGTGATTTGGACATCATAAACCTTACACAGTAACCCAACATGCAAGAACAGCATCCCTATTGACTGTCTCATGATCTGTTTCGAGCAGTTACCAGAACCACAGTAGCTATCCAAAAAGGAAAAAAATAAAATGGTTCATAAACTGACAACATTCCAGGGCTAGATGCTTCCAGTGAAGCCATAAAGATCCATGTGT
Source organism: Hyperoplus immaculatus (assembly GCA_949357725.1). Lineage (NCBI taxonomy): Eukaryota > Metazoa > Chordata > Actinopteri > Uranoscopiformes > Ammodytidae > Hyperoplus > Hyperoplus immaculatus. Next base: position 25,834,996 of record OX442366.1, on the reverse strand, counting down.
AACATGTACATGGTTTATCTCTAAACAGCCACAATAAAATAGGAGTTTTAGGAGAAAGTCAAGAAGTTAACAAAGACTTCACTGACTTGTTAATTTATCACTATTTAAATAATTCAAATTCATAAATATACTAGTTATGTGTATATTATATATAATATGTGACTATAACCTCAAAGTCTAGCTAGCCCAATGATTCTGGTAACTTGTAGACAGAAAATTGTAAAAGCAAGGATAAATATTAATTGATCTGTTCAACATAATAAACGAATACAGATAACGTTATCTTGCTCCTTTAACTTATCTGAGTAAATCCTGTTACCTTTCTAGCATGTGTGCATGTCGTTTTTCTTTTTTCTTTCACTGAATTGAGACAACTACTGCTTATGTTTGCATTGCTTGTGGCAGCCTAAAATGGCCGCGACGTCCCACAATGCATTGCGGCGGAACTTCGCTAATGAGTGCTCCAACATGCTAATAGGATAACTTACACAACTAGACACTCTTATAAACAACACGGCTTCAACCGAATGTGAAGTTGTAGATAACGTTATGTTAGTGAGCTATTTAGCTAGTGCACGGCAGCCAACCATAGATATATATAGAACACTAGATACGTCACGTCAATGTTGAGCTCCAGTCGGCTGACGGCACACGCGGCGGCCATCTTGGAGAGGTCAACCTGCTGCCTAGTGCATTACACCATATGGAAAATTCATACAAACATGTAGCAAATTTGAGCCGTGATGGCTCGGTGGATGACACTAAAAACATCATAGTTGATGATCCATATTTGATTCTGAGTGGTAGGAAGATTTTTTTCCCTCTGTTACACAAAAAAACACACTTTTAAACACATGGCATTTTAACTTGCCACTGATTGTATCTACTATCAGAAATGTTTTGCCATGGCCATATTTCGTTATGAACTGTATTTCTGATTTGATATGCAGCACATTAAGGTATGCTCTTAATTCAGTTTTGTTTTTGTTGCAGAAAATAACTAAGGATATCATTTAAAAAGACAAATTTAAAGAAAATTAGACATTTTTTGTCATGTCTTATTGAAAATCATGGACTTTGTTGAACTTAAAATTTGAACTATGTATTCAAGCAAAATAATGTTTACCAAAACATTTGCAGAACTTGTTTGGATTAGAAGATAACTGCTGACAACTGATGTTGAAAAGCAGAAGAATAGAAACAATAAGTACCAGCTTTTTACATTAATCACACCCTTAGAAATAACCTGATTATTTGTAATTGAAGCCCAAGAAAAATTAGAAGGACAATGTTTCTGCTGGTCTCAGATAAACAGTGTATTTCTCAAAAAGTATATTCTTATCCATTTAGCTTTTTGGCTAATAACTCTCAAACCACACTAACACTGCACTCCACTGGACATGAATCAGCAACCCTCCAGACTGAAATACAACTGGAACTATTGATTGAATTTATTTCAGTCATATCAAATACAAATTAAACATATGAAAAATACAAAACAAAATTAAAAGCACAATAAAAAATATTGAATAAATTAACTTCTTGTGTTCCTTATCTTTTTATATATTTATATACAATTTGCTATATTTATGATACTATTTAATATCTACAATCCATACATATACAACTTAAAATACTATATTCTATCATTTATATGTTTATACAATCCAGTCTATTTGTGTAATTTGATGTACGATATTTACACTTTATATATATTTATATACAATCCTTATATCTATAGGCTACAGTTAGGTACAGTATGTTTACAATTATACATTTAATACAATCAATATATCTATCTATCTATCTATCTATCTATCTATCTATCTATCTATCTATCTATCTATCTATCTATCTATCTATCTATCTATCTATCTATCTATCTATCTATGGTTTTTCCGAGTTTTGTTTGGGAATTTCACGGCATGGCATCATCACTGGAGGCAAAACCCCTGTCTTTTAAGAGCGTCTTCTTCTCTCAGCTTTGGGAAACCTTAAAGGCCTACTTCACCGGTTTGAATATGAAGGTGTATTGAATTCTGAGATCCTATGTAGTATAAATGTGCTAAAAAAATTAAAATCGGTTCATCCTAGCCTGAGAAAACGTACCTTGTAAATATGACTGTGATGTCACAGTAAAAGACATCACAGTAATATTTACAAAGTAAGTTATTTTTTAACCCTATATTTCTCTTTCTGTGATGTCACGAGAAAGAGAAATATAGGGTTAAGAAAAACAATCTTTCTGCCTTTTCTCAGGCTAGGATGAACCGATTTCATTTTTTTTCGCACATTTATACTACATAGGATCTCAGAATTCAATACACCTTCATATTCAAACCGGTGAAGTAGGCCTTTAAGGAATAAGAAAAGAGACGAGAGAAGTTACCATTTAGGTGATGGCATTTACCAAAACCAATTTACATTTAAACTCAAGCTAAGGTTAAGGGGGAGCAATTAATTTCACATTGTAATGACCTCCTTGGCAAAAATAGTTTCAGAGGGGGTCAGCCCGTTTGTTTCCAACTATTATTTAGGCTACTATCCATGGTTTCCACATTTCTAGAAAATTTAAAAAATGTGGTCTTGTGTTAGGGTAAGGGATCAATCTTGAGAGAGGAGCGACGTGAGCATTAATTGAGTTTGATAACAATGTTTAGGATATTCATTTCTATTTAACTGCTCCAACTTCAGTTTCACTATGTTTCTCCCTTGTTTACGTAAGTAGCCGTTTGACACAAACGGCTACATCTGTCGCCGTGACAGCGGGAGTCAGTCTAAAGTCAGATGATCACTTTGAAGTCAAAAAGTAAAATTATAAAATAAAGCCTAACATTGTCTATCAGTCTGTCTGTCAGAAGAAAAAACATCGCCCCCGTTAAACGTGTAGCCTAGGCCTACACGAAAACATTGCAGTCGTGTAACCGTTAGACATGTTTGTAAACAGTCACACCCTACATAGTTTAATTTGAATAAAGGTTACCAAACTTAAGTTACAGGGGAAATTGAATTGTTTGAATATTAAAGTAAGCAGACGTTTAACCAGCGATGCAGTGTTACTAGCGCGAACAATTACATTTCACCGTAGTTCTCCACAATGTAAGCTAGCTAATAATGACTAAAACATTTACTTAAAAAATGTATCTCACCTGTGGAGAGTGATTCCCTCTCGTCTGGAGTGTACTGGACGACGGTGTACACACCCGATAGCAGCACAATGAACTGACTTTGTTTTCTTTTTTGAGAAATGAGAGCTGTGAACACATACATCTATGGCTGTCTGACGGTCTGAGAGTACGACTGACGCCCCACTCAAGATGGCGGCTCCGTGTGCCGCGGCTGAGAGGGTCGTGGCGTATCTAGTGTTCTATATATATCTATGCAGCCAACAGCTAAGATCAAATGCACTATTTAGGAACAAGCAAATCTGTACTAGTACTGTAGCTAATGTTAGCCAACTAGCTATTGGTGTAAAACCAGGGGCGGGCCGTCCATTGAGGCAAACCAGGCAATTGCCTGGAGCCCCGGCCCCTTTGGGGCCCCCAAAATGCCCTCTTTATATTTTGCCCCATATCTATTGTTTTTTATAAAAAATCTCTTCACAATAGTATCATCGGGATGTCTAATTACTCGCGTTTTGACGGCCTTTCTGCCAACCGTGCACCCCCCTTCAGTCTGCACTACATGGACTATTCCATTACACATTACGCTCATGACGCTGCACGTTCACGCGTACATCCAAAAAAGTAAATAGCGGGAGAAGAGAGAGACGAGATAAACCTAACCTACCTATACCAAAATGAAGCGAACATACGAGAGCGGGTCACAAAACAAACAGAAGAAGGACCAAAGTCAGGACTTAATATCAAAGCTGCCGAAGCTATTAAGCTTTTTTACAGCACCCGGCGCGGTGGCAGCGGGACCTTAGACGGAAGAACAGCTGTCTACATGTCCATGGTCTACATCATTAACCGGTAACGTTCCAGCTCCTACTGTCAATCCAACAGGTGGCTCTGGCTCAGCCAGCAGCTATGCTAATGACGTGAATGTGTGTCAACAAACTGATGGAGATAATTAATGGTGCAACGGATCACGGTTGATCCGTGGTCCATTCGGACCAACCCTCACGGTTTGGGACCCACGTGAACCGCGGATTGGATGCATATATGCTAAAAAAAAAGACGCCTGTGTGTTCACGTGATCGGCGATCGTGTATTACAGAACAGTTAGTGGCGATCGGGGCCAGCCTCTAGGTCTACTGTAGGCTACTGACAAAAATCACACAACACATTGCCTGTATTTTTGTAACAATATTTAGGCCTTTTAGTTAAGGCTATATTTGGCTGCTCGACTTTAAGTCAGCCCAGCCAGGCGATAGTTGTTTCAATGTCGTTTTCACCTCCGTGTGTAACAGCTGTTCAGAACAACAGCTGATAGGCTTGCGACAGCAGGAGTCAGTCTAAAGCCATCAATGATCAATTTAAGTAAAAAAGCAAAATAAAGCTATTTCTTCCTCCCTCTATCTGTGTATATTTCTCTCTCCCCTGCACACTTAGTCACTACTATCCATGCTTAAAGAAGGCAGGGTTATAACCTCTTTTTTTTTTAAATATATTTGAAGATTTTATTTCAAATAGGCCTAGACTCTGTGGACACAGGCTATTTTGTAATTCACTGTGTATTTAAAAAATAAAACAACACATTTAATTGAAAGCAAAGTCATATTGGTCTCTAGAATTTTATCCAGGTTAGTGGCAATCATCAACTTCCTGTCAGAGAGAAAGCTTCCTCTGCGTGGCCCCTCTGACACACTTAATGAACTAGGACTAGGCATAGACGGATTATGAGATAATGGGCCCCTGGACACAGACTCTTAAAGGGCCCCCCACTCGTCCCTTATCCAGTCCGGTACACTGACTTTTCCACACAGATACAAACAATTAATGGCAAAAACATATTAAGGAAGTCAGTGTTTCCCACAGGATTTTGGGATACTGTTGGAGGGACCCTGTACCCGGATTTTTTTTTTTACCTTTTTAAAGTAAAATGCATCAATCTGGTGCACTTTGAGAGGAAATTTTAGAGGCTACATTATTTTACAGATTTTTCTTAAACAAGCAGCACTCTTCTTTACTCTGCAACTGTGAAAACAGTACAGTAGATGGGTCTGCAGACCCATGTTCTATGATGGAGGGGCCCATTTCAACAGATTCAGGGTGGATAGCTACTTTTTATGAAACATTTAGAATTCACACATAGAAAGCTTATTTCTGTATGTGCTTCAAGGCCCCTCATGAAGCCCCTTAGACAGAGCTACTAATGCTGTTGTTTTTAACCTGCTTTTGTATTTCTCCCCTACTAGTTGAGGGGCCCATGATGATTTCTATCTTGTTACATTTTAATGAGTATCCTTATATTTAGGCTATTCCTTTTTGGACCCAGTTATTGACATCAGTGACTGAGCTCTTTGACTATGCAACATAAAAAGTTACTATCAGTATCTCTGTCTAAGGGCCCCCCTGAGCCCTTGGGCCCCTGGGCCTGTGCCGGTGTGCCCGTGCAGTAATCCACCCCTGGGACTAGGCAATGGACATGTCATGGGTCAGGTTCAGTTAATGGCTCAGTTTGACCCAGTGATGTGGGATCCTCTTAGACCAATCGAGTATCTCAGTGTGCGCGATATAAGGTACATTAGATGCAAGGGCCCCCAAATTACTGTTCGCCTGGAGCCCCAAAATGGCTAGGTTCGCCACTGTGTAAAACAGCATTGTATTACATTTGCTTACATTGGCCGCGTTTCCCAGATTCCCAAAGAGCCTCTTTGGGCAAAGTACTTCTTTGGAGCGCTCTTAAGAACGCTGTGAAAGAAGAATGCGTTTCCCAGATTCGTTCTTAGCGAAAGTAGTACTTTCACTAAGATGGAACTGTACGACGGCACTGACCCACTCTTTCAACCTTCTTAGCGACCAAATCGTCAGTGATCATGCCACGTCAGGGAAATTTATTTCCTCCACTTTTCGAAATAATAAAACAATGTTCAATGCGGACCTGGCGCAATAAACATAAACTAATAGTAGAGAAAAAATGTTTTAATGAATTACACGTTTACGTTTTCCACACACGTGAGTTTATAGTACTACACATAAAAAAACATCCACAACCCTGTGGCATTTGACAGATATCAAGGAAACAGATTTAATTGAACTCAGCTGAACCTCATCCAGAGCGGCTCCACCTGC
>OX442366.1:25798757-25813757 GCA_949357725.1 Hyperoplus immaculatus | reverse complement strand
CTTGTGTCTCATGGTGGGGGACAGTAAGACAGTGGCTCACTTTCCCCCACAGCATTTGGCTCACTTTCCCCCACCTCCACAATTTGAGAAAAAACTACCTCTCTTAGCATTTCAGGCTAATCTTCAGTTATCAGCATCACATGGTTTCATATGTTGGTAGTTCATCAACACGTATGATAGAAGTTTTTCTACGCGAATACATTTGCTTTGGCACAACAGTTGATTAAGTTGACAGCAAGAAATTTACTTTTACATGCACCATACCTATTTTGGTGAAAAAAACATGCTTACCACAGCACCATGAGGTCCTCTCTTTCAGGGCCATGGGGAAATGAGAGGGGCTTGAAAACATATATCTCACATGACCAAAAATGTTTTCCGTTGCCTAGATACAGGGGGTGGCTCACATTACCCGATGCCTCAGATTCCCCCGTTCTTCCCTACTGGATATTATAAATAAAGTTTACTTACTTACTTACTTACTTTGTTGCTTTTAAGTTTATTTTGATGTTTGTATTTTTAACAGTGTAGAACTTCTGCATTAACTTAAAGATATTTTTCTTTTGGCATTTTTATGCTTTATTAATAGTGTAGAGACAGAGTTGAAATGGGGCAGAGAGGGGAGTGACATGCAGAGAACGACCGCGGGCTGGAATTGAACCCAGGTCCGCTGCTGGCCGAGGCCTATGGGGGGGGGACGCCCTACCAACTGAGCTAAGGGCGCCTCCTAACTTCTACATTAACTTGTGTAAAAGCTGCATGAGGGGGAACAGCAGTTTGATTACCACAAGGCACGCACAATGATATTTATTCATTTATTCACACACACACACACACACACACACACACACACACACATATTCAACAAAGACTTGTCTGCAGGAGTGGTTCGTCTTTCTGCTTAATTAATACACATCATGACAGCGAAATGCCAAAGGAAGTGAGGTCACACATGCAGTAATGAAAAGTTACCCACTCACTTTACTGTGCTCCTGGCTGTGTGTGTGTGTGTGTGTGTGTGTGTGTGTGTGTGCACGTGTGTGTGCATGTGTGTGTGTGTGTGTGTGTGTACTTGTGTGTGTGTACTTGTGCAATTATTTTTGTGAGAACCAATTAGAGTTTTAGACCTTAACAGTGACGACTTTTTGGCTGGTTCTCACTTCTGGGACAGGCCTTTGAAGGGCTGTTTGAGGTTACGACGATAAGACGCCAGTGTATGTGTGTGTGTGTGTGTGTGTGTGTGTGTGTGTGTGTGTGTGTGTGTGTGTGTGTGTATGCCTGCTTGTGTGCATGTGTGTTTGCGTATATATGCCTGCTTGTGTGCATTTGTATGTGTGTGTATATGCATGTTTGCACGTGTGTGTTTGTGTGTGTGTGTGTGTGTTTGCGCTTGTTTGCGAGTGTGTGTATATATGCTTGTGTGTGTGCGTGTGTGTGCGTGTGTGTGTTTTGGATTGGGGGGAATAAGCTGCTTGTTTCTGGGGGAAGCTCTCTCTCTCTCTAACTCAGTAGTTTTCATGTATTTTTCGCCCTTAAGCCTGTTGTTGTGTTAACGAGAACTTCTGGAATAATGAGAAATGTAGAGAAGAAATAAAGAAACATGTCCCTGGAAAAAGAATAAAACCTTTTCAAATTCATATTGGTCTGTTGCATTCAGCAGTAAGCGGGCGAGCGGTGACACACACACACACACACACACACACACACACACACACACACACACACACAGTCAGTGACACCAATTAAGAAAAAGATGCATAAATTATGTCGTGCCCGGTTTGCGGAGGAGAAAGCATCCTCTCTGCCCTGTCTACAGTAATGCCATCAGCTGGTGACTAACAAATGTGTGTGTGTGTGTGTGTGTGTGTGTGTGTGTGTGTGTGTGTGTGTGTGTGTGTGTGTGTGTGTCTATTTTCGACCCTTAGCTCCGAGGCTTTGTCGAGCTGATTTTTTAATTATATCCCAAGGTTAATGTATTTACTGCTATGAAGTGAAACTGCTTTCCCAATGTGACACAGAGTCGAATGCAAACGGCCAGGCACGGAATGAGATGCCATATTGTATTAACACACACACACACACACACACACACACACACACACACACACACACACACACACACACACACAGACACACTCACACACGCGCCAAATTGTATTAGGGGCAAGAGGGCGTTAGGGAGTGATCGGGAATCGCTACTTTAAAGGCTTCTGCATTTTTTCATTATTTATTCATGTTTACCGTCTTAGTTTAATGCTTTCCTAAGATTACTTTCAAAGGGAGATCTCTTGGGGCGCTCTGGTGGTGTAGTGGATAGAGCGCATACCATATCGGCTCCGGCCTTCGTTGCAGTGGTCGCGGTTTCAAATCCGACCCGTGGACCTTTACTGCAGGTCATCCCCTCTCTCTCTCTCTCTCTCTCTCTCTCTCTCTCTCTCTGTCTCTGTCTCCCCATTTCAACTCTGTACTGTCAAATAAAGCTTGAAAATGCCACAAAAAATAATCCTTAACAAAAAGGGAGATCTCATAACTTAGCAGAAAGTTAAACACTGAGTTTAAAGCTACAGTGCGTAACTTCTGTTGAGGAATTCCTCGTAATAAAAAAACACACAAAAAAAGAGCACCTGATTTCTATGGTGGTCCTGAGAGCTCACAGCACTGCAGCATAAGACAACACATGCACAACTCAAATTGAGAAAAACATCCCACACACAACCATTACACAACCCATTACCAAAAAAGCAATGGCCACCGTAGATTTCTTATTATGCTTTATTTGTATTTATTTTTTATTGGTGATACATCTACAAAACAAAACCAATCCATTTATTTTTACTTTAAGATAATGTTTGGGGTTTAATTTTGCGATTCATTAGACATATGTCTAGAGACAGAGTTGAAATACATTATACTGCTGAAATGTAAAAAAAAAAAAAAAAATTACTATACTTTTTCTATTTTGTATTGGTGATAATGTACAAACCAGAACAAAGTGTGTGTGCGTGTGTGTGCGTGCGTGCGTGTGTGCGTGTGTGTGTGTGTGCTGTGTGTGTGCTGTACATTATGTCACCAGAACAAGTTTTTGGCACACTATTCTTTTTTTTTGTTAAGATATTTTTTTGCCATTTTTATGCTTTATTGATAGTGTTAAGAGACAGAGTTGAAATGGGGCAGAGAGGGGGAGTGACATGCAGAGAACGACCGCGGGCTGGAATCGAACCCGGGTCTGCTGCTGGCCGAGGCCCATGGGGGGGGGACGACGACGCCCTACCAACTGAGCTCAGGGCGCCCCCCCTAGGCACACTATTCTGTCTGGATATTTAGAGATTAAACATGTGTGTCTCGTGTTGTCCTGTGTTGGTCTCACAGGAGCATTCGCTGCTTGAGGAACATCATACACTGGAACCTGATCACAGCCTTCATCCTGAGGAACGCAACCTGGTTCATCGTCCAGCTGACCATGAGCCCCCAGGTCCACGAGAGCAACGTGGTGAGAGAGTGTGTGTGTGTGTGTGTGTGGGGGGGGGGGGTTGTGTGTGTGGGGGGGGGGGGCAGGGTGTGTGTGTGTGTGGGGGGGGCAGGGTGTGTGTGTGTGTGTGTGTGTGTGTGTGTGGGTGGGTGTGTGTGTGTGTGTGTGTGTACCTGTGATTTTAAGACATTAGGAGAGCAATGTGGTAAGAGTGTGTGTGTGTGTGTGTGAGTGTGTGTGTGTGTGTGTGTGTGTGTGTGTGTGTGTACCTGTGATTTTAAGACATTAGGAGAGCAATGTGGTAAGAGTGTGTGTGTGTGTGTGTGTGTGTGTGTGTGTGTGTGTGTGTACCTGTGATTTTAAGACCTTAGGAGAGCAATGTGGTAAGAGTGTGTGTGTGAGGGAGGGGTCGGGGGGGGGGGGGTTTGTGTGTTTGTGCGTGTGTGTGTACCTGTGATTTTAAGACCTTAGGAGAGCAATGTGGTACATATCACATTCATCTATGTGTATTTTAAAGGTGCTATAAGGAACTTTATAATATTTCTGAAACGGTCAGACTTTTCCTCTGATGATCATAAATTACATGTAACAGCAAACAACACCTAGCCTGGCACCGCCCGCCTACATACTTCCGCTTAATTTTCATTTCCCTTCAGCTGTCAGTCTGGGTGTGCTGTATAATTAGTGGGTTCTATTCGGAAGCGAACAGAGGGAGTGGCTCAGAAGCCGGCGCATTACATACGTCAGGACCAAACGTTATGCGATTGGTTGGCAGATCCAGAGTGGCACTGGGCAGATCCAATAGTTTTAGGTCTAACCACTAATACACCTCAAGCTCCCCTGCTGCACATTTCAATTTCACCATTACAAAACTGTCACACATATCATGTAACCAGTCCTGTAGTCTGAAGTATAAGGGTGTTCTTTTTTTTTTTTTTTTTGGCATTTTTATACTTTATTGATAGTGTAGAGACAGAGGTGAAATGGGGCAGAGAGGGGAGTGACATGCAGAGAACGACCGCGGGCTGGAATCAAACCCGGGTCTGCTGCTGGCGGAGGCCCATGGGGGGGGGACGCCCTACCAACTGAGCTAAGGGCCCATGGGGGGGGGGACGCTCTACCAACTGAGCTAAGGGCCCATGGGGGGGGGACGCCCTACCAACTGAGCTAAGGGCCCATGGGGGGGACGCCCTACCAACTGAGCTAAGGGCCCATGGGGGGGGGGACGCCCTACCAACTGAGCTAAGGGCCCATGGGGGGGGGGACGCCCTACCAACTGAGCTAAGGGCCCATGGGGGGGGACGCCCTACCAACTGAGCTAAGGGCCCATGGGGGGGGGACGCCCTACCAACTGAGCTAAGGGCCCATGGGGGGGGGGACGCCCTACCAACTGAGCTAAGGGCCCATGGGGGGACGCCCTACCAACTGAGCTAAGGGCCCATGGGGGGGGGACGCCCTACCAACTGAGCTAAGGGCCCATGGGGGGGGGACGCCCTACCAACTGAGCTAAGGGCTCCTTGACTCAGCAATTTTTTCTTGATGGATTTTCTTCTTACTGCCGACCATGACATTATTTCTTTTACATTTACCGTTTGCCTTTTGAAAGTCTATAGTAGCTGTTGTGGCATCTCACCCACGCACAGAAACCAAGGAATCTACAGTGATTTTAAGAGGAAAATATATTTTTGTGAAACGTTTTCTAAGGTTTATGTCCTTGGAGCTGAGAGCCTCTGAAATAAATAATAAGAAAAATATTTAAGAAAAAATGCTAGAATTGTATAACACCTGCCTGATCCTTGGTCCTTTAGAGATTTCATAACAACCTGCATGTTGCCGCTGTATTTGTGATCAGACCCAATATATATTCACTTTCTAAAAGACCCTTTCAATCTCTTGCACAATATCACCTTGATTCTATTTGTTAGCAGAACATTTGAGCTGTTTTATCTCTTATAAAAAGAGCTCTCGAGAATTCTTCCATGGTGACGTGTTCAAGGACAATCCGGCATTTTAGTTTCCAAAGGACAAACTGATGCATTCAAAGCCCTAAGATTAAAACAGAAACAGTTTCATAATGAGGTTCAACAAGGTGGTTTGCTTAGCGACCATCACAATCCACTACCTGTAAAAAAGTCCAGTGTTAATACACAGCCTAGGCTCTGTAAACTAGTAGGTAAACAAAGAGGACCCACCGAAGCAATAGCGACATGCCCGTTTACAGAGCCTAGGCTGTATATTACTGTAACAGCAGATTTTGTTTTCAGCGCATACACAGTCGGTATACAGGAAGCGAATAGTGAGGAGATATTCACTTCAGTAAGTCTGAACTTACCAAGCCCCAACCTCAGCGATTTTTACCTGCATCCAATAAGGAAGTGACCACAACTGTAGTAACCAGGAAGTGCCACTGGGGGCTGGATGCAGAAGGGAGCCCATTTCCATTGACTCCAATGTTAAAAATGCCGTTTTCACAGCATTATTAAACCTATTTCAGGCCTGGATTAAAAAAAAACATTCCAGTCTGTATGTTTAGGTCATATCTCCATGACAACTCTGAGGGGGGTGAATTTTTTTGGACCACGCTAGTTTTTATTCTTTTGGAAGTTAAAATGTATTGGTCGCGATCTCTTGAGTGACAGCTCTCCGCCAGTTGTCCCTCACTTTGCCTCGGAGGTATACGTCAGCTATCTCCCTCCCCTCGGTGTGAGGCGGAGTAAAAATCTCAGAAAATGGCGACGCGCACAAACCAGGATTATTGGAGGCCGTGTGAATAACTGAGGTCAGCCCGGATGCTACATCCATATTATCCACTATCTATGGAACTTACTGAAGAAATTTGATTCACATGTATTTTTCAGTTTACACTAGTATCATGTCTCACCAATCATTTACAAAGAATTCTTATGCTTAAAGGTGCTCCGAGGAACTAGATAGATAGATAGATAGATAGATAGATAGATAGATAGATAGATAGATAGATAGATAGATAGATAGATAGATAGATAGATAGATAGATAGATAGATAGATAAAAAGTGTTTACATATTAAAGGTGCAGTGTGTAATATATATATATCATAATAACAGCCCAATTCATTCATTCTATTCTGTCTCTAGGTTTGGTGTCGCCTGGTTACGGCTTCATTCAACTACTTCCACTCCACTAACTTCTTCTGGATGTTCGGTGAAGGCTGCTACCTGCACACGGCCATCGTACTCACCTACTCCACTGACAAGCTCAGGAAATGGATGTTCATCTGCATCGGCTGGTGTAAGTACAAATAAAACTTCCGAATCTCATACTCTTTCTTTTTTCTATTCTACATACTACATCCAACGATAAAAATAATCTAGTTAGGATGCAGCAGTAGGCATACTATTGGGACATACTTTACTCTCTTATTTCATCATCACATTGCGCCTTGATCTTGCCTCTTGCTTTTATATCCGTCGCATCCCCGTTTGTTTTCATATGGAGGCTTCGTCGATGTGACGTCACTTCACGTGCGCACTGGTTTGTGGGTCAGAATCGCCCAAATAGGATGCAGTTTTCAACGCTAACAATCTCGGCCGCATGAAGTAGGACATCCGGGTACTTCTAACCATCCTAAATCTGGCCACAAGAATCGGGACATCCTAAATCTTTTTTCTACATACTATATAGTGGAAAGTATGGGGACTGGAATGCAACCCATCTCTTTATTTATAGTAACCTGTAGACTTAAAGCTATATTGCGTAACTTTTGTCGCTTAATCTTGCCTATTGTTTTTTTTGTTTTTTTTGCATGTATTCTCATTTTGCGTGACTGACTAACCATTTTGATATATTCACACACACACACACACACACACACACACACACATAGATACACACATACAGTCACATACACACACACACACACACACACACACACACACACACATAGACACGCACACACTCTAGCACACACACACACACACACACACACACACACACACACACACATAGACACACACACACACACACTCACTCACTCACACTCACACACACACACACCCACACACGCTGAATGCCACTTTCAACTGATCCAATGTCGTCCTTATGGAGAAGGCAGGGGGATTTTTACTGGTTGCGTGTGTGTGTGTAAACGGCTATGCACCTGCCAAACAGCTTGACTTCCCAGTGGCCATTTCAGAAACACGCACTACATCGCATGCTATGTTCTTTGTGTGGTGCACAGCTTGGCATGTACATTTTTGATGATGACGTATTTGATGTGTGTGTGTGTGTGAGTGTGTGTGAGTGAGTGAGTGAGTGAGTGAGTGAGTGAGTGAGTGAGTGAGTGAGTGAGTGAGTGAGTGAGTGAGTGAGTGAGTGTGTGTGTGTGAGAGTGAGTGAGTGAGTGAGTGAGTGAGTGAGTGAGTGTGTGTGTGCGTGCGTGCGTGCGTGCGTGCGTGCGTGCGTGCGTGCGTGTGTGTGTGTGTGTGTGACGTATTTGAGCAAGGCGTAAAGTTCTTATCATGTTACAGCCACTTAAAGATGCAGTGTGTAGTTTTCAGAGGAGGGGGATTTGTTTACAATTACAGAACCTGCAGTTAGTTTAAAGTAAATGAGGGTCACCCCTCAATTGGTCTCTAATAGGATAAATAAAAGTGAAAAAAAAATTAAATACACGTATTTTCTCTACATGTAATTCATAGTATTGAATAATTCTATCATCATAAATCAAATTATTTTGAGGAACCTGGAACCAAACGTTAAGACTAGAATATGTTTGTAAACCAAACTGTGGGCCCTGCTGCTGTAAACAACAACCACAACAACAGTGAAACAGTAACTTTTCAGGAAGCTTTCTAACTTCAAACAGTGTTCCAGGGATCACATTTGCCCTGCGAGGAAAGTTTGTTTATTCAGTTATGAGAATATAACCTTAGAAAATGTTCAACTTCTCTGACACAGTTCTTTTCTAATTTGTATGAAGAATGTACAAATATTAACACTTCGTAATCATATCACAATATAAGTCATATGGAGAATACAATGGTAAAATGGTTGGCCTATATATTCTAGTAAGGTCCCTCACAACAATGGTAGCCTTTGCCTTGACTGAAACCCCATAGGATTTGGTGTGGCAGCCGGTGAACATGTTTTGGCGTGTGGATAGTACATCTCGCTAAGACCTTTCGTTTTCAAACCGTCATAGCCTATACTGTCATCTATGTGAACTAAACACACACACACACACACACACACACACACACACACACACACACACACACCACACACCAACAGAGGGACGTTGTGGAGATTAGGTGTATTGTGCCATCTGGATTCACACTCCCCCCCTAAGGGCTGTAGCATAACGAAAAAGATGGCAGCAGTGTATATATCTGAAATCCTACTGCGATGAAGAATAAATAAGATACAATAATCGTGTTTGTTTCGCTTTGGGTTTTAAGCTAGTGGGCTTTAAGGCCTGGGCTGGTATTGAATGGAAATAGTAGACGAACAAGACGGGGCATTAGATTGTGTACGTACTAAAGCTGGGGTGGAGGATTTGGGGAGAAAATGGCAGTTGGGATAGAGATTCGAATTCAAATACGTCAACCGCTCCACTTGTTCTCTTTGGTCCCTCCCCTATGGTCCCTCCCTGACACGCTCTACTACACCAACAACATAGTCGTGCCAAAGTGAATGGACAGTCCCAACAGCCAATAAGAACAGAGAATCGGAAGCCTCGCTCTGATTGGTCAAAGTGTACAGCTCATGTTAACTTTGACCAATCAGAAATCATGTAGCCCAGCTTTAAGTCAAGATTCAAAGATTCAAAGTGTTTATTGTCATATTATGCACAATAAGAAACATGTTCTCAGTCATAGTCATACAGTGAAATTATTCCTTTGTTTTCTTTACACAGACTGAATGCCAAGAAAGAAACATGAACATAATATGCGATCTACAATAAAGTAAAGTAGAAAATAACAATACAGAACATACAATTTACAGCAGTAGAGGTAAAACAACACATTCAGCAGCGTTGGTTTGATTGTGCGTTAATATGACAGTGGTGACAGTGAATCGCTAATGGAGTGGAACATGTTGGTAGTTGGGGGCGACTGTGGCTCAGGTGGTAGAGCAGGTTGGCCGATGATCAAAGGGTTGACGGTTCGATCCCCGCCCTGCCACCTGTGTCATAGTTGTTGTGTCCTTGGGCAAGACTCTTAACCCACCTTGCCTCGTGTGAATGTCGATAGTTAGCCTGCTATCGGTGTATGAATGTGTGTGTGAATGGTAACGTGGGAAAGGAAAACAGGTCTCCCTTGCAAAAGAGTCTTCGGTCTCAATGGGATTTACCTGTAGAAATAAAGGTTAAAAAAAAAAAAAGCACGTGTTTGACGTGGTAGCTGTCAGCGTTTTTATGACTTCATTGGTTTCCAAATTAAATATATATATATTTTTTAAGCAGGCTAACTATCGACATTCACACGAGGCAAGGTGGGTGAAGTGTCTTGCCCAAGGACACATCAACCTTGACACAGGTGGCACGGCGGGGATCGAACCGTCAACCCTTCGATCATTGGCCGACCCGCTCTACCAACTGAGCCACTCTACTTGGTTTTGTGCGAATACAGATTCCCCAATATGTTTAGATTAGTTTGAAACTATGAAACGAGGAATTCAGTTAAATAGGCTGCATAGAAAATAACTATACACTCAGTCCTGCACATATTCATTGCAGCCATCCTACATCGCTGTCTAAATTTCAAATGTCTTATTTTGATGTATTTCATGCCCCTGTAAAGCACTTTGAATGGCCTTGTGTCTGAACTGTGCTATAGAAATAAACTTGACTTGCCTTGCCTATACTGTTTGCATTTTTGGCATGTTTTTTTAAGAAGAAAACGTATCATAAATCAGACAATAAACAAGCTAGGAACAAATCCTTCTGTAATAACCTTCATAATAGTGCTGAGAATGAGCGTGGGAAGTTTAGTTAATGTATGTGCTTTAGAAGTTGAGATTATTGGTTCAAAGTGTCGAGGGGGAAACAAATAATGTTGAGATAATGTCCGTTAAAGATGGTTGTATAGGAGAAATATACAGACGCAAACAGACAAGGTTTAGTCAAATAAAAAACACCTGAATGTACATTTTGGACCTTTTGATTTACACTAGTATGAAAGAAGACATGTTATGGAAGCAAAATAACAAATAAAAAAACAATATGCTTATGTCTGCTGTGTCTACTCACAATGCAGAAATATATATTCACACAGCTACAACAAGTCTTGGCTCACATCTACAAACACACAATGGCTGACTGACAGAGATTTTTGGCAAGCCTTTGTGCCAAAAAAGGCTGAAAAAATTTAATAAACCCACCCCCCCCCCCACACACACACACACACACACACACACACACACACACACACACACACACACACACACACACACACACACACACATACACACAACAACAACAACAGAGCGATGATCATATTGCGTGTGTGAAATCCCCTAGAGCGATACACAAGCTCTGGAAAATAAATGAAGAGACCAGTCTGGATTTTTCTTCAATCTTCATCTCTACATAACTTAATGGAAATGCTCTTTAATGACAAAAAAATGTATTGGGAATTTGGTAGAAATGTTGTCAGTAGTTTATATTATAAAACCAAAATGTTCATTCTACTCAAACACATGCCTATAAATAGTAAAACGAGAGACACTGAACATTTGGAGTGGTCTCTTATTAATTTTTTCCAGAGCTGTATTATTTGTGATCTGAACACAGAGTTGAAAAGATTAAAGAAGGCATTAGTAATTTTGTATTTATTTTAATTTTTTTCTCTCCACAGGTATTCCATTTCCTATCATAGTGGCATGGGCCATCGGGAAACTATACTACGACAATGAGAAGTACGTAAAATAACCCATTTGTTCTGATAATAATCAAAAAACAAAAGGACAACACGCAATGTCACTCAGCTGTATTGCATGTAAGGAGATGAATGTCTATTAAAGGTGCAGTGCGGAGAATTTATTAGTATTTTTTCAGAAAAGACTTGGTAGAAATGTAATATAATATTCATAAGTGTGTTTTAGATAATGTATAATCACTTGAAAATAAAATATGTTTCTACAGTAGCACAGAACGGACAAGCTTAACGGCCTTAAGTGTTTTTATATATAGTGGGCGTCATGGGGAAAATGCACCTGTTGGAAGACCAAGAAGAAGAAGAAGTACTATAGAATAAATAACTAAATACATCTTCACCTCATCACTTGATATTGTGGAAAGACTTGAGGCAGTGGTGGTGGATGATGCCATCTTTAGTAACTAAAGCTTCTAGGCCTTGAAGAACAATGGAGCTTCCATAATATAATTATTTGAAAGGGAGGGGTTTCCATGGTTTCATCAACATATTCAGATTTAAAGGTGCAGTGTGTAATATCTGAATATTTAACATCATCTAATGGTGAAAGTTCTAGAATGCAACGCTCCCTTGGTAACCCCCATCGCTTATCAAATAATAACAGAAGCTACGGTGGCCTTCAAGGACAAGAAGCTATAGTTACTAAAGATGGCATCATCCACCACTGCCTCAAGTCTTTCCACAATATCAAGTGATGAGGTAAAGATGTATTTAGTTATTTATTCTATAGTACTTCTTCTTCTTCTTGGTCTTCCAACAGGTGCATTTTCCCCATGACGCCCCACTATATATAAAAACACATAAGGCCGTTAAGTTTGTCCGTTCTGTGCTACTGTAGAAACATACAAGAAAATACACACTGCACCTTTTAAGCAGATTACATTTCTATTTATAACCGGCTTGTAATCAACATTTTTGCAGGGTACTATATTCTTCATTACACCTTTAAGCTCTAACCCCCATAGGGCCATTCTCCCGTTGATTGGGAGCGCTTAGGTCTTAGTGCTTGATTGATATAAGTGGCCTATTATAATAGATTAGCCGGAAATTTGATTTGTGTGTTTGTGGCTGTGTGTGTGTGTGTGTGTGTGTGTGTGTGTGTGTGTGTGTGTGTGTGTGTGTGTGTGTGTTTGTGGCTGTGTGTGTGTGTGTGTGTGTGTGTGTGTGTGTGTGTGTGTGTGTGTGTGTGTGTGTGTTTGTGTGTGTGTGTGTGTGTGTGTGTGTGTGTGAGTGCTGAATTTTTTTTTAGCTTTGGCTCTGTAAACGGGCATGTTTCTAGCAACAGCGGGCCCCCAAATTTGTTTACAGTCCAGTTTACAGAGCCTAGGCTGTGTGTTAACATTTGATTTTTTTTCCCAGCGCACACACAGTACAGACAGGTAGTGGATAGTGAGGAAATGTCCACTAATATTGACGAAAATTTATTTTTTTGACAACAAGCGTTCTCCAGAATCACTGACTGCACCATTAAAGGTGCAGTGTGTAATATGTCATCATCAAGAAAGTTCTACAAAGTTCTAGAATGCAACGCTCCCTGGGTAACCCCAACCCTTTCGAATAGTAACAGAAGCTACAGTGGCCTTCTAGGACAAGAACAATTCAAAATTTTAAACAATGCACCTGATGACATCCCAACTATGACACTTTCAAGATGGCGGCACTAGGCCTTGGTCCAAAATATGCAGAAATATGGACATATATGAGACCCTTTCTAAGGAAAAAATAATAATTCAAAACATTTTTTTCAGCTATTATGCACTAAATTAAATGTACTTATGGATATTATAATTACTTTCTACAAAATCTGCTAGGAAATAAAACCCACAATTCTACACACTGCAGGTTTAATACTAAGAACACATCACTATTCCACACTGTTGCCGGTGGTGACATATTCCTTCATCGCCATGGACACACACTGTCATTCTATCTCGCCAAATTTATTTTGACACATTGACACAGCGATCAATTTACTGAGCAAACACACACACACACACACCCACAGACACACACACACACACACACACACACACACACACACACACGCATTCACACACACAACCACACACACCCACAGACACACACACTCACACACACACACTCACTCACACACACACACAAACCCACACACACACACACACACACACACAGAGGGCGGCTAGGATGATAGCAAAGTAAACACACCGCCAGAGCCAGTGGCTACAAGCTGAACTAATATTGAATACCTGTCTCTGCCAACTGTCAAACACACCTGACAAATTAACCCAATGAAGATATGACAAATAGGTTAGCGTGAGTCTGTTCACTTATACAGAAGGCACAGGGCTGTCATTGGGAGTCAGTTCGATTCCAGTTTTTAAACCTGCAGTGTGTAGAATTTTGGGTTTTATTTCCTAGCAGATTTTGTAGAAAATAATTATAATATCCATAAGTAAGTTTAATTTAGTGCATAATAGCTGATTTTTTTAAATTATTTTTCCCTTAGAAAGGGTCTCATATATGTCCATATTTCTCCATACTTTGGACCAAGGCCTTGTCACCGCCATTTTGAAAGTGTCATAGTTGGAATGTCATCAGGTGCATTGTTTAACATTTAGAATTGTTCTTGTCCTTGAAGGCCACTGTAGCTTCTGTTATTATTCTAAAGGGTTGGGGTTACCCAGGGAGCGTTGCATTCTAGAACTTTCTAGAACTTACTTGATGATGTCATATTACACACTGCACCTTTAAGTAATAAGACTGTATATAAACAACTCATTCATTAGAAGCACTTAGTTCCAGGTTTCACAATACAGAGCATAAATAAACCGGAACTATCAGCATGGCAACGCAAAAAAAAGAAAAAAAAAGCTAAATTTCACACTTCACAATATCTCACTCCTTATTTGGGACAGTGTATGTATAAAGGAACAGTATGCAACATTTAAAGGTGCAGTGTGTAATATGACATCATCAAGAAAGTTCTACAAAGTTCTAGAATGCAACGCTCCCAGGGTAACCCCACCCCTTTCGAATAATAACAGAAGCTACAGTGGCCTTCAAGGACAAGGCAAGGCAAGGCAAGGCAAGGCAATTTTATTTATAGAGCACATTTCAGGCACAGGGCCACTCAAGGTGCTTCACAGGGTTAAAATCAAATAAAGAATACAAATACAAAAAAAAAAAAAAAAAAATGAACAAATTTAAAACATGGATAAAAATACAACATTTAAATAAAACAAGAACAATTCTAAATTTTAAACAATGCACCTGATGACATTTCAACTATGACAGTTTCAAGATGGCGGCACTAGGCCTTGGTCCAAAATATGCAGAAATATGGACATATATGAGACCCATTCTAAGGGGAAAAAAAATAATTCAAAATTTTTTTTCAGCTATTATGCACTAAATTAAATGTACTTATGGATATTATAATTACTTTCTACAAAATCTGCTAGGAAGTAAAACCCAAAATTCTACACACTGCAGGTTTTAAGATGCTACAAGGATCCTTTAAATATTTCTGAAACAGTCTAATGTTTCCTTCTGATGATCATAAATTACAGCAAACGAGACCAGCAGTGGAAAGAATGCTATTTTTATATAGTTTTTGTTAATGCCTTTGTAGTGGGTA
>OX442366.1:25788757-25793757 GCA_949357725.1 Hyperoplus immaculatus | reverse complement strand
TCTCTCACTCACTCATGCACACACACACACACACACACACACACACACGCGCGCGCGCGCACACACACACACGCGCACACACACACTCACTATCGAATGGGTTATTGATTCTTTTTGCCAGAAATAATCTCAGAAGCACTTATGGGATAATCCATATTTGAAGCGCAATGAAATGGATTAAGGTTTGGGTATTTAAACACACACACACACACACACACACACACACACACACACACACACACACACACACACACACACACACAGACAATGACTAACACACACACACACACACAATGACTAACATACACACACACACTGACTAACACACACACACACACACACACACACACACACACACACACACACACACTGGCTAGATCTGTCTTAGTGTCAACAAATCCCAGATAACAGAGGGAGATCAACAATGCATTTATCCCATTAAATTCACCCTAATCTGGGTACACGGTGATGCCAGATGAAGCTTACAAATCGAGCGTCTGTCTTGTATGAAAAATAAACCAGAAATATTGGCAAAGAAAAAGGGTTCCGCATCTATTTGAGGTTAGTTTGAAAAATCCAGAACATTTTCTCACGTCAAACAGTTATGCAAGAAAATGTATAAATAAAAGTTAAAGGTGCTCCGAGGAAGTTTAAGTTTGGGTTAATGATTGCGCCCCCTTTGGACAAAAGCGGTAGTGTTTTTTTACCACGCCAGCTGTTGTTCCTGGGTGAGAGTTTACCCCAATGACAAAGGCATTAAGAAAAACTACATAAAAATAGCATTCTTTGCACTGATGGTCTCGTTTGCTGTTACATGTAATGTATGATCATCAGAGGGAAAATGGGACTGTTTCAGAAATATTTAAAAAGTTCCTCGTGGCAACTTTAAATAAAAAAAGATTACAAGATCCTCTACTTGTACGTGTAAGCAACAACAACACCAACTAAATTAGCTTTTAAAAAACTTACTATTACATACTTGTTATTACAAATGTACCATAAGAATCAACATTGTGCCAGCATTAGTAGCATCAGTCCTGTCATATTGCCCTACTACATTCAGTTGCACATTTTCACAGTGTGCAGACCAGCATGCTTAATTTGCTGTCCTACCCACAATGCTTTGCACCTTTGAAGTTACATCACATCAACAGAATCCCCCCTAAGAGAGAACAACCAGCGATGAGATGGGTCAATGAACAAGCTTAACTAAGGGGTCTAAGTTTAAGGTGTAATACTATGATGGCACAGTCCCTCCGTTCCGAATCTCATACTCTTTCTTTTTTCTATTCTACATACTACATCCGACGATAAAAAGAATCTAGTTAGGATGCAGTAGGCACACTATTGGGACATACTTTTACTCTTTTATTTCATCATAACATTGCGCCTTGATCTTGCCTCTTGCTTTTATATCCGTCGCATCCCCGTTTGTTTTCATAATGGAGGCTTCGTCGATGTGATGTCACTTCACGTGCGCACTGGATTGTGGGTCAGAATCGCCCAAATAGGATGCAGTTTTCAACACTAACAATCTTGGCCGCATGAAGTAGGACATCTGGGTACTTCTAACCATCCTAAATCTGGCCACAAAAATCGGGACATCCTAAATCTTTTTACTACATACTATATAGTAGAAAGTATGCGATTCGGAACGCATGCCGTATGTCTTAATTGTAGCATACTGCCTGCGAGGCCCATACTTTTAAAGGGCAGCTGCAAGTTGTAATAAAAAAAATAAAAGAGTATGCGATTTGAGTCATAACAGACATTAATCATGCTTTCACGGACATTGGGGGTTATGTTTGGGCAAAACTGCATTTTACATGTATTGGGACATCCTAAATCTTTCCCTGGCATACTAGATAGCAAGCAATGTCCTCCCTCCTATACTCAACATGTATATACTACATACTGTCTACTTATTTCTATACATTATTTGACATGATAAACATTTGTTTTCTAAACATTTGATTTTAAGCAGCTATGAAGAACTATAAATATTTCTGAAACAGTCTCATTTTTCCTCTGATGATCATAAATTACATGTAACAGCAAACGAGACCATCAGTGCAAAGAATGCTATTTTTATATAGTTTTTCATAATGCCTTTGTCATGGGTATACGCTCACCCAGGAACAACAGCTGGCTTAGTTCCTCGTAGCACCTTCAAATGTTTCCTTTTAAGTATAATTCGATTTTGTAGCTAACACTAGTCAATAGCTGTCATGGTTTGTGATACTCTCTTCCTTTCCATTGTTTGCTTTGAAACCACACCCACACACACACACACACACACACACACACACACACACACACACACACACACACACACACACACACACACACACACACACACACACAGAGAAACTGACTAACACACACAGACACACACACAAACACACACAGACACTGACTAACACACACACACACACACACACACACACACACACACACACACACAGACACACACACATACACACAGAGACACTGACTTACACACACACACACACACACACACTGACTAACACACACAGACACTGACTAACACACACAGACACACACACACACACACACACACACACACACACGCACACACACACACACACACACACACACACACACACACACACACAGACACACACACATGCACAAAGACACACACACACGCAGAAAGACACACACACACAGACACACACACACACACACACACACTAAGACGCTCCCTTCATAAACAGTCTGACATTGTGTTGTTTGGATTTTCCCAACAGATCAATTTCATTTTCCTGTTCAACATCGTGAGAATCCTGATGACCAAACTACGCGCCTCCACCACATCAGAGACCATTCAATACAGGTGTGTGTGTGTGTGTGTGTGTGTGTGTGTGTGTGTGTGTGTGTGCGTGCGTGCGTGCGTGCGCGCGCGCGCGTGAGAGTGAGAGAGTGAGAGAGTGAGAGAGTGAGTGAGTGAGTGAGTGAGTGAGTGAGTGAGTGTCTGTCTGTCTGTCTGTCTGTCTGTCTGTCTGTCTGTGTGTGTGTGTGTGTGTGTGTGTGTGTGTGTGTGTGTGTGCGTGCGTGCGTGTGTGCCTTACACGTTTTTATATAAAGTGGGCGTCCTGGGGAAATGCTAATGTTGGAAGACCAAGAAGAAGAAGTACTATAGAATAAATAACTAAATACATCTTCACCTCATCACTTGATATTGTGGAAAGACTTGAGGCAGTGGTGGATGATGCCATCTTTAGTAACTATAGCTTCTTGTCCTTGAAGGCCACCATAACTTCAGTACATTCTTTAGGGGTTAGCAAGGGAGTGTTGACATCTAAAATCGCACCACTAGATGCTAATAGATACTCCTAATATTACACACTGTACCTTTAAATCAGGGGTGTCCAATCTACTAAACTAAAAATATAATGTAATATGGCCCTTTCACATAGCATTTAACAAGAGGGAGAATGTATCTGTTTAATGTGCAAGTAAAGTGTTGCCGTGAAGAAGGATTACAATTTACGAAGACACTATGAAACTAAACATCAGAGCAGCTACATGTCCTGATAAATGTGTTATTTTTGCAAAGTGGCCCGGCCCTTCGTAGATTTTTCTGTATGTGGCCCTCAGTGAAAGAAGTTTGGACACCCCTGCTTTAAATACATAATTTTGTCTTTCAGGAAAGCAGTGAAGGCCACCCTGGTTCTGCTGCCTCTGTTGGGGATCACCTACATGCTTTTCTTCGTCAACCCGGGAGAGGACGAGATCTCTCAAATCGTCTTCATATACTTCAACTCATTCTTGGAATCTTTTCAGGTAGGAATCAGAACGCTTTACATTAAAGCTGCCGTGTGTAGAATTGTGGGTTTTATTTCCTAGCAGATTTTGTAGAAAGTAATTATAATATCCATAAGTACATTTAATTTAGTGCATAATCACTGAAAAAAAAGTTTTGAATAATTTTTTCCCCCTTAGAAAGGGTCTCATATATATGTCCATATTTCTACATATTTTGGACCAAGGCCTAGTGCCGCCATCTTGAAAGTGTCATAGTTGGAATGTCATCAGGTGCATTGTTTAAAATTTAGAATTGTTCTTGTCCTTGAAGGCCACTGTAGCTTCTGTTATTATTCCAAAGGGTTGGGGTTACCCAGGGAGCGTTGCATTCTAGAACTTTGTAGAACTTTCTTGATGATGTCATATTACACACTGCACCTTTAAAGGTCACCTATAAGGCCAAATTTAGTTTAATTTAGTTTAGTTTATTTAGTGTATATTTTTTATAGTTTATATTCTCCTTTGTGATTTTCTCTACTTACGACATCTATTGCAGCATGTCCGTCCTGGGAGAGGGATCCCTTACTCTGTCGGCTCTCCCTGAGATTTCTTCAAACATTTTTTAATCCCGGTAAAGGGTTTTTTACTGGGAGTTTTTTCTCAGCCGAGCTAAGGGTGTAAGGGCAGGGTGTCATACTGTATCATATTGTATGGAATGTAAAGATCACAGAGGCAAATGTCAATTTGTGATATTGGGCTATACAAATGAAACTGATTTGATGTTGATTTTGATTTCATGGACAGTCCCCTTTGATAAACATTACAGTAAAAGGAGCAGCTTTAGCCTATTTATTTGTCTCATTTCCAGCTGTCAGTCCCCTGCCAGTTGTGAGTAGCCAAACCTAAAAATACATTTTATACAGTTAAAGCTGCAGTGTGTAGAATTTTGGGTTTTATTTCCTAGCAGATTTTGTAGAAAGTAATTATAATATCCATAGGTACATTTAACTTAATAATAGCTGAATTTTTTTTTTTTAATTATTATTTTTTCCCTTAGAAATGGTCTCATATATGTCCATATTTCTGCATATCTTGGACCAAAGCCTAGTGCCGCTATCTTGAACGTGTCATAGTTGGAATGTCATCAGGTGCATTGTTTAAAATTTAGAATTGTTCTTGTCCTTGAAGGCCACTGTAGCTTCTGTTATTATTCAAAAAGGTTGGGGTTACCC
>OX442366.1:25781257-25786257 GCA_949357725.1 Hyperoplus immaculatus | reverse complement strand
CAAGACAAATGGCAGTGAAAATATTATTGTTTTAAAAAAAAGTTGTCATGTGGCTCACTTTACCCCAGCTGTGGGGTAAACTGATCCACTTACTTTTTACACTCTGAAACTACCATAACAACGCATATTGTAACAGTAAGAATCCTGAAAGCTAGCCACACATTCCAGAACTAATGTCGGACTAGTAAAAGAATGATGGGGTTTGGTCAATTAAGCAAAGCTAATTTTCTAAACACTTGAAAGTAACTCTGAACAAAACCAAATACAACATATTATAATTCAAAAGGTTTTAATAAGATTCAAATGAAAGATAGAACCAGTTAGATTAGAACATAGTCTGGGGGTCAGAACACAGGACCCTTAGAGACAGCTAGTGTCTGGGGGTCAAAGCATAGGAAAATCAGAACCAGCGAGAACAGCCTGGGACTCAGAACACAGGAGAAGACCCAACTGGATTATAACATCAGCCTGTCATACTCTACAACTAGGCCTACTCTACATTCCAGCCCTGAAGGTTACAGGGAAGGATGAGAAGGTGCTCTTTCCGTGTGGTTGCCCCAGGTCGTCTTTCTGGTGTATTTCCTTGGCATGATGGCTTTTCTACAATGTGTATGACATTAAAATAAAACATATGTCATGTAATATTACATTAAAATATGTTTAAGACTAAACTTAACTTGTGCCTCATGGTGGGGGAAAGTGAGACAGTGTCTCACTTTCCCCCACAGCATTTGGCTCACTTTCCCCTACCACCACAATTTGAGAAAAAACTACCTCTCTTAGCATTTCAGGCTAATCTTCAGTTATCAGCATCACATGGTTTTACATGTTGGTAGTTCATCAACACGTATGATAGAAGTTTTTCTACGTGAATACATTTGCTTTGGCACAACAGTTGATTAAGTTGACAGCAAGAACATGTACTTTTACATGCCACATACCTATTTTGGTGAAAAAAACATGCTTACCACAGCACCATGAGGTCCTCTCTTTCAGGGCCATGGGGAAATGAGAGGGGGGATGGGGGTGGGGTTCAGTCTTGGAGAAAAGACAGATTTAATTGGGTATTAAAATATGAATGTTGGATGAAGGAGAATGATGATGATGTGGCATTGCTTATGTAGAGGTTCTAGCTCATATTTAGCACATTCACAATCTGATCATGATCCAAACACACAATGAATATTTTAAAGATGGAAATGCACTCATACATCATTAGATAACAGACACTGGAATGGAGGATGAATCTTAATTACTTAGGGGGAGAACGGGGGAATGTGAGACATCGGGTAATGTGAGACACCCCCTGTATCTAGGCAATGGAACACATTTTTGGTCATGTGAGATATATGTTGTCAAGCCCCTCTCATTTCCCCTTGGCCATGAAAGAGAGAACCTCATGGTGATGTTGTAAGCATGTTTTTTTCACAAAAATTCATTTTTTGCATGAAAAAGTAAATTTTCTTGCTCTCAACTTAATCAACTGTTGTGCCAAAGCAAATTGATTCAGGTAGAAAAACTTCTATCATACATGTTGATGAACTACCAACATATGAATGAATGAAGATTAGCCTGAATTGCTGAGAGAGGTAGTTTTTTCTCGAATTGTGGCAGTGGGGTAAAGTGAGACAAATGCTGTGGGGTAAGGTGAGACAGTGTCTGTGCCATCTTTTAATGAATCCATTATATTTGAGGTAGCAAGAAGACTAGTTTGAATAAGACAAAAGACAATGTGGGCTGGAGGTGGGGGTTGATGGTTGAAGGGGTGTCAGCAAGGGCATGGTTTGGCACGTATGTATGTGGGGGACAGGAGAGTGACCTTTAACATCAATAAGTAATAGACTCTAAGTAATATGTCTTTATTCAATGAATGATCCCAATATACAAATGCAGAAAAATATTAATCAAAGACTCAAAAGATGGAAAATGACAGCTGGGTCTAGTCCTGTGTTCTGAAAGTGAGACACATGACAACTTTTTTTTAAACAATCATATTTTCACTGCCCTTTGTCTTGAATAAATTCTGCTAATGCCCATTTCTAGGAAACATTCTGAATAAATAGGAAATGTGTAAATTTGACTGATAAATCGTTTTAGCTCGCTTAAAGGGGAGCAAATGTAAAAAGCGTCTCACATTACCCCGTTCTCCCCAACTAAAGATTTCAGTAAAAAATGTTGAGGTCATATTTTTTGTCAATGCATAACTGATATCCATAACTGAAGCGATTGCAGATGTATCCTTTATTATTAACAAAAAGAAACATTATAATTGATTTAAAAAAACACTACTGAAGGCCACCGTAGCTTCCGTAAATTCTCCCCAAAGGGAAGGGGTTAGCAAGGGAGCGTTGACGTCTAAAACTTTCACCAATTGATGCCCCTGAATATTCCAATATTACACACTGTACGTTTAAATCCGGAAACTTTCTACTTTCTGTCTATGTGGGAATCATCAGTTAGAGACGGAAAGGTATTGAAAAAATCAATTTTCTATTTTTCAGGTTTTTTCATCTCAGAAAGTAGGTCTCGGTACTTAGAGATAAATTAACTTCTTACCCCCTCACGCTCTTAAAGATTCCAATCAATACCATTTTGTCTTTGAAATACTGCCTGTGTGTGTGTGTGTGTGTGTGTGTGTGTGTGTGTGTGTGTGTGTGTGTGTGTGTGTGTGTGTGTGTGTGTGTGATCTTTATGGCGCCAACTAAGCTAGACTGATAGCTTTAAAGGTGCCACGAGGAACTTTTCGATATGTCTCATTTTTCCTCTGATGATCATAAATTACATCTTACAGCCAACGAGACCATCAGTGCAGAGAATGATATTTATATATAGTTTTTCTCAATGCCTTTGTCATGGGTATACGCTCACCCAGGAACAACAGCTGGCGTAGTAAAAATACTACCGCTTTTGTCCAAAGGGGGCGCTAGAATTGAGAAAATAATTTGTTTTCCTATTATTTGTTAAAAGATACTAGTGCAGGTCTTCAAATTTTATTTTCAGCATGTTTAAAGAAGAACATGCATCATAAATCCTTCTGTAATAACCTTCAGAATAGTGCTGAGAATGATTATGGAAAGTTGAGTTGATGTAACTGCCTTAGAAGTTGAGATTTTTGGTTCCGAGAATTCAAAAACTAATGTTGACATAATGTCCGTTAAAGATGGTTGTATAGGAGAAATATACAGACGCAAACAGACAAGGTTTAGTCAAATAAACAACACCTGAATGTACATGTTGCACCTTTGATTTATACCAGTATGAAATAAGACATCAAAATAGCCAAACATCTCAACTTCTAAAGCACTTACATCAACTTAACTTTCCATAATCATTCTCAGCACTATTCTGAAGGTTATTTTGGACCTTTGATTCATACTAGTATGAAAGGAGACATGTTATAGAAGATAAATAGACAGAAATCAATTGAGCAGTGCTTGAAATAAACATATTTATGCCCCAGTGTCTCTACTGAATGTGACCCCAGGTATCGTTTGTTAGTTCGTTCTCCCCTCTCCTCTTTCTGCTAATCTCAGCCTGTAACAAAAAACTAAATCAATATCCCCCTAAGACACACACACTCATAATCAAGCGTGCACACACACACTCACACACTCACACACACACTCACACACACACACACACACACACACTCATGATCTCACACAGAATGACAAACACACACACACACATACGCACTCTCTCTCTTGCATACACACAAACACGCACACACGCTCTCTCTCTCACGCACTCACTCACTCACTCACTCACTCACTCAAACACTTGCAAACACACATTCTTTCTTTTGCATGCACGCACACACACACACTCTCTCTCTCTCTCTCTCTCTCTCTCTCACGCACTCACTTACTCACTCAAACACTTGCAAATGCATACACACACACACACACACACACACTCTCTATCTCTCTCTCTGCCTCACTCACACACACACACACACACACACTCACTCTATCTCTCTCTGCCTCACTCACACACTCTCTCACACACACACACACACACACACACACATACACACACACACACACACACACCTCTTCCGGGAGCTGCTATAACACACTCGCTGATGAGATATCCATTCATCATCCGACCTCGCTAACTCAGCGTGCTACCGCTAACGTAAAGGGCAACAGTCAGCTGGAATCACATCCACATGCCAACGGAACAATATCTCCGTTAGCTAACCAAAACATTATTCTCTGGTAATTATTAAGCTGTGTGACGGTGCCAGGTCTTACACTCACACACACACACACACAGACACACACTCTCTCACTCTTAGGCGTGCACACACACACGCACTCTCTCTTTCTCTCTCTCTCTCTCTCTCTCTCTCTCACTTACTCTCTCTCTTTCTCTCTCTCACTCACACACACACACACACACACACACACTCACTCACTCACACACACACACTCACACTCACACACACACACACACACACACATACACACACACACACACTCAACGCACCTCTTCTGATATTCTTTGATAAGATATTAAGCTGTGTGACCGTGCCGGGGCTTAAACACATGAACGCCATGTTGTAATTCTGCAGCTGCTTGCCTTGATTAAAGATATAAATCCCAAATATCACAATGAAAGGTCAGGGAAGGAGAAACCTCTAAAGGTGAGACACTACAGGTACAAAAAAATAATAGTTTTTTTCAAGCACTACATGGTAAATTTTGAGATGTTTGTCTATCTTGCTTCCATAACATGTCTTTGTAGCGGTTACAAGTGGTCCACATACATTTTGCTATTTAGAAATTATCTGAAGAATAATGATACCTTAATAATGTATCAAAGTTCAAAGACGGGGCACCAGCGATCCACTTTGGGAAAGCAAAAATAGCAAGTTGTCTCGTTTTATCAATGATTTATTCTCAAATGTTGATTAGTTTAATGTTCAGTTAAATAAATCAATATTAATAAATCCTAGTTTCAATGATCATTCTATAAAATAATGTAATCAAATCATC
>OX442366.1:25766257-25776257 GCA_949357725.1 Hyperoplus immaculatus | reverse complement strand
ATATATATATATATATATATATATATATATATATATATATATATATATATATATATATATATATATATATATATATATATATATATATATACACACTTTTTTTTTATTATTATTATTTTATTATTATTATGTGTTTGTTACTTTCTTTTTCTTTTTTTCTTTTTGCCATGTTGTGCTGCTGGTCTGCACAGAAATGTTTTCCATTCCCGCGGTCACTGGACTCAGATGTATGGAAGCCTATTAGGGCCAAAGGATAGAAAAGAAAAAAGTAACGACCCTTACCCATTTTTGTTGAGCTTTTGTAGAACATACCTTTTGATCTTCTGCCTCATTTAATGACATCTCCACTATAACACTGGCTGTGTGTGTGTGTGTGTGTGTGTGTGTGTGTGTGTGTGTGTGTGTGTGTGTGTGTGTGTGTGTGTGTGTGTGTGTGTGTGTAAGCAACGTACCGAATACTATTGTCGGCCTTTTATATCCACCGGTCCATGTGTTGTGTGGGCTTCACTCTATTGTATAAGACAGACAGACAATGAGCTCCGACCTCATTTTAGCTGAAAGCAGACGTCTCATTTTTCCTCTGATGATCATAAATGACAGGTAACCGCACACCAGACACATCAGTGCAAAGAATGCTATTTTTATATAGTTTTTCTTAATGCCTTTGTCATGGGTACATACAGTATGCTCACCAAGGAACTACAGCTGGCGTAGTAAAATCCCTACAATAGAATGAATAGAAACTTCTTATTTAAAAAGTTCCTCAGAGCACCTTTAACAATTTTTTTTCTGTTTTTCTCTCTCCCGTGGCCATAATACTCTTCCATACAAATGATACAGTGGCAGCGACTAAGGTATTAAAAGTGAATTGTATTTTCATTTTTATTTTCCAGTGATGGTTTATTTTATGCTGTGCTTTCCACAAAGTTTTTAACACATTCCCCCACTTTGCACCTGAAGAGTTTTGTTCCAAGATAATAAGGATGATATATATTGCGCTATGATAGCCATGAGGTGATTAGCTTAGCTTAGCATAAATAATGGAAGCGAGGGAGAACAGCTAGCCTAACCCCAACACTATCTCCAATGTCGAACTGGTATGTAAACAAATGGGGGCCACCATAGCTAGCAACATGCCATTTTTTTTTTTAACCTTTATTTCTACAGGTAAATCCCATTGAGACCGAAGACTCTTTTTCAAGGGAGACCTGTTTCCCTTTCCCATGTTACCATTCACACACACATTCATACACCGATAGCAGGCTAACTATCGACATTCACACGAGGCAAGGTGGGTGAAGTGTCTTGCCCAAGGACACAACAACCATGACACAGGTGGCAGGGCGGGGATCGAACCTCCAACCCTTTGATCATCAGCCGACCCGCTCTACCAACTGAGCCACAGTCGCCCCAGTTTACAGAGCCTAGGCTGCGTATTAACACCAGTACACACACAGCAGGGACAGTTAGCGAAATGTGAGGAGTTTCAACCAAAGCAAGAATTTTGACAGTACATTGAAATCCAATGGAAGGCAGGTTTCATTATGAGCAGGTTACATACACGCAGTCACTTTGTTTACCGGTTTATTTACTGTAAATATTATAAATACTAAAGATCCGGTCGGAGTATACACAGGTGAACACACACACACACACACACACCTAGACACAAACACACAAACACACAAACACACACATACCTAGACACAAACACACACACACACCTAGACACAAACACAAACACACACACAAAAGAAGTCAACCACAAACCACATATATACACACACAAACACACACAGACACAAACACACACACACATACACCTAGACACAAACACACACACACACACACACACACAGACAAGAAGTCAACCACAAACCAGATATATACACACACACACAGACACACACACACACACACACACACAAACCACACACACTGTGAAACACTATCCATGTGATCAGCAAGCAACTCACAGTCCACATTCCTACTAAAACCAGTTTGCCTATAGCTACGGTGCATTGCTATGAAATGCTGTCAATTAATGTCGAATTGTATATGATTCTCATCTTTTCACATATTTTTACAATGGCTTTTTAGAGCCATCGTAGGTTAAAAAATATAGGTATGGTGGAGCCGAGAAGGGTGTTAATATACCAAGAAAAGTACTTAGAATTTATCAGATTAAAGGTGCTACGAGGAACTTTTCAATATTTCTGAAATAGTCTGATTGTTTCCTCTGATGATCATAAATCACATGTACAGTAACAGCAAAACGAGACCATCGGTGCAAAGAATGCTATTTTTTATATAGTTTTTCTTAATACCTTTGTCATGGGTATACGCGCTCACAGCTGGCGTAGTAAAAACACTACCACTTTTGTCCAAAAGGGGGTGCAACAATTAACACAAAATGAAAGTTCCTCGGAGCACCTTTAAAGAAAAAAATATTTTTTGGGGAGCAGTGCAGATATTGACACTGATTTGTGTAGAGTTTGTGGTCCATGTGGTGGTCGATCACGCTGTCACACTCGACATTATTTATTATTATTTATTATCAATGTTGTTATTTTTCATACTTGAATAGATATAAGATATAATAAAAAAAACTGTGTGTTGCATTTTGAGTGACTGGATATTTTTTATGGCAAGTTTTTTTAGCCTTTATTTATACAGGTAAATCCCATTGAGACCGAAGACTCTTTTTCAAGGGAGACCTGTTTTCCTTTCCCACGTTACCATTCACACACACATTCATACACCGATAGCAGCAGGCTAAGTATCGACATTCACTCGAGGCAAGGTGGGTGAAGTGTCTTGCCCAAGGACACATCAACCTTGACACAGGTGGCAGGACGGGGATCGAACCTCCAACCCTTTGATCATCGGCCGACCCGCTCTACCAACTGAGCCACAGTCGCCCTGTGCCAAATGTTTGAGAAAGTGCTCATCTGAATATTTAGTGTCATCGTGTGGTGACCATTTTAGATGTCAACGCTCCCTTGCTAACCTCTCCCTTTCAGGAGTTACGGTGGCCTTCAAGGACAAGAAGCTATAGTTACTAAAGATGGCATCATCCACCACTGCCTCAAGTCTTTCCACAATATCAAGTGATGAGGTGAAGATGTATTTAGTTATTTATTCTATAGTACTTCTTCTTCTTCTTGGTCTTCCAACAGGTGCATTTCCCCAGGACACCCACTAGATATAAGGCTGTTAAGTTTGTCCGTTCTGTGCTACTGTAGAAACATGGCGGTGCAACATGGCGGCCTCAGCGCCCCGCTCCTATGTAGATATAAAAGGCTAATTCAAAGGAAATACAAATGTTGTTACTTCAAACCCACTAATTAGAACATTCTTATGAATACTCTGTTCCATTTCAAGCCTGCTCTGAAAAATGCAGAATAAATTAAGTAAAAAAAAAAAGAAAAGGGGGCGCCCTTAGCTCAGTTGGTAGGGCGTCCCCCCCATGGGCCTCGGCCAGCAGTGGGCCCAGGTTCGATTCCAGCCCGCGGTCATTCTCTGCATGTCACTCCCCTCTCTGCCCCATTTCACCTCTGTCTCTACACTATCAATAAAGCATAGAAATTACAAAAAAAATATCTTAAAAAAAAGAAAAAAGTATATAGCACAGATACATGAAAAAATCTACATAAAAGAACAGTAACAATATACTGCTTCTGACCCATATACCGGTGACATAAAAAGTGTATTTATAGAGAGGGGTTTTCCATCCTAAAGACACACACACTCACACACTCTCACACACAGACACAGACACACACACACACACACAGACACACACTCTCACACACACACACACACACGCAATTCATATGAGACTGCCTTTAAAAGGATAACACTGCCAGTTGTCTCCACTCTCGTCCCCCGGAGACAGATGAAAAAAAGAACAAGAAATTCACTCTGAGTTGTCGTGTGATCCTTTTAGGCTCTGTGTGTCTCGAAGGGGAAACGGACCACAGAGCAGACACACACACACACACACACACACACGCACGGACCAAACAGCAGCTTTTATACAAAACCCTTCTGCCCGAGTTAACAATCACAATTCACTCCCATGAGAGAGAGGGAGGCTGTTTCCATGTAAACATTTATTAAAGGTGCAGTCAGTGATTCTGGAGACCGCTCGTTGTCAAAATCACTTTTTAGGTCCAGATCAGTGAATATCTCGTCACAATCTGCTACCTGTCCGTACTGTGTGTGTGTGTGTGTGTGTGTGTGTGTGTGTGTGTGTGTGCGCTGAACAAAACAATCTGGTATTAATACACAGCCTATGGGCTCTATAACCTGGTATGTAAACAAAGGCAAGGCAAGGCAAGGCAAGTTTATTTCTATAGCACAATTCAGATACCCTGGCTCCGCCCGCCTACCTACTTCCGCTCAATTTTCATTGCACTTCAGTAGTCAGTCTGGGTCTGCGGTGTTTTCGCGGGTTTTCTCTTTAACCGGTCCAATCAGCGAACAGAGGAAGTGGCTGAGAACGATGACGTCGAAGTCGCGCTCCAGTTTCAGTTGAATGCTGCGTTCCTTTATACTCGGAACTCGGAAATTTCCGACTTGGTAGTTCCGAGTTCCGACCTGTCTGTGTTCCAGTGCATCTGCTCGCGAAAGTATGGACGCCTAAAACCTTTCTCGTCCAAATAACTAAACGTTAGGCTCTAGCACGTTACCGTTGCCAGGTACCGGTAGATCCATAGACCACAATATGTAGTGAAGTCGGAAATTTCCGAGTTCCCTGTACAACTTGAACGCACCGTCAGAAGCCGGCTCATGACACACGTGACGACCAAACGTGATGCGATTGGTTGGCTAATCCAGAGCGGCACTGGGCAGATCCAACAGTTTTAAACTTCAACAGACATCCGCCTCCAAGTGAGTGAACGTTTGCCAATAGCACAGTTCCAGACCTTCTGTACAAATGAAATTAAGTACGATGGTCTGGTTGGACCAGGCTACAATTCAGACACAAGGCCATTCAAAGTGCTTTACAGGGGCAAGATTAAAATACACAACACACATTAGAAAAGTGGATGAATAACATTTAAATAAAATAAAAATTGCAGGTTAAAATGGAAACAGAAAAGTCTTCAGATTTGATTTAAAAGAGCTGAGAGTTGCAGCAGACCTCAAGTTTCTCTGGGAGTTTGTTCCAGAGATTTGAACAAAGGAGGCCCAACGTATTTATAGCCACATGCCTGTTTACAGAGCCTGGGCTGTGTATTAACGCTGGGGTTTTGCATCAGGACATTCACAGTACATCTGGACAGGTAGATGATAGTGTTGACATAATCACCGATTTTGAAAAAAAAAGCAGTTATGACAACAAGCCTTCTCCAGAATCACTGACTCCACCTTTAAATAATCTATGATATGGTAAATGGACTTGACTTATATATCGCTTTTTAGCCGATTTTCTCAGCCCCAAAGCGCTTTACATTTCTTACCACATTCACACACACGCTCATACACCGATGGTAGAAGCTGCCATGCAAGGCGCTCTCTGAACCATCGGGAGCAATTTGGGGTTCAGTGTCTTGCCCAGGGACACTTCGACATGTGGTGGGGAGACGGGGAATCGAACCTCTGACCCTGCACTCCAGAGGCAATCTCCCTACCCACTACGCCACTGCCGCCCATATACACAAACACACTACCCTACCCTAGTGCCCTATGCATTTACACTGACTCACTTTCACATACACACTCTTACTTCCCCCTGTTTGTGAAGCGACCTTGGGTTCCTTGAAAGGCGCTATATAAATTAAATTTATTATTGTTATTATTATTATTATTATTATTATTATTATTATTATTATTATTATTATTATTATTGTTGTTGTTGTTTTATTATTATTATTATTATTATTATTATTATTATTATTATTATTATTATTATTGTTATTGTTATTGTTATTGTTATTATTATCCCAAAACAGGAAGCGATGTTTGCAGCAATAAATCTAATGTGACAGTTTCAGGATGTTTTTCTAACGTGTTAACCCAGAATGCCTTTTGACTCAAGTGCCTTTCTGTCTGCGGGCCCACTAGGGAAAATAATAAATACATTTAATCTGATGTTCCTTTGCAAACACTTAGCGACACAAACAATGTTACTCATAGTCCATAAGCCAGGGCCCCAAATTTGGGCCATCGGTATCACCTGGGGGGACAAATGCTATCATGGTTTTTTGGCAAGATATAATCCCCTAGTACTAAAAAAATCACAATAGCAAAAAATCTTCCTCAGGGCATGCTGCTACAGTGTGCCAAAGCTCATGTTTGTATAAAAAAAAGCACAATGCATTCACATATCTGCTGGACTAATAGGGCTCCCTGGTTGTCCATTCTATCCACTCCATTCTATGTTGAAGACTTGTGCTGGTTGCTAATTTTAATTGTAATCTCTAATTTAAAGCTGCAGTGTGTAGAATTTTGGGTTTTATTTCCTAGCAGATTTTGTAGAAAGTAATTATAATATCCATAAGTACATTTAATTTAGTGCATAATAGCTGAAAAAAAAATTTTGAATTATTTTTTTCCCCCTTAGAAAGGGTCTCATATATGTCCATATTTCTGCATATTTTGGACCAAGGCCTAGTGCCGCCATCTTGAAAGTGTCATAGTTGGAATGTCTCAGGGGGTGAGTAACTTCATGAGCTGAAAAAAGTGATTTCGCTACCAACCCGTCACTGCTATTGTGATTTTTCTAGTAGGCTACTAGGGGTTTATACCTTGCCAAAAAACAATGATAGCATTTGTCCCCCCAGATGATAGCGATCAACCCCCCATGGTCTCTAGAAATAATATATCAAACTGCCATTTTACACATTCATATTTTTTCGTGGCCAATTAAGGTCAGTTGCTCATTGTCACGGCAACTGATTAGACTTTTAATTTTAGGATGATTTAATGTTTGGTTCGAGTTAGCCGGAACTAGTCTGTCTGTGTGGCTATCCTTTCCATGATGATTGCGTAATGACTGTTTGTTTTTGTCTGTCTGTTGCTTCAGTTTGAATGTTGTGGTGAAAAAATGGGGGGTGACATGTTGATGCAATTAAAGAGGAGGATATTCTTGACCTGCTTTGATTTAAAGCTATAGTGCGTAACTTCTGTCTGAATTCTGAGTGATTACAACAACATTAGTCGGTGCATCTACATGAGGTAAAGCCTTCAGTGATGGCGCACATGGATTTTATACCTTCTGCTGTACGTCCAGGTTTTTTTCTTAGCAGTAGAATCAACAACTGAAACATTTCTTGGGCTCTTCTTGGGGATTTTTCTGAGCTCCTGCACCAGTGTCATGGGAGGGGGGGGATGGGGAGAGGGGGGGGGGGTGACACCAGTTTGTAAACGCTGCCATACTGAGAAATACAGAGAGAGTTCTGTGGAGCTGATTTGGCTTAATCAACTTTGTGTCAACTCATATTATAGCAATGGCTTGAATGCAAACCGACCCATTCATTATATATGAAAAAAAGCAATGCGCTGCTATGGCGTTAAATATTTTACTAATCGTGTGACTTGAACTTAAAGGGCTGAGGCAGAATTCTGATGTCAAATAAAAAATGAATGGCCGACCAGATGCCGTGGAATAAGATAAGTTTTTATAATTAAGAAAAAGCCAAAAGGGCAAAACTGAATATTTTGAGGTTAAATGAAGAGAGAGAGAGATGGAGGGAGGGAGGGAGAGAGAGAGGGGGGGAGAGGGAGAGGGAGGGAGAGGGGGGAGGGAGAGAGAGAGGGGGGGAGAGGGAGAGGGAGCGAGAGAGAGAGGGAGGGGGGAGGGAGGGAGAGAGAGAGAGAGAGAGGGAGAGAGAGAGTCCATCCACCCCCATGCACTGTCCCACGAGGGTTTAGATAGCTGCCATGCCAACTAGCCCTCAGTGGCTGCGTTCATACACATGAGTCCACTCATTATGTGGCTATTCAAGCAACCGGTTTCAACATGTAAACAAAATAACCCTGTTACTAAAACATCTATCTATCTATCTATCCGTCTGTCTGTCTGTCTGTCTGTCTGTCTGTCTGTCTGTCTGTCTGTCTGTCTGTCTCTATATATCTATCTATCTATCTATCTATCTATCTATCTATCTATCTATCTATCTATCTATCTATCTATCTATCTATCTATCTATCTATCTATCTATCTATCTATCTGTCTGTCTGTCTGTCTGTCTGTCTGTCTGTCTGTCTGTCTATCTATCTATCTATCTATCTATCTATCTATCTATCTATCTATCTATCTATCTATCTATCTATTTATCTATTTATCCATCCATCTATTTTATCCAATATTAAAAGTCCCAGCCCTCATAATATTTGGCCCTGATGGTTAAAAAGCTTAGACTGTATTTGCTATTCCACTTACTGTAATAGGCTACACATAGTACGTCATCGGAAAGTGTGTGTGTGTGTGTGTGTGTGTGTGTGTGTGTGTGTGTGTGTGTGTGTGTGTGTGTGTGTGTGTGTGTGTGTGTGTGTGTGTGTGTGTATAGATGACGCACAAAAGGATAGGAGTTTGCTTTCATGATGCACATAGACATTCATGAGGGCTGGTTATGCTCACCTGTGTTACAATAATTGCATATTAATTTATACCACCCACACTGACGGAGACTAGAGCAATATTTTACCATTAATTTGGAATAAACACCTTTTGATGAAGCAGGTTCAGTCCTTTTTTTTTCTTTTTTTTTAACCTTTATTTCTACAGGTAAATCTCATTGAGACCGAAGACTCTTTTGCAAGGGAGACCTGTTTTCCTTTCCCACGTTACCATTCACGCACACATTCATACACCGATAGCAGCAGGCTAACTATCGACATTCACCCGAGGCAAGGTGGGTGAAGTGTCTTGCCCAAGGACACAACAACCATGACACAGGTGGCAGGGCGGGGATCGAACCTCCAACCCCTTTGTGGGGTGTGGGGCGGGTGTGGGGTGTGGGGTGTGGGGTGTGGGGTGGGTGTGGGGTGTAAATGTTTGTATGTTTGCATTAAAAAAAAAATCAATAGAAATTGTTATTGAAAAACAAGCTATATTGCGTAGCTTCTGTCGCTTTTTTTATGTTCTCATGAACAATTATGTTTAATTTGAACACGTAAATATGTCATTATACACTTATATACGCTTGTAATGAACCAATTTCTTAAGTTTTGTATGCTAAACAACGATTTTGTTGTCAGATAGTCAGTCACATTTTGTATTACAGTAAAAGGATTGTATAGTGGTAGTGTGTTCATGTGTTGATTATTACTCATAGGTTACGCAGTACGCACAAGGGGTTGTTGTAATGCCTAAATGTCAACTGGGTAGGGCTTTATTTTATTATTTTTTTTTTTTTTCATCAGCACAAACACAGATAGGCCTACACTTAGCTTTTTCTTTTCTTTTTTTAACTTGTTTATTATTAATTATTACTCATAGCCTACGCGGTGCGCACTTATAGGGTTGTTGTAATGTCTAAATGTCAACTGGGATTTTTTTTTTTTTTTTTTTTTTTTTTTTTTATTAATACAGACAAGAGATAAATGTACAACCTTGCAAATTACAATCTTTGATGACAATGCTAGAAACAAACTGAAGCGTACACTTATTACTTATCACTCATAGGATAAGTACGCACTTCGGGTTGTTATGCGTAAATGTCAACTGGGCAGTTTTGTATAAAATTATTATTATTTTTATTTATTTATTAATTTATATTTATACAGACAAGAGAAACACTTACATGCACATACAACCTTTGATGACAAGACATACATTTTTTTATTTATTTTTTTTAAATTATAGTAATTGAAAGTAAGTCTTAAAGGGGCACTGTGTAATATGACATCATTAAGAAAGTTCTAGAATGCAACGCTCCCTGGGTAACCCCACCCCTTTAGAATAATAACAGAAGCTACAGTGGCCTTCAAGGACAAGAACAACTCTAAATTTTAAACAATGCACCTGATGACATTCCAAAAACATGGA
>OX442366.1:25751257-25758757 GCA_949357725.1 Hyperoplus immaculatus | reverse complement strand
CGAGTGAGTCAACGTTTGTAAATTGAGCGATTCCAGACCTTCTGTACAAATACAAATTAAGTACGATGGTCTGGTTGGACCAGGCTATGTAACCCTTCCATGAAAATTAATGTCTGTTACATCCAAGCCATCGCCAATACGAGTTGACACAAAGTTGATTCTGCCTAATCTCCACAAAACTCTCTCTGTATTTCTCAGTATGGCAGCTTTCACAAACGGTTGTCCCATCACTTATATAGTGTGCGCGTTTCATAGAGCCGATCTCTCAGTCAGCTGCTCTGCATGTAATCGGCAAATAAACTTATTGGAGGATCCCAAAAATGTTATCCAATCACAAGAGAGAACGCTACAAACCGATACCCGTCTCACTCATGGTCTCACTGCCGGTGCACGCCAGAGCGACAGATGGGTGAATGTGTATGCGCCTACAATGGCGGAGCAGGTAAAAATCCTTC
Source organism: Hyperoplus immaculatus (assembly GCA_949357725.1). Taxonomy (NCBI): domain Eukaryota; kingdom Metazoa; phylum Chordata; class Actinopteri; order Uranoscopiformes; family Ammodytidae; genus Hyperoplus; species Hyperoplus immaculatus. The sequence continues at coordinate 25,758,302 of OX442366.1, read as the reverse complement.
CCAATGTCTGTTTTGATGGTTTTTATCATGTTTTATCACACTTATGGATCTGAGATGATGCTAGATAACTCGCTGCTTGAAGACCGCAGTGCATTAATGTGGTGACGTAGGGACGAGCGAGGAGACTGCTAACTGCAGTAACTGACAGGAAGTTAGCTAAAAGAACCATTCCGCTTACAGCACCTTTAAAATGCATAGGTGAATAAAAACACAATTACTTATCTAATTTTTCATTTATTAAAGCATTGAATTGTGTATTTATGTACATGGCCAAGTATGTTATACATTTATTGTAGGGACCCCTCTATATGCTCCATGCCCTGTTAACATTAGCAGCACTTTATAAAAGTTTAAATATCATATTCTTTACCAGTCTTATGAAAGAGTAATTAAGTTAAAGCTGCAGTGTGTAGAATTTTGGGTTTTATTTCCTAGCAGATTTTGTAGAAAGTAATTATAATATCCATAAGTACATTTAATTTAGTGCATAATAGCTGAAAAAATTTTTTTGAATTATTTATTTTTCCATTGTCCATATTTCTGCATATTTTGGACCAAGGCCTAGTGCCGCCATCTTGAAAGTGTCATAGTTGGAATGTCGTCAGTTGCATTGTTTAAAATGTAGAATTGTTCTTGTCCTTGAAGGCCACTGTAGCTTCTGTTATTATTCGAAAGGGTTGGGGTTACCCAGGGAGTGTTGCATTCTAGAACTTTGTAGAACTTTCTTGATGATGTCATATTACACACTGCACCTTTAAGTTAAATGCGCTGTGTAGAAAATAACTATATTGTCAGTCACGTAATGTTCATTGCAGCCATTCCACATCGCTGTCTAAATGTTTACTGTCTAATCTTGAATCTTGATGTATTTTCTTTGTTTTTTACTATCTCTTAAATGCAATTTTCTAATGTCTAATCTTGGTGTGTTTCATGCCCCTGTAAAGCACTTTGAATGGCCCTGTGTCTGAACTGTGCTATAGAGATAAACTTGCCCTGTGCAGAATACTGTAAACACGCAGCTGTGTCGCAGTTCCACTTGTGTCCACTAGAGAGAACCATCGTGCGTCACTTTCCCTCGTCTCCACCTCAGACAATAAAAACAAGACGAAAGAAGCACACACACACACACACACACACACACACACACACACACACACACACACACACACACACACACACACACACACACACACACACACATTCACACGGGCGGCAGAAGCAGCATCTCCCATTCACACACACAGCGCCAGCCCTAGCAACCATGTCTAAATTCTGACCTAACCGAATACCATGGACACACACACTCACACACTCACACACACACACAGGGCCTGCGATATCCGACTAGACATGTAGTAGGCTAAAGATTGTAAGGATGCCAGCCCGCTACATATCTCGTTTTCTGCTCCTTTTCGCCGTCGCTTGTGTTTGGGATCAAAAGGCGCTGGCTAAATCGCTTCCAGACCAGGGAACAACGTTTGGTAAGCTTGTGCGTGTGCGAGCGCCATACTAAAATAATACAGCCATATCGCGCTAGCAGCCTATACACTGGGATGCAGCAGCAGTAGGCTACAATGACAATGAAGGCGATTGGGGAGTGGTTCGGGCAATTTTTTATAGCGCTATTTTTTTTTTATTGACTGCATTAGCGATCAGTGCAGCGCTGTGCTAAGATATCGCGTCTGTTTTGATATTAAAAGGCGATTTTCTATTATATTATATTGGATATTGTTGTTTTGAACGGTGTGGATGCATTGATATTCACGAAGGGAGGCAGGCGGGGTTACAAAGCAGTGTGAGGCTGGGTGGTGATTGTGTGATAGGCTACTGTATGTGTTACTAGGTTTGAGGTGCAGATTGTAGCATACGAGGCCTTTAATATAGACTATTGTACTGTTGGGGCCTATCCAACTGTCACACACACACACACACACACACACACACACAAACACACACACACAAAATTACAAGAAGGTGTGTGTGTGTGTGTGTGTGTGTGTGTGTGTGTGGTAGCCTATCATTTGTGTATTTTAAAAGGCTAATTTGCATTAAGAAAAATCCCAGTTTGTGTGTGTGTTATCAGCATTAATATGATATAGTTTTTTGAATATCGCCCTGTGCATTTCGAAGGCTATTATCTAATAACATTGTATTATTCATGCTTCAAGCTATTTACAGCTGCATGGATGGTCACACACACACACACACACACACACACACACACACACACACACAGCCACACAGAGTCACACACACACACACAGAGTCACACACACACACAGCCACAGTCACACAGCCACACAGAGTAACACACACACACACAGCCACAGTCACACACACACACACACAGCCACACAGAGTCACACACACACACAGCCACACACAGTCACACACACACACACACACACACACACACACATAAAAGTTTAAGTCTCTTAATTTTTCAATTTACATAAGGTATATCGAAATTCATTCTTCTGCACCAGTGTCAGGGTGGGGGGGGGCACCAGTTTATAAACGCTGCCATACTGAGAAACACAGAGAGAGTTTTGTGGAGCTGATAGGCTTAATCAACTACTTTGTGTCAACTCATTTGGCCGATGGCTTGAATGTAACCAAATACCCACTATAGCTTTAAATCTGTGCTCGATGTTAATGTAACAAAGAGCTGTAATTTGTATGTAAAAAGTTACGCACTGTAGCTTTAAGACGGATCTAGCAGTGCTTTCTAGTGAGTGAGTTCCCATAGCCTCAATGTGACTCTGTGACTCAGTGTTTCTGTGAAAGGAGCCGCTTCAAAACCAGTGTGTTTTCAAAGTGGAGGAAATCCTCTCTCACACACACACACACAGTCACATAGTCACACACACACACACACACACACACACACACACACACACACACACACACACACACACACACACACACACACACACACACATATAAACACATATAAACACCAAAACGCATGCACACACACACACACACAGGCACACGGACAAGCATACATGAACACACACACACACACACACACAGGCACAAGGACAAGCACACATGAACACACACACACACACACACAGGCACAAGGACAAGCACACATGAACACACACACACACACACAGGCACACGGACAAGCATACATGAACACACACACACACACATGAACACACACACACACAAACACATATAAACACCAAAACGCATGCACACACACACACACACACACACACACACAACCACACACAAAGGGAGCCTTTATTGAACCGATTGTGGTAATGGCGGACAGTATGACACACACACACACGTTTGTACGGCTATACTTGTGAGGACATTCATTGACATAATGCATTCCCTAGCCCCTTACCCTTACCCTAACCATCAAAACTAAATGCCTCACCCCAACCCTTACCCTAACCATCAAAACTAAATGCCTAACCCGAACCCTTACACTAACCCTAACATAAACCTAATTCATACCTGAACCTTAAAACCTAGTGTTAACCCTCAAACAGCTCCTTTAAAGGCCTGTCCTTAAAACCTAGTGTTAACCCTCAAACAGCTCCTTTAAAGGCCTGTCCCAAAGTGAGAACTGGACAAAATGTTCACACACAAGTACACACACACACACACACACACACACACACACACACACACACACACACACACACACACACACACACAGATGTCAGTGGATGGGTTTGTCACTCACAGCCCTGCAGCGTTTTAAGGTTTTTGGCGAGTCAGCTTGTATCCATGGCAACACCCTCAGAGTGACCCACATGCAAACGGTCCAAGAGATCACACACAAAATGTTCTGGGATGAAATATGGGATTTCAAGTAATGTGGATAGATAGATAGATAGATAGATAGATAGATAGATAGATAGATAGATAGATAGATAGATAGATAGATAGATAGATAGATAGATAGATAGATAGATAGATAGATAGATAGATAGATAGATAGATTGACAGACAGACAGACAGACAGACAGACAGATAGATAGATAGATAGATAGATAGATTGATAGACAGACAGACAGACAGACAGATAGATAGATAGATAGATAGATAGATAGATAGATAGACAGACAGATAGACAGATAGATAGATAGATAGATAGATAGATAGATAGATAGCTGGATGGATGGATGGATGGATGGATGGATAGATAGATAGATAGATAGATAGATAGATAGATAGATAGATAGACAGACAGACAGACAGACAGACAGACAGACAGACAGATATTAAGTAACATGATGATAAGGGGCTAGGTAGGGAATACATTATGTCAATGAATGTCCTCACGGATATAGCCGTACAAACATGTGTGTGTGTGTGTGTGTCGTAGTGTGTGTGTGTGTGTGTCATAGTGTGTGTGTGTGTGTGTGTGTGTGTGGTTGTGTCATACTGTCCTCCATTACCACCAAACATAATGCTAAGTAATGTGGATTTATCATGGATTTATTATGGAAGTGTTTTGTGATCATTGCATCATAATAATAATCCATCAATATACTGAACATTATGAGTCTACAAACCAGTGGCCTAGACAGATTAGTTTTGGTGTTGGCCAGTACAAACGGATGGAAGGTTAACCAATTTAAAGGTGCAGTGTGTAATATGACATCATCAAGAAAGTTCTACAAAGTTCTAGAATGCAACGCTTCCTGGGTAACCCCAACCCTTTAGAATAATAACAGAAGCTACAGTGGCCTTCAAGGACAAGAACAATTCTACATTTTAAACAATGCACCTGATGACATTCCAACTATGACACTTTCAAGATGGCGGCACTAGGCCTTGGTCCAAAATATGCAGAAGTATGGACATATATGAGACCCTTTCTAAGGGAAAAAAAATAATTAAAAAAATAATTTCAGCTATTATGCACTAAATTAAATGTACTTATGGATATTATAATTACTTTCTACAAAATCTGCTAGGAAATAAAACCCAAAATTCTACACACTGCAGGTTTAAACATATTATTTTGAATCAGCCCCACTCCACCTGTAACTGTTTTAATCGGGCTATTGTTCTGCTTCACCCATTTGATCTGAATGTTTTAATTGTCCTCGTCTCTTTGTCAGCTTGTTGTATAGTTGCATTGTGTGTGTGTGTGTGTGTCTGTGTATTGTATTTTTACTCAACATCATTGTAAATGAGGATCACTCATCCCTCAATTGATCTTTCGAAGACTGTGGCTCAGGTGGTAGAGCTGGTCGGCCAATGATCAAAGGGTTGGAGGTTCGATTCCCCGCCCTGCCACTTGTGTCATAGTTGTTGTGTCCTTGGGCAAGACACTTCATCCACCTTGCCTCGTGTGAATGTCGATAGTTAGCCTGCTGCTATCGGTGTGTAAATGTGTGTGTGAATGGTAACGTGGGAAAGGAAAACAGGTCTCCCTTGCAAAAGAGTCTCCGGTCTCAATGGGATTTACCTGTATAAATAAAGGTTAAAAAAAATAATAAAATAAAATAAAAAATAAAGGAAACATGAAATATGTTTAAAACTTTGGGACACAGAGATAAATGGGGTTTGGTTGTGAGTGACGCAGTGGTCTGTTGCACTGCGTGTGGTCGCTTGATGCCAGAATCACTATCAGTCTGTTGCATAATGATGTCAAATGATGCCATCTTCGTGGGACAGCCAGGGGTGAAAGTGACTTGACGAATTGAGCCAAAATAAAAGTATAAATGCAGCTTTAACACTACACTATAATCTCATCGCAAAAAGCATAAATATTTAAAGCTGCGACGGATTATAATGTCTCTTTTTTCGAGCTGAAATGACGAGTTGATTCCAGATTCTCACCTAAATATTCATATTTCGATTGTCGTTTAAAGCCCTACTTCACCGGTGGAAATATGAAGGTTTTATTGAACTCTGAGATCCTATGTGTAGTATAAATGTTCAAACATTTTAGAAATCGGTTCATCCTAGCCTGAGAAAAAGCAGAAAGAGTGTTTTATGGTCTCACTGTCTAACCCTACATTTTACCATATGTGACATCACACATGGGAAAATGTAGGGTTAGGATTAACAGGACAGCTGGGCCAAGAGAAGACTGAGGGAAGAAAAACCTCATTCATTATATTATAATAGTGATTTTACAATGAAAGAACGTCGGTTCCGTATGGGTGAAGTATTCATTTAAGTTTGTCATCTGATGGTAAAAGGCAAAAAACTTGTCTCATGGTTGTTGTGTCCTTGGGCAAGACACTTCACCCACCCTCCTCGTGTGAATGTTGATGAATGTGTGTGTGAATGGTAATGTACGGTCTCAATGGGATTTACCTGTATAAATGAAGGTTAAAGGTGCAGTGTGTAATATGACATCATCAAGAAAATTCTACAAAGTTCTAGAATGCAACACTCCCTGGGTAACCCCAACCCTTTCGAATAATAACAGAAGCTACAGCGGCCTTCAAGGACAAGAACAATTCTAAATTTTAAACAATGCACCTGATGACATTCCAACTATGACACTTTCAAGATGGCGGCACTAGGCCTTGGTCCAAAATATGCAGAAAGATGGACATATATGAGACCCTTTCTCAGGGAAAAAATAATAATTCAAAACTTTTTTTTCAGCTATTATGCACTAAATTAAATGTACTTATGGATATTATAATTACTTTTTACAAAATCTGCTAGGAAATAAAACCATAAATTCTACACACTGCAGCTTTAAATAAATAAATAAATAAATAATTTGTTCTATATTTTCTCTCTATTTCTTTCAGAGGTTCAAATCAAGGTGCAGGTTTTTGATAACAGCGACTTGTCTCCGTTGTCGGGCGCGCTGGTTGAAGTCCACGGCAACGGGAGCGTGTTGTCATCAAGCCGCGCCGGCAGTGACGGAGTGCTCAGGGTCAACTTCCTGTATCGCACTGCATCATGGGTAATCATCACAGCCTCCAAACAGGACTACGTCACCAACTCTGTCCCGTGGCACTCCAGCCGCATTCCATGTAAGTCATAGAAGAAGAAAATGTAGTTTTTTAGGTTTTTTTTTTTTTTTTTTTTTTTTACCTTT
>OX442366.1:25713757-25743757 GCA_949357725.1 Hyperoplus immaculatus | reverse complement strand
TGTAATATGACATCATCAAGTAAGTTCTACAAAGTTCTAGAATGCAACGCTCCCTGGGTAACCCCAACCCTTTTGAATAATAACAGAAGCTACAGTGGCATTCAAGGACAAGAACAATTCTAAATTTTAAACAATGCAGCTGATGACATTCCAACTATGACACTTTCAAGATGGCGGCACTAGGCCTTGGCCCAAAATATGCAGAAATATGGACATATATGAGACCCTTTATAAGGGAAAAAAATAATTAAAAAAAAAATTTTCAGCTATTATGCACTAAATTAAACGTACTTATGGATATTACAATTACTTTCTACAAAATCTGCTAGGAAATAAAACCCAAAATTCTACACACTGCAGCTTTAAAGGTCACATATTAGACAAAATGCAAAAAAAAAAAAAAGCTATGGAAAAAAAGACCTTTCCCCAGGACGCCCACTATATATAAAAAAGTGTAAGGCCGTTAAGTTTGTCCGTATGTAACCAACAAACAGTTATTTATAAAGAAAAAGTTACGCACTGTAGCTTTAGGCTCAACAGCCATCTGCCTCTGATACATCTCTGAAAGTAGTTCAAATCCCTTTAGTTTGACCACGAAATCTCCTGTCATTTCAAACACAAACCATATTTCTGTATTGCTCAATGTGAATTTAGCTTTCTGGAAACATCAGTACAGCTCTGGAAAAAATGAAGAGACCACTCCAAATGTTCAGTGTCACTCATTTGACTATGTATAGGCATATGTTTGAGTAGAATGAACATTTGGACCAGTCTGGATTTTTCTTAAATCTTCATCTCTACATAACTTATTGAAAATGCTCTTAATGACGAAAAATGTATTGGAATTTGGTAGAAATGTTGTCAGTAGTTTATATTATAAAACCAAAATGTTCATTCTACTCAAACATATGTCTATAAATAGTAAAACGAGTGACACTGAACATTTGGAGTGGTCTCTTCATTTTTCCAGAGCTGTATATACCAACCTGCTAATAATAACCAATATACCCCTATAGCTTTAATACTAATAAAGTTATGAGTTGTACCTAAAAATCTTAAAAAAAAAAAAAACTAATAAGGTTTTATTTTGAATTCAAAGGTGACGATTCTGAGGACCCTAGTTGGGCGTCTGACTCATCCGGTGGCGCTTTAACTTTCCCCGTCCTGTTCAACGACTCGACCATGGCCCAGATGAACGGGGAACTCCAGCTGCAACTGACCGAGAAGAAGCTCCTCGAAATGGGTGTGTAATGGCAAATATTGCATATGATAGATCTCCGGACTCAGATGTTAGAATGCTTATTAAAGGCCTATTTCACCGGTGGGAATATGAAGGTGTATTGAATTCTGAGATCCTATGTAGTATAAATGTGCAAAAAAAAAAATTGAAATTGGTTCATCCTAGCCTGAGAAAAGGCAGAAAGAGTGTTTTATGGTCTCACTGTCTAACCCTACATTTCTCTTTCTGTGATAGGCCTTTAATGCAATAAGTAACATTGTATGTATCTTGTATTACTCCTGTATGTCCAAGATTAGATTCCTCAAATGTTTATTGAAGAGCACTCAGACTGTGCCTCCCCAGCTCCCCCCTCCCTCCCTCTCTCCCTTGGATACACCCCCCCTGCAGCTGTCTGTCTCTGAGCCCTCCCCCACCCCCTCCCCCTCACCTGACTGCCAATTGAAACACACAACATTCTTGTTGGTGCTGAACTCTTACAGGATCCAAGAACATGAAGCCTCTATTGTTTGATTAATTACTCTTTGCTTGATTATTACAGTCTCATGGTCTCAATTTTCTCACTACAGGCGTAAAGCAGCATCCGCGGGCCTGGTTCATTTCCCTGGACGGCCGAAATAACGCCCACGTCCGCCACTCGTATATCGACCCGGGGAACGACCTCGGCGGTGGGATGTTGAGCGCGTTCAGTGCCAATGCGCGGGATAGAGATTTAAACCTGGAGCCGCCGCAAGAGTCCCAGGAGAGGAAGTTAGGGATGAACCGGAAGGGGAAGGATGAGAGGTGGGGCACGGGAGGACGCAACAAGGGCCACGGTGGAGTTACTGGGTGAGTAGGGACATTGTATGTGAAGTGTGGGGAATTCTTGATTTTTTTAAAAGCTATAGTGCGTAACTTTTCGTATAAATACCACTGGTCCACTGCATCTATCAGAGCCCTTTCAGAGAGGCAGAAGAAGACCATAATAAACAATAATAAAGCTATAGTGTGTGACTTTTTCATATGAACGTCAATGAATGTTGGTTACATGATTCAAGCAATCGGCAAAACGAGTTGACACAAAGTTGATAATGTTTATATATATATCTGCTCCCTTATGAGGGCAACAGAATTTACGCACTATAGCTTTTAATTGGATTTTAGTTTTTTTTCTTCATATTCCATGTGTTTTTCTTCAATAGCTTTATTAGGTAATTGAAGATGTACAGTATATTTAATTTAAACCTATGAACCCTTTTTTAACAGCGGCGGTGGAGACCATATGTACCCTACTGTACCCATAATAATGTTGACAAAACATGAAAAAAGTGAATTTTGCATAATAGGCAACCTATGTATTTTTTATTAATTACTGTATTTTCCTTCAGTCAATAATGTACGATTTATTGACTATTAACCCTTTTTTAACAGCGGTGTTTGTGGTGGTAAGACCTTCTCCAAACTAGCCTATGGAGCCTCCTCACCACAGCAGTGATCCTAGCAGTTTGCTGGTACATGTCATTTATGATCATCAGAGGAAAAATTAGACTGTTTCAGAAAGATTTAAAAGTTCCTCGTAGCACCTTCAGGGTTCTTGAAAGGTTACTTAGTTTGAAAAGTGCTTGAATTTCACTCTCAAAATCCTGAATTTCACCCTTTGTTAATAGCAGCTTCGGTGGTGGAGATGGTATTACGCTATGTACTTTGTATTAATTGATGTTTTCGACATTAATGTACCATTTATTGATGATTAACCCTTTCTTTAACAGCGGTGTTGGAGGTGGTAAGACCTACTCCAAACTAGCCTACCATCAGACTTACTCATAGTGGCAAAATAATTTACACACTATAGCTTTTAAAAAGAGGTGCAAGAATTAACACAATTTTTGCATTAACATCCTTGGAGCACTTTTAATGCTATGTATATGAAAAGTGCTTGAATTTCCCTCTTAAAATCCTCTTAACCCTTTTTTTAACAGCGGCGTTGGAGGTGGTAAGACGTACTCCAAACTGGCCTACCAGGAGCCTCCCCACCACAGCAGCAGTGATCCTTCCAGCAGCCTCGACGCCCGTCCCGTGTCCCCAGAGGAAAACTCCCTGACCCCTCTGCTAGACGAGGGTCCCACAGTGAGGGGGGGGTCCACCGCTGTCCCTCACAGAGGAGGGGTGGGAGGGGGGGGTGGCAACCGCAGCCGTGGCAACAGTAGCCGCAGCAGCTGCAACAGCGAGAACAACCGGCGAGATTCCATGACCAGCCCCGACGATGATCCGGACGACAAAGACGGAAACAAGAAGAGTCCCTGGCAGAAGATAGAGGACAGGCCGCTAATGGTGTTTCACCCCAGGAAGTGAATGGGGAAAGGAATTAAAGCTATAGTGCGTAACTTTCCGTGTAAATGAAGATTTTGAGGAAACAAAAGTAAGACTAGAATATGTTTGTAAACCAAACTGTGGGCCCTGCTGATAAGGAAGATAGAAGATAGGCCGCTCATGGTGTTTCACCCCAGGAAGTGAATGGGGAAAGAAATTAAAAGCTATAGTGCGTAACTTTTTTCCGCATTAATTTTAAAGGTAAAACTAGTAAATGTCACTTGATTACTTTCGATACCATAGTAATATCTAGAGTGACAGCCAAGATAAAACCTGGACGTACAGCAGAAGGTATCACATCCATGCGCCATCACTGAATGGCTTTACGTCATGTAGATTGCACCGAGAGTGTTGTTGTAATTCCTCATGGGGGGGGGCAACAGAAGTTACGCACTATAGCTTTAATAAGACAACACCGAACACTGGACCTTTTTAAACGATCGTTACATCTAAAATGGAGGGATCTCTTCACATGGAAAACATGGGAAAAGAGTGAGAGAGAGAGAGAGAGAGAGAGAGAGAGAGAGAGAGAGAGAGAAGAGAGACAGACAGACAGAGGGAGAGAGAAGGAGAGAGAGAGAAAGAGATACACAGAGAGAGAGAGATCACAATAAGCACAAACAAACAAGGCTTCACTGGTCTATTTTAAAATATTGTACTCTCGTCAAAACGCTATCACTTAATCTCTCACTGGTTTCCACGGAGATATTCTATCCTATCCTGTTCTATCCAGTTTATCGTGAATTCTAGTGTCAACCTCTCAACCAATCACATCACTGAACCATTGTGTGAGTCTGAGCCATTTTGCATATTATACTGAGTGTGGAAATAGCCATTTTATAGAGCAACATACTGTAGAAGAGTTAAAAGCACTTACTAATGATTTGATAAATTCCTTGATTGTTACTACTATTTGAAAAGTTAAAGGTGCACTGTGTAGTTTCAGAGGAGGAGGATTTGTTTACATTCACAGAGCCTGCAGTTAGTTAACAAAAACATATTTTCTCTACATGTAATGGTTAGTGTGAATTTATCATAAATAAAATAAGAATTATTTTGTGACACAATTGGAATCTAACGTAAGACTAGAATATGTTTCTAAACCAAACTGTGGGGCCCTGCTGCTGTAAACAACAACAACAGTGAAACAGTAACTTTTCTGGAAGCTTTCCAACTTCTAACAGTGTTCCAGGGATCTACATTTTCCCTGCGAGGGAAGTTTGTTTGATCATAGTGCACCTTTAATGCCATTTTTTTTTTATAGGTTTGTTGATGAGTATTTAGGTGAATAAGAATTCCATTTCCTTGGACTTATTCTACTACACTATTTAAGGTAGTATGTGTGCACCTGTGTTTGAAAAATCTTCCCAAGACTTGAAAAAGTAAGTTGCTTTTTTCTTGAGACCCTGTGAACAGATAATGCAATCACTAAAGTTACATAATGTACATTTTTATCCCTAACTTTACTCAAAATGGTCATCTTTCAAATTTGAGAGGATGGTTAATTGAATTGCATTTTGCTCCTTCAGGGATGTACTTGATTTTACTCCTCGTCCTGTAAATGTGTCCATGTGTCCAAATAACTCATTCAGATAGTAAGGATTTGAAACGTTGAGCATCATCTATAGAGTCTGTTTCTATCGTTCATTCTCTGTTGTTCATGTATCTACAATTCTGCCAAACTTTTAGCATTTTTCTCCTTTTGCCTTTCTCCTGTTGTTGAGATTTCTTCGTCCGACAAAATAATTTTTTTTTAGTCGGAAATGTAAATAGAGTTTTTGCCCAGATATTTGAAAGACCATTTGTTAAAGACAAAGGTTGCATGCATACAGTTTGAATGTATGAAATAAACAGAAGGCATTGAACACCCCCCCCCCCCCCCCCCCACACACACACACACACACACACACACAGACACACACAGTTATTTGGGCCTATACCTGCATAAACAATCCCCCTAATTGTCAAGAAACATGGAGAAAGTCTTAATAGATCGCTTAAACATCACTGTACTTGAATACTTACCTATTTAAAGGAAATTTAAAAGGTGCACTATGCAGTTTCAGAGAAGTAAGTTTACAGAACGTATTTTCTCTACATGTAATTCTTAGTATTGAATAATTCTATCATCATAAATCAAAACTAAATTATTTTGAGGGAACATGGAACCAAACGTAAGACTAGAATATGTTTGTAAACCAAACTGTGGGCCTTGCTGCTGTAAACAGCAACAACAACAGTGAAACAGTAACAGAAGCTTTCTAACTTCAAACAGTGTTCCGGGGATCACATTTTCCCTGTGAGGAAAGTTTGTTTATTCAGTTATGAGAATATATCGTAGAAAATGTTCACTTCTCTGACACACGCAAAGTTGCATAGTGCACCTTTAATATATAGCTGTGGGTTGTTTTTGACGGAGCCAACCACTTCCCCTGTAAAGTGCCTTCTTTCACATAGGAGCGAGTGATAGGCAGATTTGGCATGAAGGGCCCGCTGTCCAAATATTCAGTTAGTCCTCACCAGTGTTGGCTAGTTAAATTATCATTATAAACTGCGATATTACTTTTCCCAATAACAAATAGTGTAATTCTACGGAAGCCCGGAATGGACATTATACATCTCTCTTTGATGTACGGTATAGGTAAAATTTGAACCTTTATTTATACAGGAAAAAATCCCATTAAAGACAATTTTCTAGGGAGACCTGTTACCATTCACACACACACATTCATACACCGATAGCAGGCTAACTATCGGGAGCAGTTTAGGGTTCAGTGTCTCTTTTCCCAGGGACACTTGGACATGTGGCGGGGAGACGGGGGATCGAACCTCCGACCCTGTAGTTGAGTGGAAGACCGCCCTACACACTTCACCACAGCCGCCCCAACCGTCCCTTATTTAATAGGTAAAGAGTAATGTATTGAGGAACTTTCCCAACACTGGTCACTCGTTATTATCACCTTAACTAACTAAGTCATTTGGGATCTTCGGCGTCCACTAAAAAGCACATTGCGTTGTGGGTAACAACAAATAGTGACATCACACTATCGGGAGCATGCCTGCCAAAAAATGTACAACTTTTCTTGCGGCTATAAACGTTTGTTAAAGGTGCTCCGAGAAACTTTCAGTTTGCGTTCATTCTAGCGCCCCCTTTGGACAAAAGCGGTAGTGTTTTTACTACGCCAGATGTAGTTCCTGGGTGAGCGTATATACCCATGATAAACTATAAAAACAGCATTCTTTGCACTGATGGTCTCGTTTGCTGTGACATGTAATTTATGATCATCAGAGGAAAAAATTAGGCTGTTTCAGAAATATTTAAAAAGTTCCTCGTTGCACCTTTTAAATATCTTGATGTCTTGTATCAATCCTCTTTTTCACCGAAACTTGTAAATGATTTATTAATACGATGAAAAGTATGAGATTTTAATGTGTATAATATGTTACTATGTGCATGTACCTTTGTAGATTATAGGGTGTTTTTATCTTTTAACTAAACTTTTTTTTATGATCAATTCTAAGATGTTTTTTTGGCTTTTAAAACGCGATGCACTGAAGCATTGAATTGTGTGTTGCCAAATGAACTTAAGAAGACACTGTAAAGTACACTGACTGACTTTTTTCCCTTAAAGCCCTACTTCACCGGTGGAAATATGAAGGTGTATTGAACCCAGAGGTCCTATGTAGTATAAATGTGCAGAAATTTTAGAAATCGGTTCATCCTAGCCTGAGAAAAGGCAGAAAGAGTGTTTTATGGTTTCACTGTCTAACCCCTACATTGTAATAGTGTGACATCACACTAGTAAAAATGTAGGGTTAGGATTAACAGGACAGCTGGGCCAAGGGAAGACTGAGGGAAGAAAAACCTAATTCATTATATTGTAATAGCGATTTTATAATGATAGAACGCCGGTTCCGAAAGGGTGAAGTATTCCTTTAATATTTCTAGTTCTAACGAAAAATCCACTTCCGGTCGTAAATGTTTACAACGTTTAACATACTGACCAACACGCTCTCTCGCCGTTATGAGAAATCACTACTGCCTACAAACGCATCAGCAACTGTGAATTTAATCAAACATTCGTAAATACAGCTCTGGAAAAAATCAAGAGACCATTCTGAATTTTTCTTAAATCTTCATCTCTACATTACTTATTGAAAATGCTCTTTAATGACAAAAAATGTACTGGAATTTGGTAGAAATGTTGTCAGTAGTTTATATTATAAAACCAAACTGTTCATTCTACTCAAACATATGCCTATAAATAGTCAAACAAGAGACACTGAACATTTGGAGTGGTCTCTTCATTTTTTCCGAAGCTGTGTAAAAGTCAAGCCAAAACGTCCACCATTCTTGCTTGCTGTTCATAATAAGCCTATGTCGTTCGCCTACAGTCCTACAGACCTAAACATACATGTGACGTGATTACAAGTCTGAAAAAATAACACCAACTTTGAAACCATTCCCAAACAAATTAAGTGTTGCCACTGCTGTAAATGTTAATAACGTTTATTTTAAATTTTAAATTTTTGCGGACTGAACTCACCCTGCGTTCCAAATCGCATACTTTTTCTTTTTACTACACTACATACTAAAGTACAGAAGAGTTTTAGGGCCACAGACAGGAGAGAGAGAAAAAAAATCATCAGATGAGGAAGATTTTTTTTTTTCATTATGTCGAGAAATGTCAAGAATAAAGACGGATACTGCAAAATGCTATTGGAGTTAGTGGGGCATATGTGTACTTTAAGCATACTACAATTGACGTGCATGTATAGGGACATCCTAAATCTTTTTCTGGCATACTAAATAGTAGGGAAGTATGGGGATTGGAACGCAGGGATGGATTTTTTGTTTTTGGAGTTGTGCAGCCGTGGCTATCCTTGCTTGTTTATGTTTTGACAAGTGCAAAATCAGTTTTTTTGAGTAGATTTTTTTGTGAATTACTTTGTGTTAAAATGGCTACGTTGCATTTTATGGATCGATAGAATAATGTATTGGTTAATTCATATGGATTTTTGGACTGTAGGCGTTTCATTTATGTGCAGTGAAATCACTTGTTTCATCATAAACCCGGTCAGATGTTTGTAAACTGTAAATTCTTTCTGTACATGAGACGAAATAGAAATAAATTTGTTCCCACGGTCAGTCAATGTTTGTGACTTTATTTTATTTATATGTATTATATTATTCTAAGATATTTATTTTAATTATTTTGCGTAATATTAATTCGATTATAACCCATTGATATTATAACATATTTTATGCATATTATTTTTTTAGTTTTTTTCTATTATAACTTAAGTCTTGATTTTAACAATTTATTTTGAATTTTATTTATTATTATGACATTCGCAATTTTGTTTTTCAAATCCATGCCAATAAAATAACATTGGAATTTTTTTATTTAATTGTATATATTGACGAAATATTTATAAAAACAAGAGTACCAGAGCAATCATTCATCTATACTTTTACTTATTTATACTTATTTATTTTTAGGCCTATATATTTCTGCTTTTATTAAGTTGAACGATTTAGCCTAGTTTGTCCTCTGGAGCAAGATAAATAAAAAGTAGCCTATGAATAAAAAATAAATACACATTTACACACTTAATTATAAATTAAATATATTATATAAATATAGGCTACGTGTATGCATTAATTTAAGCATTTATTTATCAATTTTATTTGTGTATTTAATCATATTTTAAAGGGAAACTGTGTAACATTTTAAGTAATTTATTAGCTAAAATCAATATCCTCATTCATAAATATGTCCTCATTGGTGTAAAATCACCTCTGCCAATAATCTGAATTATGCTCCCGAGCGGAGAATTACAATTATTAATATTATATTTTGTACATTGAGCAGGCAAGTCTTATGGAGGCATCCATGTTGGTTGGAATGTCATCAGGTGCATTGTTTAGAATTTAGAATTGTTCTTGTCCTTGAAGGCCACTGTAGCTTCTGTTATTATTCTAAAGGGTTGGGGTTACCCAGGGAGCGTTGCATTCTGGAACTTTCTAGAACTTTCTTGATGATGTCATTTTACACAGTGCCCCTTTAATGTATTTCAATATTTATTTTAGTCCTATCGAACCCTTCACAGTTTCGGTCTCCATAACAACAGTGTCCTGTCCCTTTAAAAGCAGCAGGTCACGTGTTCGGCTGTCATGTGATTATTGAATTGAAGTGAGTCTCAAATAAAGGAAGAAAAAAATATCTTCAGACACCAATAGACAGCTCTTCTTCGCGTTCCTTGGCGTTATAACAGCCGACATATATGTGACGAAAGCTGGACGTATCAAACTGACACCTCCCAGGTAAGAAATACACCAGCGAAGAAGAAAAACAAATGCGTTGAAAGTCATTCAAACCGGTTAGCTTCCTCTTGTTAGCCACCTAGCCTGCTAGTTGTTTTTGTCTGGGCGAGCTCAATTTGTTTTTATACGTTAATTACTGAATTTTAACGCTATTTTCTGGTTATATCTCGGTGTCTTAATGTGTGTTTTAATTGTCGTTGTTTAGGTTGTAAAGAGGAGTATGCTGCGAAGAGTGTTGTGTTCATACTAGCTCAACTACACTACATCTCCTCGTCATGGTAAAGTATTCACTATTTATTTTGACTAAGCTATAATATTAAAATGCAGTGGTGGAAATAACATGTACTCTAGTAGCTATTTTAATTGTCTGTTAAGTGTCTGCTCCACTAGTTGCATTTCAGAGGTAAATAGTGCATTGTGTTTACTCTGTGTGTTTTTGCAAGGCAAGGCAAGGCTAGTTTATTTCTATAGCACAGTTCAGACTCAAGGCCATTCAAAGTGCTTTACAGGGGCATGACATACATCACGATTAGACATTAGAAACTGCATTTAAGAGATAGTAAAAAAAACAAAGAAAATATATACAGTAACTAGTCTTTCAAGGCAAGCGAAAAAGCTTTAGTTTAGATGTATACAAACAAACATTATGTTGTATTATTATAGGTTAAGAAGATGACACATACACACACACACACACACACACACACACACACACACGGATTGAAATTCACAAGCTAGCAGTGTTTAGTCAATAAAGTCAATAAGATTAGTGATGATCCCTTAGATGCATCAGTAATTGTATATTTATTTTGAATTTTTTGCAGTATCAGTAAGAATTTAACATGACTTATAAAAGCACATACAATGACATTTATAAGAATATAGAATTACAAATTATACATATGTCCTACTATACTACTAGATACTTGTTTTCGCTCTCAGCTGTGTAGAGGCACTTTCTGCATTTCCTTATCAGCGGCCACATTTCGGCTGAAGTCGACTGACTGGCTGAATGACTTGGCATTTGTGCAGTTTTTGCTTGTGAAATACTTAAAAAATGCAGTCACCTACTGTTCTTCCTTAAATGCCAAATAACCAGTTTATCTTCTTGACTTTTCCTGACGTTATGCAACACGTTAACTCAATAGACCTCCCTTTTGCAATTAATATTCTTAGATATTAAGTATGTTTTTATTAGTATGTAAAAGCTTAAATCATTTTTTTTCTAGGTTGGGTGGGCCCCCTTGTTTACATACACACATAGCATATTAATACATAAAAAGTGCGTGCGCGTGTGCGTGTGTGTGTGTGTGTGTGTGTGTGTGTGTGTGTAAATAAAAATCCATTGTCAATACATCCTAGGATCTGTAATTGGGTATGTTGCTAACCTTAAAACTAAACACCTCTCCTCTCACTTTTTAAAGTTTAAACAATGTCCTGAGAAACCCGTAAAGTTGAGTATGCCATGTTGGCGGTTCATTTTATTTTGTTTTGTTTATGTGTTCACTTTCAGTTGTGTTTTTTAAAAATCAAAACAATTAAAGTATTAAAAACTAAACCCCTGTCCCGTGTGGTTGTGTCCCAGTGTGTGCGGATCTGTCTCTAGGTGTTGCTGTATACTGGTATAACATTCATGAGTATATAAAGTATTTTAAAGTGGATATCTCTCCTGTGTCCCAGTCCGTGCGGACGGCCCTCCTGGCTCTAGCCCTGCTGTCCCTGTCTCTGTCCCTGGGCTCAGCTCTGGTTTGTCCCGACGGAGGAATGTGTGAAGACAAGAACACCTGCTGTAAGAACACTGAGGGAAGCTATGGCTGCTGCCCCCTGCCTCACGTGAGTTACTGATCAGTATTTAAAGGTGCTATGAGGAACTTTCAGTTTGTGTTAATTCTAGCGCCCCCCTTTGGACAAAAGCGGTAGTGTTTTTACTACGCCAGCTGTTGTTCATGAGGTGAGCGTATACCCATGACAAAGGCATTAAGAGAAACTATATAAAAATAGCATTCTTTGGGCTAAATGGTCTCGTTTGCTGTTTGTAATTTAGGATCATCAGAGGAAAAATAAGACTGTTTAAGAAAGTTCCTCGTAGCACCTTTTTTAAAGTTAGAAAGTAATGTTAAAGCTGACGGTGGTAGTGCTAGCCTGCTACTGTACTTCTGGCTGATCCTATGCATGAGATGATCTGAAAATGTCATGTCACAAGTGTCATTGTGTTAACCTAATTAGCAACTGAAAGATAAACTGTTGTCACGTGAATCTACTCTATGGGTTTTCTTAAAGGCCTACTTCACCGGTTGGAATATGAAGGTGTATTGAACTCGGAGATCCTATTTAGTATAAATGCGCAGAAAAAATTGAAATTGGATCATCTTAGTCTGAGAAAAGGCAGAAAGAGTGTTTTATGGTCTCACTGTCTAACCCTACAGTTTCCTTCTTGTGTCATCACAGTAAGGGTTAGGATTAACAGGACAGCTGGGCCAAGGGAAGACTATAATTCTCTGAACAACTGTCGAATCAACACCAAACTATTTCTCCCCATATTTTCCCCAGGCTGAGTGTTGTTCGGACCACCTGCACTGCTGCTATGAGGGGACGGTGTGTGATTTGGTTCATTCTAAATGTGTCAATAAGACCCACAGTCTCCCGCTGGTCAGACGAGTCCCCTCCACACAGGCACCCATCAAAGCTCAGGTAAGACTTTTTTTTTTGTTGATGCTTTCCAAGGTTCAAAGTTCTTTATTGTCAATGGCTTAGGGTTTTGTGTATTTAGTATATATTAAAAAAAATAAAAAATACAGTTTATTCCGTCCATCATGGTGCAAAAAGACATAAATTGCAGCATTTAAGAAAACATTGCATCAGAATGAATAGGGAATTTTCCCTTGCCTTCATCTGATTAGGAAAATGTAGGTCAAAACAACATTCTTATCTCTGTGTAGGTTTATCCCACACACACAGACAGGAGGTAGACCAAGATCCAGCCTATTGAAGTGTGTGTCAGACTTTAACATGTAGAAAGATTTGTGCAAAGTGCCAAAAAAATCAAATCTAGTGTGAAAAGTTGATTTTAAGTCTGGACTTCAGGTGCAGAAACTAAAGCTATTTAAAATGGGAACGAGTTGAGTATCGGCATCATTTTAGTTGAGTTTAGTTTCGCTTGGATCAGCATCACCTGAAGCAAAAAGGCCGTGATATCTGCCCATTCTTCAAAGCAGATAACAGCATGAAATCCTTTATGTTTTAATATCTAACCGTGTCCCTCACTGTAAAGCCGCCCGCAAGCCACACTCTACACTTTTCGCCCTGTTACTGTCTCTAAAAATAGAAAATTCACCAGTTTTAGGGTTATTTTCAGTAGAGATTATTAATATGCAGATTATCAAAACCATAAATAAGTATGTAAGTAACCTTTTAATTATATAGCGCTTTTTACAGATAGGGTCCCAAAGTGCTTTACAGTGGGCATAGAAAATAAAAGCATAGTAAAAGTTTTTCTGTCCTAGAATAGTTCATAGAAATAGGGAAGTTTGCAAAAATGTAAAATGTATTGTGCTTTATGCTTCAATATATAATGTAGTCTACCGCGAACATCAAAGGCAACATTTTGCTTAAAAAACATCCAAATCTGAGCATGTGGTCCAGAGCAACGTTTGTCACTTTGATTTAAAAAGTGACGTGAAACAGTTAATCAACCATCAAAAGAGTTGACACACACACACACACACACACACACACACACAGGCTTGTGTATCACAGAAGTTGAGGATTAAATTCAATCAACTAATCATGTAATCGCCTCATGGTTTCAGCTCTAGTTCTCTTGATGTAGTGAAGGGGTCTTGTTATTTCTAGGGCTTAACATTTATAGTATGACATCAAAACTAAGATCTAAGGCAGCGTTCTACATCTGAACTGACATGACAGTATTGTTTTGCACTGGGTTGACATATATTCCTAATTCCTTTCATATACATATTAGCATTCAGTTGACCCCCCCCAAATAACATAGTTACAAAGATATTTTTTTTGGCATTTTTATGATTTATTGATAGTGTAGAGACAGAGTTGAAATGGGGCAGAGAGGGGAGTGACATGCAGAGAACGACCGCGGGCTGGAATCGAACCCGGGTCCGCTGCTGGCCGAGGCCCATGGGGGGGGGGCGCCCTACCAACTGAGCTAAGGGCCCATGGGGGGGGGGGCGCCCTACCAACTGAGCTAAGGACGCCCCGTTCAAACTATATTTGTTGGAAAGATTTTTTATTTGTTTTATTAGAAATTATTCATTTTCTACTTCCAAAATTAAATTTCACTTTGTCGATAAAGTAAAATATTATTTGCAGTTCTGTCATTGACCTAAAGCTTTATTTTCTTTAACTTAATATGTCATGGGGGGGGGGGGGGCGCTCTGGTGGTGTGGTGTAGTGGATAGAGCCTGTACCTTATAGACTCAGTCCTCAGTCACAGTGGTCGTGGGTTCAAATCCGACCCGTGGACCTTTACTGCAGGTCATCCCCCCCCTCTCTCTCTCTCTCTGTCTCCCCATTTCAACTCTGTTTCTCTCCATGTTGTCAAATAAAGCTTGGAAATGCCCAAAAATATGACATTGGTATGTGTTGGGTGTGATGCTTTATATGTATGTACGTTTTATATGCTCAATCAGCATTGTTTTAATTTACTATTGGGTAGATAGGAACTTAACAGAAAGTTAACTAGATAAAAATCTTACGCAGTATAACTTCATGTCAATGTTGTGATGATGTTTAATAATGATTTAACTTTTTGGCACTTTTCTTATGTTCACACTGATAGAACTGCATCCAATATTTGTACATTTATAATGATAATAAAAACGTTTCCATTATGTGTGATTGCTGTAGGCCGAGGAGGGAGTGAAGGCTGTGATCTGTAGTGTGTGTGTCTGTGTTAGTATGGACCAGTAGACAGTAGTGTCTGTCTGTCTGTCTGTCTGTCTCTCTCTCTCTCTATGCCTGTCTGCCTCTCTGACTTAACGTCTGTGCGCCTAAACACTTTTCTATTCCATTCTGTGTGATCGCTGCAGGCCGAGCAGCGAGTGAAGGCGGTGCTCTGTCCAGACAAAGAGTCAGAGTGTCCAGATGAAACCACCTGCTGTGAACTGCTGGACGGGTCCTGGGGCTGCTGTCCACTGGCAAAGGTCAGATTCAGATATGTGTGTGAGCTATCAACACACACACACACGCAGGCACTCACTAACTCACTCACTCTAAATAAATCAACAGGTTTTTCTGTACCTTCTTGTGCTACAGAAAATATTTTAAACTGTTTATTGTATTTTTACGACAATCTGTTAACATTATTACATTACAAAAAATGTAATCCATTGACACGAAATTACTCTTTACATTTCCATTATCTGTAGCACTGTGTCCTGTCTATATTAAATCCTCCCCTCCTCCACAGCAGGCGTTTCAAAAGAAATTCCGGCTAGCTAGACAGACAGACAGACAGACAGACAGACAGAGTGTGTATATTAAAGTCTCCCCCCTCTCCTCTGCAGGCTGTGTGTTGTGAGGACAGACAGACAGACAGACAGACAGACAGACAGAGTGTGTATATTAAAGTCTCCCCCCTCTCCTCTGCAGGCTGTGTGTTGTGAGGACAGACAGACAGACAGACAGACAGACAGACAGACAGACAGACAGACAGACAGACAGAGTGTATATTAAAGTCTTTCCCCCCTGTCCCCTTCAGGCTGTGTGTTGTGAGGATCATCTCCACTGTTGCCCCGAGGGATCAAAGTGTGACATCACTCACTCCCGCTGTCTGCAGTCGCCATGGCAATCTGTCCCCATGAGGGAGAAACTGCCGGCGAGACGGAGGGAGGACACACCAGGTGGGAATGTGTGTGTGTTTGTGTCTGTCTGTCTGTCTAGCTGTCTGTCTGTCTGTGTGTGTGTCTGTCTAACTGTCTGTGTGTCTGTCTAACTGTCTGTGTGTCTGTCTGTCTGTCTGACACACCAGGTAAACGGTCCATAAACACATTGAAACAAGCTGATGACACTGTTCTAATAATATAATAAAAGCTGTATTTAGGTTTCTTGTGTATTTATAGCTTATTTTCTTAATTATTTTGTCTTAGTTATTTATTAAATTTTTGTTTTTGTATTCCTTGTCTGTTTATGTGAGGGGGAGGGGAGAGGGGGAGGGGAGAGGGGGAGGGGAGAGGGGAGAGAGGGCGGGGGGAGGGGAGAGGGGGGAGGAGGAGGGGAGAGGGGGTTGTGTATGTATTGTATGCGTTTACTTATTCTGGGTTTTTTTGTCCGTGTGTAAAAAAAAAAAAACGTAAAACCACCAAAGTAATCTCTAGGACATCCCTTTTCTTTATCGACAAAATGTCTTGGGCGTCCAAAGCATGTACACGAATAACTAGAGAATAACTTCATGTGAAATGGTTTTATTTGAACAAATAAAATACTAAATAAATACTAAGGTACAAAACATTTAATTTGACATTTGTGGATATGGAAAATGGCCGAAGCAAAATAAATCTTTTTATCGATAGTATCAATGATTGAATCACTAAGACATTGCCTTTCTGTGTGTCTGCAGCCTCTCCAGTTATTAGACTGTTTCAGAAATATTTAAAAGTTCCTCGTAGCACCTTTTAAAAAAAAAAAAAAAAAAAAAAAACACCTTAATTAAACTTAAACCTGCAGTGTGTAGAATTTTGGGTTTTATTTCCTAGCAGATTTTGTAGAAAGTAATTATAATATCCATAAGTACATTTAATTTAGTGCATAATAGCTGAAAACATTTTTTTTAATAAAAGTGTTTTATTTCCCTGTCTTCCCCCAGCCTCTCCGGTGGGTTCAGTGACGTGTCCCGGGGAGAAGAGCAGCTGTCCTGACTCCTACACCTGCTGCCTGCTGACCAGCGGAGAGTACGGCTGCTGCCCCTACCCCCAGGTACACTGAGCTAACTAGACAGGGTGTGTGTGTCTGTCTGTCTGTCTGTCTGCCCCTACCCCCAGGTACACTGAGCTAACTAGACAGGGTGTGTGTCTGTCTGTCTGTCTGTCTGTTTGTCTGTCTGCCTGTCTGCCCCTACCCCCAGGTACACTGAGATAATTAGACAGGGGGTGTGTGTGTGTGTCTGTCTGTCTGTCTGCCTGCCCCTACCCCCAGGTACACTGAGCTATCTCGACAGGGTGTGTGTGTCTGTCTGCCCCTACCCCCAGGTACACTGAGCTAACTAGACAGGGGGGGCAGCGGCGAACCCGGGTTCGATTCCAGCCCGTGGTCGTTCTCTGCATGTCACTCCCCTCTCTGCCCCATTTCAACTCTGTCTCTACACTATCAATAAAGCATAAAAATGCCAAAAAAAATATCTTAAAAAAAAAATATATATATATTTTATTTAGTTTTATTTGTTCATTTGACTGATGGCTCGTACAGGCCCAATGCCTCATTCATTTGAGTTGGTTTTAAGAACATGTTATAGAGGCCATAGACTCATAGGCTCAGTCCTCTTCACAGCACCCGGGTCGTTCTCTGCATGTCATTCCCCTCTCTGACCCACTAAATCTCTGTCTCTACAAACTGTCCAATAAAAAGCATAAAAACTCCCACAAAAATTATCTTAAGAAAATAAAATGCAACTATCCTTATTTGATTTGATATTTTAATCATCTTGCCAGGGAAAAATTGCTTAAAGGTGCAGTGTGTAATATGACATCATCAAGAAAGTTCTACAAAGTTCTAGAATGCAACGCTCCCTCGGTAACCCCAACCCTTTTGAATAATAACAGAAGCTACAGTGGCCTTCAAGGACAAGAACAATTCTGAATTCTAAACAATGCACCTGATGACATTCGAAAAACATGGATGCCTCCATAAGACTTGCCTGCTCAATGTACAAAATGTAATATTAATATTTGTAATTCTCCGCTCAGGAGAATAATTCAGATTATTGGCAGAGGGGATTTTACACCAATGAGGACATATTTATGAATGAGGATATTGATTTTAGCTAATAAATGACTTAAAATGTTACACAGTGTCCCTTTAAATTTGAGTGCATTATTTGACTTAAACAAAGGTCCATAGTGTGATACTCAAACTGTGTTGTTCTTGTCCTTTGGGGTTTAAAAATCAAAACAGTTTTTCACACTAATAAAGCATCTATTGTTTTGATCATGTTCAGGCCAGTTGCTGCAGCGACCGTCTCCACTGTTGCCCTAGTAACACAGAATGTGACATGGAACACGGCGTCTGTAAGTCCGGAGACAACGAGCTGCAGATGATGAAGAAGATTAAAGCTACTCCTAATGACGGTAAGGTGTGTGTGCTACTGAGTGTGTGTGTGTGTGTGTGTTTTTAAGAGTGATAAAGAAGATTCTAGCTACTCCAAACGACGGTAAGAATTGAATGGGTCGTATGTTTTATGTAAATAACGATCTAGTTATTTTTAAAAACGGAGCAGTATTGACCCGTGTGTCTCTTGTCTGTAGTCGTGTGTCCGGACCAGAAGTCGGCGTGTCCCGATCAGACCACCTGCTGTCAGATGACCAACGGCTCCTACGGCTGCTGCCCCATGCCCAACGTGAGACCCTGACTGACCCCACACCCCCACACCACACCACCACAGCCTGCTAACCACACCACACCACCACAGCCTGCTAACCACACCCCATCACCTAACCACACCACAGCCTGCTGGCTCATACAGGCCTAATGCCCTCATTCATTTAGGCTTAGCTGGAGTTTATTTGGGCATATTGCTAGCTATGGTGTGCCCCTTTGTTTACATAGCAGTTTACAGAACCTAGGCTGTGATTTAACACCAGATTTTTATTTATTTTTTATTTAAAGTAGTTTTTAAGGGGGCGCCTTTAGCTCAGTTGGTAAGGCGTCCCCCTCCCGGGCCAGGCCCAACAGCAGACCCGGGTTTGATTCCCACCCGCGGTCGTTCTCTGCATGTCACTCCCCTCTCTGCCCCATTTCACCTCTGTCTCTGCACTATCAATAAAGCATAAAAATGCCCAAAAAATATCTTAAAAAAAAAAAAAAAAAAAGGTAGTTTTTAATAACAGGCGTTCTCCAACCAACAGCTTGCTAGCTCTCATATGTTGGGTTATTATTTTATTTGACTAATAAAAAAAACAACAGTGTGGGTCGCTAGTGGTGTAGTGGTTAGAGCCCCCCCCCATCCCCTATAGAGGCTCAGTCCTCTTCACAGCGGACCCGGGTTAGAATCCAGCCCGGGTCGTTCTCTGCATGTCATTCCCCTCTCTGACACATTTCATCTCTGTCTCTCCGCACTATCAATAAAGCTTGGAAAATGTTAAAAACAAAACAATAAACACAGTGAAACCCAACAGGATCTGGATTGATGATAATGTCCTATGAACTGAAAGGACATGATTTAATACCCTTTCCCCTTCCCCTGCAGGCTGTGTGTTGTACGGATCACGTGCACTGTTGTCCTGAAGACTCCCAGTGTGACCTGGAGCACAGCGCGTGTGTGCCCGCCCGAGGAGAGCCGATCCTGGGCTTTGAAATCCCACACACCCCCTACACCACCAGCGCTACTACTGATGCTAAAGCTATCATGGAGCTGGCAGCTTTACTGAGCAAAGGTATGAATAAATATATATATATATATATAATAATAAGCTTATAGTACTGTCAAACAAAGTGCTCTACTCGAATTCAATTCAATGAAATCCACAGATAAATGAATATTTATTTATTTATTTAACTTTTATTTATCCTCGAGAGACCAATTGAGGGGTGACCCTCGAGATCAAAAAAATTCAAAGGAAAAACAACAATAGATAAACAATATTCAATGCAAATACATCAAATACACAACAACAGGTGAAGAGAAAAATAATTGAAATATTTACACAGTGGTGAAGAGTGGCAGCAATTAAAATGAAATGGGTGAAAGTACAATATAGCCTAATTAAAACAGTTACAGGTAGAGTTTGGCAGATTTAAGATAGTTTGTTTAAATTGGTTAAAGGATAAAAACACAATAAAGAATAAGATAAATAAAAAGGAAAAACCATGTGATTCTCTTTACTCTTTAGTTAAATCTTTTTAAATATGGCAAAACACCACTGACCGTGTTTTGAAAAAAATGTCTTTGCTGTATGGTTTGAATGATGCGTCATGAAAAGTGAATTAAAAAGAAAATTGTCCGAGGCATTGGAAATTGTGAATTTGAAAATTTCTCATAGAAATGTATTGGTTTTTTCTCCTAAAACAACAAAACACACATGGTCAAATAAAATCAGGGTAGGCTCTGCATTATAAGTATGTTTTTATATAAGACACTGAGTCACACAGTCCTATTTCCTCAGACAGGGCCTGACAGAGCTAAAGGTAGAGTGTGTCTGACTCTGAAAGCAAGACTGTCTAAGATCAAACTCTGTAAATAATGAATTAGCTTTGAGTAGCTGCAGCGTCGGGCTCTTTGGTCTGATGTGGTGCAGAGGCCGCCGTTCACTGGCTGTTACTTTATGGAGCAGTTCACTTTATAGAATGAGCTAATGAGACCTCAATTAATTATACATTAAATGCTATTTTTAAAGGTGCTACCAGGAACTTTTAAATATTTCTGAAACAGTTTAATTTTTGCTCTGATGATCATAAATGACATGTAACAGCAAACGTGACCATCAGTGCAAAGAATGCTATGTCTATACATTTTTTCTTAATGCCTTTGTCATGGGTATACGCTCACCCAGGAACAACAGCTGGCGTAGTAAAAACACTACCGCTTTTGTCCAAAGGGGGGCGCAAGAATTAACAAAAATTAGAGTTCCCCAGAAAACTAAATTCTTTAATTAATTAATCTTTACTTTGAAAAGTTTTAAGTTTACCAAAAATGTCTAAAAAAAAAATAATGTAGATGTTGTTTTCCAAAACACTGGCTATAACTTTATGGAGCAGTTTAGTTTAAAGAATGATTTATTGACTCCAATGAATTATACGTTAGATGCTATTGTTAATTAATTTTTTGCCTGCATGTGTTTTAGTCTTTCAAACTAAGGATAAGTTTTAAGGTTCCCAAAAATTTCTAAAAAATAATGTAGTTGTTGAATTTGTTCATGTTTTCGGCAGACATCTTTGTTATTGTTAGATAAGATAAGATTAATTACATTTCCGAGCACAAAGAGACAAACTGTGTCAATTGTAAAAAAAAAAATAATAATCATCAAATAATGTGGTGTTCGCAAAACTTTTTATGGGTTCTGTTTATTTAAATGAGGATCACTTATGGGGTTAGAAAGATGTTGAAATTCCTGAATAAAAAAATATATAAAGATTCACATACAAGTCATCCTTGTAAGCGCTTCAAATAGGAGAATAGAGTAATATAAATCGAATATATTTGTTATTATTGTTTGCAGACGTGTTGACTAACATGAATCCTTGTCTTTCAGTGTCTGCCGTCCCCTGTAACGACTCAGTGGCCTGCGCTGATGGAAGCACCTGCTGTAAAACCCTAGACGGAGAATGGGCCTGTTGTCCACTGCCTAAGGTAATAACAATAACATTACATACTACTACACGCTATATAATATACTAACCTGTTGTCCACTGAAAGGAAAAACTAATATTTTTGAGTGAACATCAAGAAAAAAAGAGCAGAAGTTTCACTTCCACAAAAACAAGTTTGCAGTTTCGACAAAACAACTTTAATCTCAGAGAATATTCAAGTTTATTTTATGTAAATAACTTTGATGTCAACAATGTCTTATTTTTTATATCGGAGAATATCAGATTTTATTTTTATTCTTTAAATGTTTTCAGAGAATATCCAACTTAAATGTACAGCAATGTTTTTTTGTTTCTTAGTG
Source organism: Hyperoplus immaculatus (assembly GCA_949357725.1). Classification (NCBI taxonomy): domain Eukaryota; kingdom Metazoa; phylum Chordata; class Actinopteri; order Uranoscopiformes; family Ammodytidae; genus Hyperoplus; species Hyperoplus immaculatus. Next base: position 25,721,994 of record OX442366.1, on the reverse strand, counting down.
GCATGTATAGTATACACCTTTTGATATGTATATATAGACAGAGTTTGCTAATCTTTTTTATATGTCCAATGCCTATTCTAATTAAATATACAATAAATTCCTTTTTATTATGTGATTTTTCCCTAATTCCTGCTGTATTTCTCTTGTATCTAGGCGGTATGTTGTGACGACCACCAGCACTGCTGTCCTCACGGCACAGTGTGTAACCTGGCAGCGTCTACGTGTGACGACCCTTCAGGCAGCTCCGCTCTGCCCTGGCTCACCAAACACACAGCGTTCCCTCTCGTCACCAAACACACGGCGTTCCCGTTACCGACAGGTGTGTGGATTGGTTGAAGAAAAAAGACAATACAGATGAGACTCACTCACTCACTCACTCACTCACTCACTCTCTCACTCACTCACTCACTCACTCACTCACTCACTCACTCACACACTCTCTCACTCACTCACTCACTCACTCACTCACTCACTCACTCACAACGTTCCCTCTAGTCACCAAACAGACAGGTGTGGTAGACATTTTGTTTTTTTGGTTGAAGAAAACTTCACTAAATTCCAATATGAAAACAAATCTTTAGTTATCTTAGTTTCAAGAAGACAATACAGATGTCACTCACTCGCTCCCTCACTCGTTTGCTTGCTCACTCACTCACTCACTCACTCACTCACTCACTCACTCACTCACTCACTCACTCACTCACTCACTCTCTCACACACACACTCTCTCACACACACACACATTCATTAGTAGTTAAGATGAGAGGGAATACACACTTCATACAAAGATCAAATAATGAATGTAGAGACGAGAGCAGAATTAAAATAATCAATATAAAATGGTTTTCCACACAGGAAACAGCAAATGTGACAAATCCACGTCCTGTCCTGGGAAATCCACCTGCTGTAAGACCGGAGGAGGAGGCTGGGCCTGCTGTCCCCTGCCTCTGGTAAGACGGGGTTTAAGGGTTTATTAGGGCTTGTAGAGGGATTTGATTGGACGAGAGACATTCCATGAGCTCTGCAGGAGCGCTAGTATGAGAGTCCAGCATCACCGGGACTGTTAACTTATTAGTGCTGAATTTTACCGGTACAAGTAATACAATTCTCTTTTTTTTTTTTTTTTTTTTTTTTAGAGGGGCGCTAGTGGTGTGGTGTAGTGTTTAGAGCCCCCCCCCCCCCCCCCATAGAGGCTCAGTCCCTCTTCACAGCAGACCCGGGTTAGAATCCATCCCGGGTCGTTCTCTGCATGTCATTCCCCTCTCTGACCCCATTTCATCTCTGGTTCTCCAAAACTGTCTACTAAAGCTCAAAAAAATGCCACATATTATTTTTTTTTTTTTTAAATTTGTACTGTAAAAACTTTGGACACTAATGTGCTGCGTCCATGTTGGATAAATAGACTTTGGTTGCGTTCCGAATGGCATACTTTCTTCTATATAGCATGTAGAAAAAAGATTTAGGATGTCACGATTCTTGTGGCCAGATTTAGGATGGTTAGAAGTACCCGGATGTCCTACTTCATGCGGCCAAGATTGTTTGTGTTGAAAAGTGCATCCTATTTGGGCGATTCTGACCCACAATCCAGTGCGCACGTGAAGTGACGTAACATCGACGAAGCCTCCATATGAAAACAAACGGAGATGCGACGGATATAAAAGCAAGAGGCAAGATCAAGGCGCAATGTTATGATGAAATAAGAGAGAAAAGTATGTCCCAATAGTATGCCTACTGCATCCTAACTCGATTCTTTTTATCGTTGGATGTAGTATGTAGAATAGAAAAAAGAAAGAGTATGAGATTCGGAACGCAACCTTTATCAGTAGATTTTTGGTTTTAAAGAGATGAGATTAGTCTTGGCCCATGAAACAGTATTGTGTAGTTATTCTTTTTTCTCGTTCCAGGCCGTGTGTTGTGACGACCACGTGCACTGTTGCCCTAACAACACGGTCTGTAACCTGGAGGCTGAAACCTGTGATGATCCATCAGGTCTCCAAGCAACGGTCCCCTGGGTTACCAAGGAACCGGCTATGACATCACGGGTACCAAATTCTAATAAAATAATAATATCATGGAAAAGTACATTGAATAAGTGAAAATTTCACATATTTTAGATCCATTACACAAAGTGAAGATGCACCCGTACATAGTATAAAGATAAACCATGGAAATCTACAGTATTAACAAAGTGAGACTATACCAACGCAATATTAATATTAAGCCCCTCCCCCTCTGACCTCACAGGTTCAGGATGAGAAATGTGACAAACAGACGATGTGTCCGCGGGGAACGACCTGCTGCAAGAAAGACTCCGACCAGTGGGCCTGCTGTCCCCTGCCTCAGGTGTGTGTGTGTGTGTGTGTGTGTGTGTGTGTGTGTACGTTTGTTCATGTAATGTATCACCTGATTTGGACAATAAGTGATTTTGTCAACAAAACCTGTGTATCTGTTAATACACAGCCTAGGCTCTGTAAACAAAAAGGGCCATCATACTGTAGCTAGCAACATGCCTGTTTACAGAGCCTGGGCTGTTTATTAACACTTGAATTATTTTTCCAGGTAACAGATACAAGGGAGGAGATATTCACTGATTAAATATACTGAAATAAATCCGCCTCTTAACGGTTAACATGGATTTCAGGCAACATTACATTGCATTATATTTAATTTACACTAACCATCTTTCTCCCGTCTCATATTCCCCAGGCTGTGTGCTGCGGTGACCATGAGCACTGCTGTCCCAAAGGCTACAGCTGCAACATGGCTGTGCAGACCTGTGACAAAGCCGGACAGCTCAGCCTGCCCTGGGTGTGGAAGCTACCAGCACTGAAGCTAAATGCTAGGCTAGCTGGGGATGACTATGCTAGGCTAGCTGTGGATGGGAATGACCATGTTAAAGCTAGGCTAGCTGTGTCGGGCTACGCTAGGCCTCTGAGGAACATGTGTGATGCAGTGACCAGCTGTCCCAAAGACACAACCTGCTGCTTCATGGAACGGGCCCAGAAGTGGGGATGCTGCCCTGTGCCACAGGTAGACACACACACACACACACACACACACACACACACACACACAGAGAGAGAGACAAAGCCTTCTGCCACAAGTAGACACACACTCAAGCCTCGTTTACACCGAGTAGAGCGGGTCAGATCGGGACAGCTCACTTTTAAGAATCTCTGTGGTGTTTCCCCCGCCGACCCTACCCTTACTGGTATGCATGTATGTATACTGGTATGTATGTATACTGGCATGTATGTATACTGGTAGGGCGGGGTTTAGGCTGGACAGCGATAGCCGCCGCCAGAATGTGGGTCAAACTATTAGGCTGTGGAACAACCGTGGTAAAATCAGCCGCTTCCAAACCACTCACTCACTCACTCACTCACTCACTCACTCACTCACTCACTCACTCACTCACTCACTCACTGTCTCCTAGCTGTCTCATAGAAGCATAAAAAAATGCCAAAAAAAACATTCGAAAATGTAAAAAACTAATTCCCAACTCGGAAATTCTGACAATCCGAGGAGCACATGAATGCAGCATGTTAACCCTTGTCTGTCCTTCCCCCCCACACACACACACACACGCACACACACACACACACACTATATTAACCCTTGTCCTTCCCCCCAGGCTGTGTGTTGTACTGACGGTAACCACTGCTGCCCGAGCGGACACACCTGTGAGCCTCACCGCTCCTCCTGCTCTAAAGGCAAACACCTCATTTCCTGGTTCACCAAACTCAGCGCCATGACAACAGAGGGTTCAGGTTGGTATGATGTCTGCAAAAATCTGGAAAATTCTTGATCTTAAATCTTGTGTATTTAAAGGTGCAGTGTGTAATATGACATCATCAAGAAAGTTCTAGAACTGGGTAACCCCAACCCTTTTGAATAATAACAGAAGCTACAGTGGCCTTCAAGGACAAGAAAAAATTTAAAATTCTAAACAATGCACCTGATGACATTCCAAAAACATGGATGCCTCCATAAGACTTGCCTGCTCAATGTACAAAATGTAATATTAATATTTGTAATTCTCCACTCAGGAGGATAATTAAGATTATTGGCAGAGGGGATTTTACACCAATGAGGACATATTTATGAATGAGGATATTGATTTTAGCTAATAAATTACTTAAAATGTTACACAGTGCCCCTTTAAGTTTTGTGTTTTCTGAAATAGGATTTTTCGACACGGGGACACAGTACAGGTCCACTACATTTGGACACGTAGGACACACAACGTTTTATTTATGTGTCAACGCGTCAACTTTTCTATATGTCTTTTGATATGTAACTATTTATTATAGTCATCATTTAGTTTGCGTTCCGAATCGCATACTTTCTACTATATAGTATGTAGAAAAAAGATTTAGGATGTCCCGATTCTTGTGGCCAGATTTAGGATGGTTAGAAGTACCCGGATGTCCTACTTCATGCGGCCAAGATTGTTAGTGTTGAAAACTGCATCCTATTTGGGGCGATTCTGACCCACAATCCATTGCGCACGTGAAGTGACGTCACATCGACGAAGCCTCCATATGAAAACAAACGGGGATGCGACGGATATAAAAGCAAGAGGCAAGATCAAGGCGCAATGTTATGATGAAATAAAAGAGTAAAAGTATGTCCCAATAGTATGCCTACTGCATCCTAACTAGATTATTTTTATCGTCGGATGTAGTATGTAGAATAGAAAAAAGAAAGAGTATGTGATTCGGAACGCAACCTGTTTCACTTTTATCTTGAATATTGTCTGAATTATACTTTAAAAAAGACGTATCATCCTTGCAACAGAGGCTGACACCGTAGCAACAGAGGCTGGCACCATGACAACAGAGCCAGACAACCTGACAGATGTGAAATGTGACGATCAGAGCAGCTGTGCTTCAGGAACAACTTGCTGTAAACTACAGACCGGAGAGTGGGGCTGCTGTCCACTGGTCAAGGTTGGTTTGTACATTCTTTTGTTTTTACTACATATCGGTTAAAGCTGGGGTGGAGGATTTGGGGAGAAAATAGCAGTTGGGATAGAGATTCGAATCCAAATACCTCAACCGCTCCACTTGTTCTCTTTGGTCCCTCCCCTATGGTCCCTCCCTGACACGCTCTACACCAACAAAGTCGTGCCAATGTGAATGGACAGTCCCAACAGCCAATAAGAACAGAGAATCTGATTATTTTTCGGAGCCTCGCTCTGATTGGTCAAAGTGTACCGCTCATGTTAATTTTGACCCATCAGAAATCACATACCCCAGCTTTAAATGCAACTTATAATGTCCAATCTTGATGTATGTCATGCCCCTGTAAAGCACTTTGAATTGGCTTGTGTCTGAATTGTGCTATAGAAATAAACTATGAATACATAACCCACCCCTTTCCATAGAGTCTCAGTCCTCTTCACAGCAGACCCGGGTTAGAATCCAGCCCGGGTCGTTCTCTGCATGTCATTCCCCTCTCTGACCCATTTCACCTCTGTCTCTCCACACTGTCTAATAAAGCATAAAATTAAAGGAATGCCCCAAAAATAATCTAAAATAAATGCTATTATAAATCCCTGTCTATTGTCTAGGCTGTGTGCTGTGCTATATAAATAAACTGTCCTTGCCTTACATCAATAAAGACACTTTTGGTTGAATATATTGACATAAGAAATGCTATTATATTATATAGAGGCGCAAAATAATCTAAATTTAAATAAATATAAATGCTATTATAAACCCATTTCATCTCTGTCCCTCCAAACTGTCTAATAAAGTATGAAAATGCCAAAAAATAATCTTAAAAACAAGACGAATAAATGCTATTATAAACCCCTGTGTTGTGTGTTCCCCAGGCTGTGTGCTGTGCTGACCAGGAGCACTGCTGTCCTCAGGGCTACAGCTGCAACATGCAGACGGGAACCTGTGAGAAGAAAGGCCCTAGTGATGTCATAAAGTCCATCCCTATGACAACAGTGGAACGGTCCGGTTCTGAGCCTGAGGTGTGTAGGAGAAGTCTTTCTGTTGAATTAAAGGTGCAGTGTGTAATATGACATCATCAAGAAAGTTCTAGAATGCAACACTCCCTGGGTAACCCCAACCCCTTTCGAATAATAACAGAAGCTACAGTGGCCTTCAAGGACAAGAACAATTCTAAATTCTAAACAATGCACCTGATGACATTCCAACTATGACACTTTCAAGATGGCGGCGCCAAGGCCTTGGTCCATGGTATGGGGAAATACGGAGATATAAGAGACCCTTTCTAAGGGAAATAATAATAATAAAAAAAAAAAAATTCAGCTATTATGCACTAAATTAAACGTACTTATGGATATTATAATTATTTTCTACCAAGTCTGCTAGGAAAAGAATCCCAAAATTCTACACACTGCAGGTTTAAACAAAATGTGGTATGATGTCCTAGAGTTTGAGAGGTTCCTCCCAGTAACCATGAGGGCACTTAACCCCAAACTGCTCCAGGGGCGCTGTACTATGGCTGACCCTGCGCTCTGACCCCCTCTGGAGTGTGGGAACTTGAGAGGGGAGATGAGAAAAGATGAATTTCAATGTAGCCTCGTGTAGTTTGACAAATATAGAAACTTCCATTATGAGTGTAGGCTCTTGATGACTTAAAGATTCTATGGAACGCTTGTTTGTATACACGGCCTAGGCTCTGTAAACTGGGATGGACAATAAAAGCTGAACAGCATATAAATCTCTTCCGTAGGTTCAGTATAAACGTTGTGACGTGACGGGCGAGTCTCACTGCGCAGAGAGAGAGACCTGCTGTAAGATCTCTGCTGAAACCTGGGCCTGCTGCCCCGAGCCGGGGGTACGTTAACACTGTGTGTGTGTGTGTGTGTGTGTGTGTGAGCCTTGGGTACGTTAACACTGTGTGTGTGTGTGTGTGTGAGCCTTGGGTACGTTAACACTGTGTGTGTGTGTGTGTGTGTGAGCCTTGGGTACGTTAACACTGTGTGTGTGTGTGTGTGTGAGCCTTGGGTACGTTAACACTGTGTGTGTGTGTGTGTGTGTGTGTGTGTGTGAGCCTTGGGTACGTTAACTGTGTGTGTGTGTGTGTGTGTGTGTGTGTGTGTGTGAGCCTTGGGTACGTTAACAGTGTGTGTGTGTGTGTGTGTGTGTGTGTGTGTGTGTGTGTGTGTGTGTGTGTGAGTGAGCCTTGGGTACGTTAACTGTGTGTGTGTGTGAGCCTTGGGTACGTTAACAGTGTGTGTGTGTGTGTGTGTGTGTGTGTGTGAGCCTTGGGTACGTTAACAGTGTGTGTGTGTGAGCCTTGGGTACGTTAACAGTGTGTGTGTGTGTGTGTGTGAGCCTTGGGTACGTTAACAGTGTGTGTGTGTGTGTGAGCCTTGGGTACGTTAACTGTGTGTGTGTGTGTGTGTGTGTGTGTGTGTGTGTGTGAGCCTTGGGTACGTTAACTGTGTGTGTGAGCCTTGGGTACGTTAACTGTGTGTGTGTGTCTGTGTGTGTGAGCCTTGGGTACGTTAACTGTGTGTGTGTGTGTTTGTCTACACTGCACTACACTCTCATAAACATTTATTATGTTTGATTAACATGTTCTTATAGGAAGTATTACTGCGGTGAGGGCAGTTTGTTTTATGGTAACGTCACTTCTTTACAAAGCCTGTGTTTATGAACGCTACTAAATCACAGTTTACTTTGCTTCACCGTGGTCATATCACCATTATTAATCTGACACAGTCACATGTAAATACATACATCACCTCTTGGCCAATACATTTAAAATCAACTTGTGACTGTTGAAGGAGGGAAATAACTAATGGTATTTACGTTAACCAACAGGAATCAAACTCATAACCCCACTAATATTTATCTATTTATTTATTTCTCTCAGGCCGTTTGCTCTTACATGTCGTTTATGATCATCAGAGGAAAAATTAGACTGTTTCAGAAATATTTAAAGTTCCTCGTGGCACCTTTAACAATTCAATTGAATTAATATATCATTTAAATCATGGTAAACTGGTATTTTTATTTTTATTTTTATTTCTCCCAGGCCGTTTGCTGTGCAGAGGCAAAGCGTTGCTGTCCGGCTGGATTCACCTGTAACCTGGAGACCGGAGGCTGCACCCTGAAGCAGCCGGACCTGCAGCTGTCCTGGGACACTTTGATCAAACACAGAAAGAACAAAGACTTTAAACATGGACTCTAACCCCCACAGAGGTGCCCTGATATCAAATGAATAATATGTTCCCTGCATTCCAATGC
>OX442366.1:25686257-25711257 GCA_949357725.1 Hyperoplus immaculatus | reverse complement strand
ACAGACGCTTTCATAACCGGCCCACTCACTTCCTCTGGCCGTCTCCCTCCGTATCCTCTTACCCCCGCTACACTGTCATCAGAAAGCTGTTATGACGACCAGGACAAAATACAAGAGTGTGTGTGTGTGTGTGTGTGTGTCTCTTTCTCTCTGACTGTGTGTGTGTGTGTGTGTGTGTGTGTGTATGTGTGTGTGTCCGTGTGTGTGTGTGTTTGTTTGTGTGTGTATATTTCCATGTATGTGTGTGTGTGTGTGTGTGTCTCTTTCTTTCTGACTGTGTGTGTGTGTGTGTGCACGCTCGCTTGTGCCTGTTGTGTGTGTGTGTGTGTGTGTCTCCGTGTGTGTGTGTGTGTGTCTCTCTCTCCCTGTGTGTGTGTGTGTGTGTCTGTGTCTGTTTTGTGTGTGTGTCTTTCTCTCTCTATGTGTGTGTCCATGTCCCTGTGTGTGTCTATCCGTGTGTGTGTGTGTGTGTGTCCCACTTTACCGGTCAGCTTGACATTGCTTTCACAGCATTTCACTTCACCACCGCCGGCCCCCTGCTGGTGACACACACACATTACACCTTCTCTCTGCTCGACTAGAACACAATGAACAAAACAACAAGCCGTTTGCCGTGTGAAACTAAATGAGGTCAGAGACACTCACACACACTCATACTCACACACACTCCTCTGATAATGTAAAGCCCCCTTTGTGTTAGAGAAATACTGGACAGTTTAACTTTATAAGACTGCTGCCTATGTAGAGAAATAGCTGTTTTTTACTTTAAAATTATTTGATTTTAATTTATTTTACATTGCTTTCAATTCATATTCATATTAATGTAATTTTTAAAAAATCTAGAAATACAGCCAGGACAGTTGGACTTTATCAGACAGCTGCCTACGTAGAGAGCTGGCTGATTTCTACTTGACATGATTCAATTTTTTCAATTTATTTTACATTCCTATCAAGGGACTCTCTAAAAAATGTTATTGTAATTTTAAAAAAATCTAGAAATACAGCCAGGACAGTTAACATAATCACACTGCTGCCTAGAGCTTTTTTTATTTGTAAATTATTTAATTTAGATGTGTTTTACATGAATTACCATGGACAAGTTTGTAAAAAAAAAATAATAATAATAATAAAAAAGGGCGCATGAATCCATCTCTAAACAGTTTTTCATATTATAATTTTAAAGAATCTGATAAAAATTAAGAGACCACTCCAAATGATAAGTATCTCATGGTTTTTACTATGCGTGTGATAGTATGAATAGTTTATGAATTACTAATGATGACAATTTACTAAATGTTCACTTAAAGGTGCAGTGTGTAATATGACATCATCAAGTAAGTTCTAGAAAGTTCTAGAATGCAACGCTCCCTGGGTAACCCCACCCCTTTAGAATAATAACAGAAGCTACAGTGGCCTTCAAGGACAAGAACAATTCTAAATTTTAAACAATGCACCTGATGACATTCCAACTGTGACACTTTCAAGATGGCGGTGACAAGGCCTTGGTCCAAAGTATGGAGAAATATGGACATATATGAGACTCTTTCTAAGGGAAAAATAAATAATTCTAAAAAAAAAATTCAGCTATTGTGCACTAAATTAAACGTACTTATGGATATTATAATTATTTTCTGCAAAATCTGCTAGGAAATAAAACCCAAAATTCTACACACTGCAGGTTTAATGCAAGAACATGCTTTTACTTTGAAATTGCTAGGAAGTATCACTTGTTGTGATCGTAGCTCTGATTTCCACACTAATTGATTCATTGATTGATCTATCGATATAGTAATTGATGAATGTTCATGATTGGTATGCACTCGATGACCCTGTTTACAGTGTCTATGTCTATGTATAGCAGATCTGACCCTCCAACAGCACTGAGACTAAAGTGAGAAAAACCCCGCTGACGTGTGTGTGTGTGTGTGTGTGTGTGTGTGTGTGTGTGTGTGTGTGTGTGTGTGAGCAGCCTCACTATTGGTCAGAGGCTGATCCCATTCACATGTTGCCAGGGAGAGGGACCCCCACCACAATACACACACACTCACTCGCACAAACACAAACACACATTCACATTCACACACAGAGACACACACACACACACACACACACACACACACACACACATTCACCCACCCTAACAAACACACACACACACATTCACCCACCCTAACAAACACACACACTTTCACACACATTCACCCACCCTAACAAACACACACACACACACACACACACACACACACACACACACACACAGCTTCACTCCCTCTGCTGGTATTTTGTGAATTCCCCTGTGTGAGGATTGTAGATGGTTGTCATCTCTATTTGGGACAGTGGATGTGTGGAACTTTTTGATAGCTGTCAATCAAAGGATAATTTAAAATATGATCCCACATACCAGAAGTTTGATTTAATTTGAATTTATTTCTTACGACATACAGCTCCGTAAAAAAATTAAAGAGACCACTCCAAATGTTCAGTGTCTCTCGTTTGACTCTTTATAGGCATATGTTTGAGTAGAATGAACATTTTGGTTTTAAACTATAAACTACTGACAACATTTCTACCAAATTCACCACAAAAATATTGTCATTAAAGAGCATTTCCATTAAGTAATGTAGAGATGAAGATTGAAGAAAAATCCAGACCGGTCTCTTCATTTATTCCGGGGCTGTATTATACATCATCTCTGGTTGCAACTCTTGAATATACCTTTTTTTTTTTATTATTTCTCCCTTCTGATATTTTTTAAAGGAGTAGTAAGTGATATTTTCTTGTTGATATAAGTGAACTATTACAGCCAACCAATACAAATAATAAAGTTCATAACTCAGGTATCCCAGTCATTCAGCTTTGCATTTATTGCCATATACTATTTTGAGTATCCCGCTCGTTTTTATCCAATCGGGAGATAAAGGGACCATATCACTTACTTCTCCTTTAATGGCAAAATTATGAACATTTGTGTCTGTGAATTTTGTTACAAACTTGCTATATTTTGACATTATTTAAATATAAACAGTAAATTGGTTCCTTAAAGGGACACTGTGTAACATTTTAAGTAATTTATCAGCTAAAATCAATATCCTCATTCATAAATATGTCCTCATTGGTGTAAAATCACCTCGGCCAATAATCTGAATTATCCTCCTGAGTGGAGAATTACAAATATTAATGTTACATTTTGTCCATTGAGCGGGCACGTCTTATGGAGGCATCCATGTTTTTGGAATGTCATCAGGTGCATTGTTTAGAACTTAGAATTGTTCTTGTCCTTGAAGGCCACTGTAGCTTCTGTTATTATTCAAAAGGGGTGGGGTTACCCAGGGAGCGTTGCATTCTAGACCTTTCTTGATGATGTCATATTACACACTGCACCTTTAAAGTTTGGGAAAGCTTTTTTTTTATATGAACTGATCTAATTTTACATCCCTCGGGGTAAAAGTAAAATCAGACTTTTTTATTATATACTTTATACATGTGCGTTTAACATTTTGAAATACAACTTTATAATACTTTTTAGGCATTTTTTATGCTTTATTGATAGTGTTAAGAGACAGAGTTGAAATGGGGCAGAGAGGGGGAGTGACATGCAGAGAACGACCGCGGGCTGGAATCGAACCCGGGTCCGCTGCTGGCCGAGGCCCATGGGGGGGGGGGGGGACGACACCCTACCAACTGAGCTAATTAATTGATTGGATTTATATAGCGCTTTATTTCGATGTTGTTGACTCAAAGCGCTTTACAGGGTTCCAGGTTCAATTTGTTCACACACAGTCATACTGGTGGTGGTAAACTACGATAGTAGCCACAGCTGCCCTGGGGCAGACTGACGGAAGCGAGGCTGCCATTCCGCGCCATCGGCCCCTCAGACCACCACCTCAAACACACAGCAATCATACACATTCACACAAGGCAGGGTGGGAGAAGTGTCTTGCCCAAGGACACAACAACCATGACACAGGTGGCCGGGCGGGAATCGAACCTCCAACCCTTTGATCATTGGCCAACCCGCTTAACCACCTGAGCCACAGTCGCCCACAAAAGCTAAGGGCGCCCCCTTAATAATACTTGCTTTCTGCTTGTGTATTGTATGCTACTGTATCAATCAAAGTGTTTGCCAAAGAAACTAAGACAATACACAAGACTTAAATGCTAGACAAGAGTTTGTCAGTGATGGAATCTGGAGGCTGCTGTGTGTGGGTGGTGTGTGTGTGTGGGTGGTGTGTGTGTGTGTGTGGTGTGTGTGTGTGTGGGTGGTGTGTGTGTGTGTGTGTGTGTGTGTGTGTGTGTGGGTGGTGTGTGTGTGTTGGGTGGGTCAGGGTATCCGAGGTGTCAGAGCTCATACCTCACACACATGGTCAACCAATCACACAAGCCAGCGGGGGCTGAGAGCCGGCAGTCTCTCTAACACACACACACACACACACTCTGTCTCTCTCACACACACACACAGTCTCTCTCTCACTCACTCACACACACAGACACACACACACACTCTCTCTCTCTCTCTCTCTCTCCCTCTCTCTCTCTCTCTCACTCACTCACACACTCACACACACACACACACACACACACACATACACACACACACGACAAACAGCGAACGGTCAGTCAGGAAGAAAGGAACACACACTACTTCTTCTTCTACGCTTTAATTCTGACGGATCTAGTGGAGCGACTTGAACCTGAACTGGACACAGAAGAAGACCGTCCTACTAAAGGTAATGTTGTCCTCTCTCTCTATCTGTTGCTCTAAAGTTTCAGCTAATGGGAACTTTAAACCACACACACACACACACACACACACACACACACACACACACACACACACACACACACACACACACACACACACACACACACACACACGGCCAATCTAGGCTTTTTAATCGTGCTTGATACAGTGTTTCTAAGCTCTCATTTCTCCGGAAGTGTGGTTGAAAGAACACCATGGGAAAAGTGGGCTTTGTATTATACAGTTTGGGAGATTGTATAACTGTCCTGCCAGTCGGTACTGAGGGGTTACTTAATAATTTTATAGTTTATTTTTTGGTGTATTTATTTTTTTGAAAATGAAAAATTTAGGAAAGGTTCAAAATATCAAGGCAGCTGTCTTGCGCTAGATTGTTTTGAGTTTGAAGAAAAAGCCGTCTACATTTGAGGCAACCCATTATCTTTTGTATAGATGACTGAGGCTATCATACATATGTGACTTGTAACTTCTAAGTTTTGGGTTCTCCATACTAAGATTTTTCAAACAATAACAGTGGTTCCATTAAAGGCCTACTTCACCGGTTGGAATATGAAGGTGTATTGAACTCGGAGATGTGACATCACAGAAAGAGAAATGTAGGGTTAGACAGTGAGACTTTAAAACACTCTTTCTGCCTTTTCTCAGGCTAGGATGATCCGATTTCAATTTTTTTTTGCACATTTATACTTGATAGGATCTCCGAGTTCAATACACCTTCATATTCCAACCGGTGAAGTAGGCCTTTAACTAATTCTCAGTCATTCAGATAGATAACAAACAAAACAAAAGTCGGTCTAAATGTTGATTCAGTGTAAAAACTCTCTGAGAAACTTCCTGAACAAAAAGATAATTTGGTAGAACTTTTAATTTTGAAAATTGTCAGTTTGTAGAACTCTTAACTTGAGGTTACTTTACATATGTATGATAATGTAAGGGTGCTTTGTTATCCAAAACAATGTATGTTAAATGCAGTGAATAACTTCTCAACATCCGCTACCTGTCAGTTGTGTATGTGTGTGTGGGTGTGTGTGTGTGCGTGTGCGTGTGTGTGTGCGTGTGCGTGTGTGTGTGTGTGTTAGATAACCATATGGAACAAGAAAATTAGTATGTTTTGTTTTATTTCAAATTATACAATAAGTTTCAAAGTGGACAAAATCGATCATACTCGAAAAAGATGGACAAGCAGCAAGCAAGTGTGTGTGTGTGTGTTTTTGTGTGTGCGTGGGCGTATGAGTTTGTGTCCGGTGTGTGTCTCTCCATGTGTGTGTGTGTGTCTCTCCATGTGTGTGTGTGTGTGTGTGTGTGTGTGTGTGAGAGAGAGAGACTTGGACAGCTGGCCGTTCCTCAGTGGAAAGCATGCGGCCAAATCTTGTCCTGCTATTTATACTTCGCCCTGCAGCCACTACTGGTGTCTGCTCATTCACGCCTCGCCGACGCAAATGCCACCGACATTCAAACGCTGCCGGATTGCTACATATATGATGTTTATGCTATTGTTGTATTTGAAGGTTATGTGGGTATATATACAGTTTCTTAAAGGCCCACTTCACCGGTGGGAATACGAAGGTGTATTGAACTCTGAGATCCTATGTAGTATAAACGTGTAAAAAGTTTAGAAATCGGTTCATCCTAGCCTGAGAAAAGGCAGAAAGTGTGGTGTTTTATGGTCTCACTGTCTAACCCTACATTTTACTAGTGTGACATCACAAATGGTAAAATGTAGGGTTAGGATTAACAGGACAGCTGGGCAAAGGGAAGACTGAGGAAAGACTGAGGGAAGAAAAACCTCATTCATTATATTATAATAGCGAGTTTATAATGATAGAAAGTCGGTTCTGTTTGGGTGAAGTATTCCTTTAAGTACTTTAATCTACCATAGAAGTGTTTTTCTCATTAAAAGTTATGATATTAAAGCTATAGTGTGTAACTTTTATCGCCCCCATGAAGGAATTCTGAGTAATTACAACAACACTGTCGGTGCATCTACATGATGTAAAGCCTTCAGTGATCGTACGTGGTTTTTATACCTTCTGCTGAACGTCCAGAGCTCCAGGGGGGGGGTGACACCAGTTTGTAAACGCTGCCATACTGAGAAATACAGGGAGAGTTTTGTGGAGCTGATAGGGCTTAACCAACTTTGTGTCCTCGTGTTTGACGATGACTTGAATGTGACAGATATACTTTTATATGGAAAAGTTACGCACTATAGCTTTATGCCCAGATTTCCACATGTGTTGAACTCATCCTGTCCTTCTCATCCCTACAGAAGACACACACACACGCACAGAAATGGCGATTCCCCGCATGTTTGACTCCAACACTCCGTTCGTCATAGTAACGGGCGGGTCGGAGCTTTCGTTTCCCGGTAAAGATGAAAACAACGTGATGTCATCAGTGTGCGACGAGGGGACGGAGTGTTCGGTCGCTGCCATGACAACACACCTGAGCCGAGTGATGCAACTCGGAACGGCCAAACACCTGACAACACAGGAGGGGGAGGAAGATACATGTGTGTCTATAGTCGCACAGGCTGAGAGTGAGTATTGAAGTATTGAAGTAGTGTGTGTGTGTGTGTGTGTGTGTGTGTGTGTGTGTGTGTGTGTGTGTGTGTGTGTCTGTGTGTGTGTGTGTGTGTGTGTGTGTGTGTGTGTGTGTGTGTGTAAACACCTGGAAACACAGGAGGGGGAGGATACATGTGTGTCTATAGTTGCACAGGCCAGAGAGTGAGTAACCTATTAAAGTGCATTAGTGAGTTTTAAGTGCTGGGTCTATGAATGTAGCATCTCTGCATTCTCTGCTTGTCATTTTAGGAATGCACTTTGGCCGATATTCGCCCGATAACCGATATCGATACCGAGATATAGAATGTATAGATTTTTTTTTAATCCCAAAAAATGCCAAAAAAAATCATCTTTAAAAAACAAAACATGATCTATATGGTCCAGTGGAAGAGTACGCATCCTTACTTAAAGGTGCTCCGAGGAACTTACAGTGTGTGGACATTAAGACAAAGGCATTAAGAAAAAACTGTATACCAACAACATTATTTGCACTGATGGTCTCGTTTGCTGTTACATGTAATTTATGATCATCAGAGGAAAAATTAGACTGTTTCAGAAATATTTAAAAGTTCCTCGTAGCTACTTTAAGTGTTTTAGTTTTTGTGTTTTAGAATAGCAGCCTCCATAACTTCAACTCTCAATGTAAATATTTCTCTCTTTCCTAGGTGAAGACTTCCAGGAGTTCAGCCCGTCAAACACACAGTGTCCGTACTCCAGAGCTCAACTGCTCAAAACACACAGGTAACGACCGTTCACTGCAGTCTGTACGAAGAATAAATAACTAAATACATCTTCCATCTTCCATGTTGCACCGCCATGTTTCTACAGTAACACAGAATCGGCAAAGTTAACGGCCTTAAGTGTTTTTATATATGGTGGGCGTCCTGGGGAAATGCACCTGTTGGAAGACCAAGAAGAAGAAGAAGTACTATAGAATAAACAACTAAATACATCTTCACCTCATCACTTGATATTGTGGAAAGACTTGAGGCAGTGGTGGATGATGCCATCTTTAGTAACTATAGCTTCTTGTCCTTGAAGGCCACCGTAGCTTCTGTAAATTCTCCTCAAAAGGGAGGGAGCTTTGACATCTAGAATCTCACCACTTGATGTCGCTAAAAAAATTACTCCAATGTTACACACTGTACCTTTAAATGTATAATAACAACAGCACAGAATGACATATTACATATTCTGATTTGCAGGTCTCTCAATCAGGACCCCGCCTTAATAAGTGACACAGAAGAAGAGGACAGACTTCCCCACTTCTTCTTGCAGAGAAAACACCGTAGGAAACAAGCCAGGGGACGGAGCCCGGAGTATGGGGAACACCCTCCCATCATCAGGGGTCTCTGGGTGTGTAAGGAGAAAATTAAACTGTATTAAGCTAGCCCAATAGAATACAGCTCTGGAAAAAATTAAGAGACCAGACTGGATTTTTCTTCAATCTTCATCTCTACATAACTTATTGAAAATGCTCTTAATGACAATAGTGTTTATTGTGAATTTGGTAGAAATGTTGTCAGTAGTTTATAGTATAAAACCAAAATGTTCATTCTACTCAAACATATGCCTCTAAATAGTAAAACGAGAGACACTGAACATTTAGAGTGGTCTGTAGGAGTAACTTGTCTGAGCGTTTGTGGGATAAGCGTTTGAGTTTAGGAGACATACTGTAGAAAACCACTTTCCACCACATTGATTCCTTAAGACTTTTAGTATGTTATTAATGACATATTCACAGTTGGAATGGTTTCTGTTTCAATTTTTTTTAAACCTGCAGTGTGTAGAATTTTGGGTTTTATTTCCTAGCAGATTTTGTAGAAAATAATTATAATATCCATAAGTACATTTAATTTAGTGCATAATAGCTGAAAAAAATGTTTTGAATATTTTTTTTTCCCCCTTTGAAAGGGTCTCATATATGTCCATATTTCTGCATATTTTGGACCAAGGCCTAGTGCCGCCATTTTGAAAGTGTCATAGTTGGAATGTGATCAGGTGCATTGTTTAAAATTTAGAATTGTTCTTGTCCTTGAAGGCCACTGTAGCTTCTGTTATTATTCTAAAGGGGTGGCGTTGCATTCTATAACTTTGTAGAACTTTCTTGATGATGTCATATTACACACTGCACCTTTAAAGGTCAGGTCATATAATTTCTGGACTAATACAAGAGAAATACAATATTCGATATCTCTCATCATCACAGGTGCAAGAGATCGACTGGTTGAAATCCATGGACAGAGAAATGACGTCATCTTCATCGGTTGAGATCATTCCTCCGCCTCCTCAATTCACTGACTCGGTCGCTAGGCCCTGTAGCCATGGCGACGACCCCGACTGCTCCTGCTGTTTGTATGAAGGTGAAAATTAATGAATTTCAATTAGATTTTTTTTTTTTTTTTTTTAACCTTTATTTTACCAGGCAAGAATTGCTTGAGACCAAAATGACCTCATTTTCGAGCTAGGCCTGGCCGAAATGGCAGACAAATTATATTAAAGGTGTAGTCAGCGATTTCTTGTTGTCAAAATCACTTCTTGTCAAATTCAGTGAGTATCTCCTCCTCACGATAATTCGCTACCGTACTGTGTGTGTGCGCTGAATAAAAATCTAGTGTTAATACCCAACCTAGGATCTGTAAACTGGTTATGTAAACAAAGGGGGGCCCACCGCAGCTATAGTAACATCCCGTTTACAGAGCCTAGGCTGTGTATTAATTTATTCCAGCTCACACACACACACACACAGTACAGACAGGTAGCAGATCATGAGGAGATATTCACAGATTTTGACAAAAAGTGATTTTGACCACAAGCGTTCTCCAGAATCACTTACTTTTTTTTCTTTATGTCTAATCTTGATATGTTTGTACACACCTGCTAAGCACTATCAATTCCATTGTATATCGCCTGTATAAATACAGTATATAAAAAACTTCCCTTTTCCTTCCTTTTGCCTTTCAGATGTCTCCTGCGAGTGTGTAGAAGGATTGGAGGACGTGTATCAATCTGACGACCAAGAAGACGTTTCGCCAAACACATGTGACCTCTCCAGCGACTACGATAAAATCAGCCTTGACTGGGATTCGGGATCTATATACACTCACGACAGCGACACGGACTCATCCTGCGATTTACACACGTCACCGGATAATCATTTTGTGGACGAAAACGACAGCGTTTCAAATTCAAAATCGAACTGCCATCTCATGCAAGTGTCTGGTTTTACGTCCAACTCTTTTTCCTCGAGTGATGACTATACAAAGGGGCTGGTGCAAGGGATTGTGGGTATTTCAGACCCTCCTAGCAATTTTAATACAGCTGATTTAGGCAAGGATGGCGGTGAAATAAGTGATATTGACGTGGATTTGAGCATATTAAAGGGCAGAGTGACGCACATGCCAAAGTTATCAGTGTCACCGTCCGTCAGAGATTTGCTTAAACAAACGCTGAACGACTGGAGGACGAGCGAACCGGACAACGAAGGAGTCATATTCCACCATGTAAGATATTTTGTATGTGTGTGTGTGTGTGTGTGTGATTGTGACTGTGTGTGTGTGTGTATGTGTGTGTGTGTTTCTGGCTTAAAGGTGGAGTTAGCGATTCTGGAGAAAGCTTGTTGTCAAAATCACTTTTTGTCAAAATCAGTGAATATCTCCTCATGATCCACTACCTGTCCGTACTGTGTGTGCTGAAAGATAATCTGGTGTGAATACACACAGCCTAGGCTCTGTAAACTGGTATGTAAATAAAAAAGGGGGCCACTGAATCCAGCAACATGCCCGTTTACAGAGCCTAGGCTATGTATAAACACTGGATTTTTTTTCAGTATGGATCATGAGGAGATATTCACTTATTTTAACAAAGTGATTTAGACAACAAACGTACTCCAGATTTTCTACATCCCTTTTTAAAATGCAGTGTGTATTTTGGCGCCATCTTGTGGTGAGATTATAGCTGCCAATAGATGTGGTGGATGATGCCATCTTCAGTAACTATTAGCTTCTTGCCCTCGAAGGCCACCGTAGCTTCTGTCTGTAAAACATTTTCTGTAACAATAGATGATGCCAAAATACTCTGATATTACACACTGTACCTTTAATTAAGCAAAAAAGAAATACCTCACCTTTGCATTGACACAACTGATTGGTTTGTATTTGCCCTTTAAAGGCTTAGCATTAAAGGTGCACTATGTCATTTTGGGTGTGTCAGAGAAGAGAAAATTTTCTAAGGTATATTCTCATAACCGAAAAAACAAACTTTCCCCACAGGAAAATGTGATCCCTGGAACACTGTTTGAAGTAGGGTACAGGGAGGGAGAGGAGTGCAGTGTATATCTTAGAAAATGTTCACTTCTCTGACACACCCAAAAGTTACACACTGCACCTTTAATGCTGCTTAACCTGATTTTTTTATTCATATTTCCCTTGTGTACTTTTATGTCTTAAAGCAACTTCAGCCGAACAGTTTTGATCTATGATGATAGAATTATTTAATGCTAAGAATTACATGTAAAGAAAATATGTTTTGTACACTAACTTTAAACTCTGTGAATGTAAACAAATACCCCTCTTCTGAAACTACACACTGCACCTTTAATACTGCTAAATAGTGCCCCTTTATTTACTAAACCTGTTTTTTTCATTCATACTTTTATGTCCTAAAGCAACTCCAGCCTTGTAGTGACCAGTACAGAGAGGGAGAGGAGTGGAGTGTATATACCTTAGAAAATGTTCACTTCTCTGACACACCCAAAAGTTACACACTGCACCTTTAATGCTGCTAAACCTGATTTTTCATTCATAATATATTCCAGTTTGTACGTTTGTATCTTAAAGCAACTTCAGCCCAACAGTTTTTAGTCTTACGTTTGGTTCCAGGTTCCTTAAAATAATGTAGTTTTGATATATGATGATAGAATTATTCAATACTTAGAATTACATTTAGAGAAAATATGTTTAGTAAACTAACGGCAGGCTCTGTGAATGTAAACAATTCCCCCTCCTCTGAAACTACACACTGCACCTTTAACTAACGGCTTAAAATAACTATATTTCCATTACATTTTATATTGTTCCTCTTTTATTCAAGGCACACACTCGTATTTTAGAGTAAATACCAAAGGAATAAAAGACTTGAATTATCCTTCAAGATTTGAGCTCATATTTCTATTTCAAAAAAGCAGTCAAAATGAACTAGCATAGCAACTAAAGATACATTTCTACCTTTCTATTATATACTGTGCAGTCCTTCATAATACTTTTCGTTCTTATTTCTCTGTCCTAAAGCAACTCCAGCTTTGTAGTGACCGGTACAGAGAGGGAGAGGAGTGGAGTGTATACCTTAGAAAATGTTCACTTCTCTGACACACCCCAAAAGTTACACACTGCACCTTTAATGCTGCTTAACCTGATTTTTTTATTCATATTTCCCTTGTGTACTTTTATGTCTTAAAGCAACTTCAGCCGAACAGTTTTGATCTATGATGATAGAATTATTTAATGCTAAGAATTACATGTAAAGAAAATATGTTTTGTACACTAACTTTAAACTCTGTGAATGTAAACAAATACCCCTCTTCTGAAACTACACACTGCACCTTTAATACTGCTAAATAGTGCCCCTTTATTTACTAAACCTGTTTTTTTCATTCATACTTTTATGTCCTAAAGCAACTCCAGCCTTGTAGTGACCAGTACAGAGAGGGAGAGGAGTGGAGTGTATATACCTTAGAAAATGTTCACTTCTCTGACACACCCAAAAGTTACACACTGCACCTTTAATGCTGCTTAACCTGATTTTATATGTTATATCTTAAGCAGCTCCAGCCTTTAGGTCACCGGTACCGAGAGGGAGAGGAGTGGAGTGCATACCTTTAGAAAATGTTCACTTCTCTGACACACCCGAAAAGTTACACACTGCACCTTTAATGCTGCTAACCCTGTTCTTTTCATTCATACTGTTCCGTTTGTAATTCTCTGTCCTAAAGCAACTGCAGCCTTGCAGTGACCGGTACAGGGAGGGAGAGCAGTGGAGCGTCCTGCACCACATTCAGAACGGATCCTACGGAGACGTCTTCTGTGTCCGAGACAAAACCACCGGATTCAAGTGTGCTGCAAAGAGGGTGAGACAAGGAACGAGTCGGTCATTAAAATAATATAAAATAATAATAATAATAATAATAATAATAATAATAATAATAATAATAATAATAATAATAATAATAATAATAATAATCCAGATATGCGTCACCCAAAAAGCTTTAAGCCTCTGGTAACCTGGCCTACACTAGTAAGAATTCAATATAGGTTTTCAATTTTGGGTGCCTCAATACGCTTTTACAGAGAAATGATCGAAAATAAATGTTCATAAATATTATAAAAACTTGTCTAGACCTTTTGACACACTAGTGGTGGCTGCTATTACATTCACGGTGCCCACCATCTCTACCATTGTGTCCTTGAGCAAGGCACTTGAACTGCATGTAGGAGGGGTTAGCGAAAAAGTCATTTTGATTGGCATGTGTGTTAACTGACAAAATAAAGACTTAAGTAACTCATTATAATATAATGAGTCTTCCCTTGGCCCAGCTGTCCTGTTAATCCTAACCCTACATTTGACCATTTGTGGCCAATTTTTTCTCAGGCTAGGATGAACCGATTTCTACATTTTTTGCACATATACACTACATAGGATCTCAGAGTTCAATACACCTTCATATGTCCACCGGTGAAGTAGGGCTTTGGGTTAATTGCATCATGTCTGGTCCCAGATCTCCCTCCACCAGTTCAGCAGTGAGGAGGTTGGTCTGTGGAGCGCGCTGGACTCTCCCCGGGTGGTGCAGCTGTTTGGAGCCGTGAGAGACGGACTCAACATCCTGCTGTTCATGGACCTCAAGCCAGGTACATATATCTCCTTCACAGTCAGTTTAAATATCATAAACATTGTACAGTTAGGTTTTTATTTGACTAAGAAACAGTTGAAAATTCCTTTTTTCAGACCTGTACATATTATTTTTTTATTTAGTTTTTTACAATGTACTTGTATTAAAGCAAAGGATCTTGCTCCACCACTGTAAAAAGTCCAGTAAAGTAAAGATGTGCCCATCACTCTCCTCCTGTCCTCAGCCTGCCTGGCCGGGCTCCTGAGGGAGATGAAATTCCATACTCATATTACATTCTTAGCACTATTATGAAGGTTATTACAGAAGGATTGAATCATATGTTGTTAACTATCTGATTAATACACATTTGCTTCTTAAAAACAGGCTGAACATGCAAAATCCCTGTAAAATCAGTGGAAAAGTCCAGTATATAAAGCTAATATTTCTCCTCAGCCTGCCTGGCCGGGCTCCTGAGAGAGATGAAGTCGCTGCCAGAGGACTTGTCTCTGCATTACCTCCACCAGACACTGGGGGCGCTGGAGCACCTGCACCACCGCAACGTACTGCACCTGGACGTCAAGGGTAGGTTACTGTTGCAGGGGGATCAGTGGCTGTGTTCGAAAACGTCCTACTCATACTAAAAGCCCTACTAACGTCCTACTCATACTAAAAGCCCTACTAACGTCCTACTCATACTAAAAGCCCTACTAACGTCCTACTCATACTAAAGCCCTACTAACGTCCTACTCATACTCAAAGCCCTACTAACGTCCTACTCATACTAAAAGCCCTACTAACGTCCTACTCATACTAAAAGCCCTACTAACGTCCTACTCATACTAAAAGCCCTACTAACGTTCTACTCATACTCAAAGCCCTACTAACGTCCTACTCATACTAATTTTGACATCAATTTGAGTATGTGATGGTTGTGTTTGCGAGCTTGTGTAGGCGAGAAATGCCCGGCTGAGTACTAACTTCCGGTAGATGTTGTGTATGATATCGATAGGATACTTTTCCTACTCAAACGCCCCCTGTTACTGTTAAAAGGGGAGTCAGAGATTCCTGATTATTTCCCTGCATTCCAATACCCATACTTCTCTACTATTTAGTATGCCAGAAAAGGATTTAGGATGTCCAAATTCATGCACGTCAATTGTAGTATGCAGAAAATACATAAATGCCCCACTAACTCCAATAGCATTTTGGAGTATTCGTCTTAATTCTTGACATTTCTCGACATAATGAAAAGAAAAATCTTCCTTATCTGTTTGATTTTTCCCCTCTCTCCCGTGGCCCTAAAACTCTTCTGTACTTTAGTATGTAGTGTAGTAAAAAGAAAGAGTATGTGATTTGGAATGCAGCGCAAGTGAGTGCTGAAAGAAAATCACAGCAAAGAGCATGTACACACCATAGCTATAGCAACATACTCCGTAAAGCCTCTACACTCTGTCTCTACTGTCCGATCGTATCCCCCCCTAGTGTTGGCACATAATCCTAAACCCCCATCCCACCCCTAACCCTCAGTAATCCCACTGAGAGGATTGAGTTTATGGGAAGGGGCTCGCTCAAATTAGGCCCTTAGCATGAGCAAATTCACTCAGCCAATGTCTCTTTATATTTAAGCCTATGTCTCTTTGAATTTCTTTGCGTTTAGGTTAATGGGAAGAAACGGTTTCGACAGTAAAAAAAAACATGTTTTTTAATATATTTATTTTATTTTATTTTTTTACCAGATTTCTTTTAAAGGTGCAGTTTGTAATATGACATCATCAAGAAAGTTCTAGAAAGTTCTAGAATGCAACGCTCCCTGGGTAACCCCAACCCTTTAGAATAATAACAGAAGCTACAGTGGCCTTCAAGGACAAGAACAATTCTAAATTTTAAACAATGCACCTGATGACATTCCAACTATGACACTTTCAAGATGGCGGCACTAGGCCTTGGTACAAAATATGCAGAAATATGGACATATATGAGACCCTTTCTAAGGGAAAAAATAATAATAAAAATAAAAAAATTCAGCTATTATGCACTAAATTAAATGTACTTATGGATATTCTAATTACTTTCTACAAAATCTGCTAGGAAATAAATCCCAAAATTCTACACACTGCAGCTTTAAAGCTAATTAAAATACCCAACTTTGATATCATATACCGTATTGATATATCGGTTTCTACTATTTGAGACCAGGTTTACAGAGGCTTTGTAAGGCCCCTGAGTGTGTAACCATCAGCTGTTTGATAACCAAATGAAAACAATCCGTCTGTCTCTAATCTACTGTGTGTGTGTGTGTGTGTGTGTGTGTGTGTGTGTGTGTGTGTGTGTGTGTGTGTATGTGTGTGTGTTTTGTTCCAGTGGACAATGTGCTGCTGTCAGCCGACTGTAGAGACACATTCCTCTGTGACTTCGGTCTCTCACAGAGTCTAGATGAGACAGGCCGGAGCACCAGGGTGTTTAGGGGTGAGTAGGGTGCGTGTGTGTGTGTGTGTGTGTGTGTGTGTGTGTGTGTGTGTGTGTGTGTGTGTGTGTGTGTGTGTGTGTGTGTGTGTGTGTGTGTGTGTCTGTGTGTGTGTGGGGGGGAGGTTGTGTGTGTGTGTGTGTGTGTGTGGGGGGGGGGGTTGTGTGTGTGTGTGTGTGTGTGTGTGTGTCTGTGTGTGTGGGGGGGGGTGTGTGTGTGTGTGTGTGTGGGGAGGGGGGGTGAGGTTGTGTGTGTGTGTGTCTGTGGGGGGGAGGGGGGGTGCGTGTGTGTGTGTGTGTGTGTGTGTGTGTGTGTGTGTGTGTGTGTGTGTGTGAGTGACACTGCAGGTGAATAGGGTTACAATTACTTAATTACACATTTCACCATGACACTTTGCCAGTTGATTACGAACATTGAAACAATAATTTTCTGTTCTACTATTTTTTTTCCAGAGAAGTTTGTATAATTGTGCAAATTTGGTCAATTTAGATTTAAAGGAAAAATTAAACTATAGAGACATAATAATTTAAAGTAATTCCCTGTGTGCTTGTATAGGGGCTGCATTTGCGGGCACAGAGACACACATGGCTTCTGTAAATTCTCACTATTCAGTTCGCACTATTATATACAGTAGATAGGTCATGCCAAAATACTCCATAAACAAACAATAAATACTGCAGCATTGCATTGACACAACTGATTGCAATGCAGTGTATTTTCCCTTTAAAGTAATTCCCTGTGTGCTTGTAGGGGCTGCATTTGCGGGCACAGAGACACACATGGCGCCTGAGGTTGCTCGCGGCGACAGACTGTGTTCTAAGGCGGATGTGTGGAGCAGCTGCTGTATGTTACTGCACATGCTCAACGGCTGTCATCCCTGGATCCGCTACTACTCACACCCACTCTGCTTCCAGGTAAAGAGAGGGTCTACTTTATTTACTGGTATATAAGGTGTAATATGTTCACTTTTTAAAGCTATGGTGCGTAACTTCTGTCGCAGGAATAAAGGGCATTCCTGATTTTGTATTGGCTTTTTTTGGGGGCATTTTCCCAAGTGCATTTTCCGACTTCTTACAGCCTCTACACCGCAGGTTTTAATAATCTCCTAAATGATGTAGAAGATTTTTAATCAATACACATCAATGCCTTAAAGATTTAGTTTAAAGCTATAGTGCGTAACTTCTGTCGCTGAGCTCCTGCACCAGTGTCAGGCGGGGAGGGGGGCGACACCAGTTTGTAAACGCTGCCATACTGAGAAACACAGAGAGAGTTTTGTGGAGCTGATCGTCTTTATATCGTCTTTAAATCCACATTATGTCAACAAATTTTGGCAATGGCTTGAATGTAACGAACATTAATTTTTTAATAAAAAAATTACACACTATAGCTTTTTTTCTCATCTGTTGTGCGTCAGATTGTGACCGAGCCCCCTCCTCTGTGGGAGGTCCCGTCAAACTGCAACAACTTCACGGCCAAAGTGTTCAGGGCCGGACTGCAGAAAGAGCCGGAGAGACGTGCCTCGCCCAAGGAGCTACGCAGGAAGACTACCAAGGCCCTCAGAGCAGGTACACGCCACACACACACACACACACACACACACACACACACACACACACACACACATACACACATACACAAACACACACACACACACACACACACACACACACACACACACACACACACACATACACACAAACACACACACACACACACACACACACACACACATACACACACACACACACACACACACACACACAAACACACGTCTTATTATGTAAAAAAAAAATATTAAAGGTGCACTATGTAACTGGGTGTGTCAGAGAAGTTAATATGTTTTAAGGTGTATTCTCACCTATATTATATTCTCGTGGTGTAGTGGTAAGCCCCCCACCCCACCCCCCATAGAGTCTCAGTCCTCTTCACAGCAGACCCGGGTTAGAATCCAGCCCGGGTCGTTCTCTGCATGTCATTCCCTTCTCTGTCCACATTTCACTTCCGTCTGTCTCTCCAAACTGTCCAATAAAAAAGGAAAAAGTAAAAATGCCCAAAAATAATCTTGAAAAAAAAACCAATCATCTATGCATCTTTGCTATAAGGCACGAAGAAAAAATCTGCATCAATGGCAAGTCATCTATTAAAGTTGTTATTTCTCCTCCACAGTTGGCGGTTTGAGTCCGTGGTCCGTCAAAAAGGCCTGTGAGAAGCTCTACCGCGGCAAAATCAACCCCGAAGACGCCACCATAACCCCAATAACCAAACCCCCAACTAAACCCTCTACTAAACTATCCACTAAACCCCAAAATAAACCCCAAATTAAACCCTCCACCATGCACTGGGTCAGCCCCTGGAGAACTAAAGCAGTGGAGGAGGACGCACATTGCTTACAAGACGATTTTTCTTCAGACCAAGATTTCGACGTCGATTCGGACTCTCCCTGGGACTCTGAGCCGAAATCACTTCTGGATGATTTCGCGACCGAATCTGGGAAAGACTGCTGGGACATTGATTTATCGGATTCAGATGAGCATGAGGTGGATATATACATGGGAGAAGATGAGGGGAATAGTCCCGAAAAATGGCTGAAAACGGAGAGGGAGTACGAGGGGGATTGGGAAGAGGAAGAGGGGGAAGACGAAATGGACGATTGGGATGAGCCGGAGTCGACTGAATACCTGCGGGCGCTCCGAGGGCTTTTCCCTTTGCTGCAGAAAGGACAGAGACACACGGAGGAGAATTTATGGGGATCGAAGCCGGAGCTGGAATACATCAGGGACGGTTAGTTGAGTGACATTTAAAGTATTTTAACTTATAGATATCATTATGAGACTTTGCCACTTGATTACCTACACTAAAGGTGCATTGTGTAACTTTTAGTGTGTCAGAGAAGTTGAAAATGTTCTCAGGTATATTCTCTTAACTGAATAAACAAACTTTCCTCACAGGGAAAATGTGATCCCTGGAACACTTTTTGAAGTTAGAAAGCTTCCTGAAAAGTTACTGTTTCACTGTTGTTGTTGTTTACAGCAGCAGGGCCCACAGTTTGGTTTACAAACATATTCTAGTCTTAGGTCAAAATAATTTTGTATTGATTCATGATGATAGAATTATTCAATACTAAGAATTACATGTAGAGAAAATATGTTTTGTAATCTAACTGCAGGCTCTGTGACTGTAAACAAACCCCCCTCCTCTGAAACTACACACTGCACCTTTAAATCGCATTACAACATATAAATTGGATGTTATCAACTCTTTTCCTTCTGAATTTAAGTATATGTATTTATGTTTTTTAGTAACTACTGTATGGTTATGCACAATTTTGTATACCTTATTGTAAAATGGTAATAGGGGCGACTGTGGCTCAGGTGGTAGAGCGGATCGGCTGATGATCAAAGGGTTGGAGGTTCGATCCCCGCCCTGCCACCTGTGTCATGGTTGTTGTGTCCTTGGGCAAGACACTTCACCCATTTTGCCTCGTGTGAATGTTGATAGTTAGCCTGCTGCTATCGGTGTATGAATGTGTGTGTGAATGGTAACGTGGGAAAGGAAAACAGGTCTCCCTTGCAAAAGAGTCTTCGGTCTCAATGGGATTTACCTGTATAAATAAAGGTTAAAAAAAATAAAAATAAAAATAGTTTGGGAATGAAAGCACATAGTTCGTTAGTTGTTCTAATATAAACCGCTTCTATGTTGTCCCTCACTAGATGTTGCTATAGGAACCATGATGCAGACCCCATCACCTGAACCCAGAGACGACCCCCCCTCCTGCTTCAGCTGCTCCGACATGGAGGCCTCAGATAAGGTGTGTGTTTGTGTGTGTGTGTGTGTATGTTTG
This sequence comes from Hyperoplus immaculatus, assembly GCA_949357725.1. Taxonomy (NCBI): domain Eukaryota; kingdom Metazoa; phylum Chordata; class Actinopteri; order Uranoscopiformes; family Ammodytidae; genus Hyperoplus; species Hyperoplus immaculatus. Next base: position 25,690,749 of record OX442366.1, on the reverse strand, counting down.
ATTGTCTATTCAAATATGTAGCCTACTGGTATGTAGGCTAAACAAAAGTGAAGTAAACAAAGGGAGCCCCCGCCGTAGCTAGCAACATCAAAAGTAGCCTTCAGAAAAAACATACATGGCATTCATTCTCACAACATAACAAAAGTCGACATCACCCATCAGATAGTCTCGCAAAGCCAGACCAAAATCAGACAACAATCAACACAAATAAAAACCTGTCTGATACATACAATAAGTAAGGGTTAATGCCCGACGAGGTGTCCAGGTATCAGGGGTTAATGGACACCGTGGAGGCGAGAACTGTCCGACGCGCAGCGGAGGACAGTTGCCTTCACGAAGTCCATTAATCCCTGATACCTGGACACCTCGAAGGGCATTAACCCGCTTATACCATAGTCACCTACTAATAAAAATAATAATTAGACCAATCAGTTATATTTTCATGCCTTTTTGCGATCAAATTAGATTTTTTTTTAACGAAACTAGATTTGTTTCGAACGAATAACAACTTGTTTCCACAGCAACGCCCGAGACCTCGTATAATAACTGGAATACCCATTGCAAACCCATAAGGTTCGTATGTAATGAAAACGTAGTTCAGTACTCCAGTCAATAGGAACTACCAAGGATACGACCTAGCGACGACAGAATTTGGCTGTAATGGTGCGTTCAAATTGTACTGAGAGTCGGACCAAGGATACGAGCAACGGGAGACTGCGGCAGCTGTTAGCAACAGAGCTACTGTTATGCTAGCAAGAAGATACAAAGTCAAAAAACATTGCGCACGCTGTACAAACAGTAAATGTAATCAGCCAATATGTTTAACAACAGTTCCACCGAGCTAACAATGCATTTCCCCCAAAATAAATAACGCATTTCACGGAGAATATGACTGGCGAACATGTGTATTACGGGCTACAGCCTGAAGTTTACTTGAGGCAGTGACTGACAGCAGTAGCCTGTGTCCAGATAGACAGTGCAGCCGGGCTTTGGTGGCTACATGTAAACTCAGTTACAAACCTTTTTCAAATTAAACAGGAGTATTACTCACCTTTTTAACGAGATCACCATTGACGTTTAACCAGAGGACATTAAGTTTAGCCACTTTATTGTACTACTATCGTTACTACAGCTCTTGTGTTACGAGCGTCATCCTGTGGTGTCCAGAGGCTATTGCACGGCAGGATATTTTAGGCTTTATAAATCCCTTATCAACACAGTTTAAACAGCGGCGAGCCGGCGACGCATTTAAGTGGACAGAATGTAAACAGTTCCATCTAGGTGTCCATACATCAGGGGTTAATCCACACCCATGGAATGTTCTCCAGCCAATCAGAATAGAGTATTCACACAGACTATGGTATAAGTAAGGGTTAATGCCCGACGAGGTGTCCAGGTATCAGGGGTTAATGGACACCGTGGAGGCGAGAACTGTCCGACGCGCAGCGGAGGACAGTTGCCTTCACGAAGTCCATTAATCCCTGATACCTGGACACCTCGAAGGGCATTAACCCGCTTATACCATAGTCACCTACTAATAAAAATAATAATTAGACCAATCAGTTATATTTTCATGCCTTTTTGCGATCAAATTAGATTTTTTTTGAACGAAACTAGATTTGTTTCGAACGAATAACAACTTGTTTCCACAGCAACGCCCGAGACCCCGTATAATAACTGGAATACCCATTGCAAACCCATAAGGTTCTTATGTAATGAAAACGTAGTTCAGTACTCCAGTCAATAGGAACAACCAAGGATACGACCTGGCAACGACATAATTTGGCTTTAACGGTGCGTTCAAATTGTACTGGGAAGTCGGACCGGGGACAATACGAGCAACGGGAGACTGCGGCAGCTGTTAGCCACAGACCTACTGTTATGCTAGCAATATACAAAGTCAAAAAACATTGCGCACGCTGTACAAACAGTAAATGTAATCACCCAACATGTTTAACAACAGTTCCACCGAGCTAACAAAGCATTTCCCCCAAAATAAATAACGCATTTCACGGAGAATGTGACTGGCGAACATGTGTATTACGGGCTACAGCCTGAAGTTACGTGAGGCAGTGACTGACTGACAGCAGTAGCCTATGTCCAGATAGACAGTGAAGCCGGTCTTTGGTGGCTAAACACATGTAAACTCAGTTACAAACCTTTTGTCAAATTAAACAGGGGTCTTACTCACCTTTTTAACGAGATAACCATTGACGTTTAACCAGAGGACATTAAGTTTAGCCACTTTATTGTACTACTATCGTTACTACAGCTCTTGTGTTACGACTCGAGCGCCATCCTGTGGTGTCCAGAGGCTATTGCACGGCAGGATATTTTAGGCTTTATAAATCCCTTATCAACACTGTTTAATCAGCGGCGAGCCGGCGACGCAGTGGACAGAATGTAAACAGTTCCATAGGTGTCCATACATCAGAAGTTAATCCACACCCATGGAATGTACTCCAGCCAATCAGAATAGAGTATTCACACAGACTATGGTATAAGTAAGAAATGGACTTCGTGAAGGCAACTGTCCTCCGCTGCGCGTCGGACAGTTCTCGCCTCCACGGTGTCCATTAACCCCTGATACCTGGACACCTCGTCGGGCATTAACCCGCTTATACCATAGTCACCTACTAATAAAAATAATAATTAGACCAATCAGTTATATTTTCATGCCTTTTTGCGATCAAATTAGATTTTTTTTAACGAAACTAGATTTGTTTCGAACGAATAACAACTTGTTTCCACAGCAACGCCCGAGACCTCGTATAATAACTGGAATACCCATTGCAAACCCATAAGGTTCGTATGTAATGAAAACGTAGTTCAGTACTCCAGTCAATAGGAACTACCAAGGATACGACCTAGCGACGACAGAATTTGGCTGTAATGGTGCGTTCAAATTGTACTGAGAGTCGGACCAAGGATACGAGCAACGGGAGACTGCGGCAGCTGTTAGCAACAGAGCTACTGTTATGCTAGCAAGAAGATACAAAGTCAAAAAACATTGCGCACGCTGTACAAACAGTAAATGTAATCAGCCAATATGTTTAACAACAGTTCCACCGAGCTAACAATGCATTTCCCCCAAAATAAATAACGCATTTCACGGAGAATATGACTGGCGAACATGTGTATTACGGGCTACAGCCTGAAGTTACGTGAGGCAGTGACTGACAGCAGTAGCCTGTGTCCAGATAGACAGTGCAGCCGGGCTTTGGTGGCTACATGTAAACTCAGTTACAAACCTTTTTCAAATTAAACAGGAGTATTACTCACCTTTTTAACGAGATCACCATTGACGTTTAGCCAGAGGACATTAAGTTTAGCCACTTTATTGTACTACTATCGTTACTACAGCTCTTGTGTTACGAGCGTCATCCTGTGGTGTCCAGAGGCTATTGCACGGCAGGATATTTTAGGCTTTATAAATCCCTTATCAACACTGTTTAAACAGCGGCGAGCCGGCGACGCATTTAAGTGGACAGAATGTAAACAGTTCCATCTAGGTGTCCATACATCAGGGGTTAATCCACACCCATGGAATGTTCTCCAGCCAATCAGAATAGAGTATTCACACAGACTATGGTATAACATGTGTTCAATCATTTATATCTACATTAGTAAATAATGGGGAAAAGTACCTCAGTAGTAATCTTGGAGTGTTGGGTGAATATAAAAGCTTCAGGACCTAGTAACTCTAAACGAATTTAAGGCTGTTGTTAAGAGTTTGAAGTTGGACTCCATCGGAAATTGTGAATGTTTTTAGTTAAGAATCTTATTTTTATGTTTTATAACTGTACTTAATATCGAACTTGTATTTTGTATTGTGTTTTATGTGTAACTGTGTTCTGCTGTCCATCTTGGCCAGGTCTCTCTTGAAAAAGAGATTTTAATCTCAATGAGACTAACCTGGTTAAATAAAGTATAAAAAAAAAAAAAAAAAAAAACCCTAAACGAAAATTCTCCATGTTTTCAGGAGTTATAGATAAGAAACAATTTAAGATTCCTTGAACCTTGAACCCTAAACATTCTCCATGTTTCCAGGAGTCTGAGCATTCCTCTGATGACCTGAGCTCTGGAGTGTTTTCCTCCTGCAACAGCCACACAGAGGGAAACACAGTGTGGAGCCAGCCAGCCAATCAGACGAGTCCTTACTGCTTTGAAGGTGAGATGACAGGACTGTATCACTGTACTATACCTATTGTATTAATTTCTTCTTTATTTAGAAAAAAAAATGAATGTATGATAATAAACAAGTGGGACACAGCATACCAAAACAAACATTCTAAAGTGTCATAAACTAATTTATGAATAAATGAAATGTGTCAGAAAATATGATTGCGTCAGAAAATGAGCAGGAAGAAAGATAAATTACTATTAACTATCTATCTATCTATCTATCTATCTATCTATCTATCTATCTATCTATCTATCTATCTATCTATCTGTCTGTCTGTCTGTCTGTCTGTCTGTCTGTCTGTCTGTC
>OX442366.1:25673757-25681257 GCA_949357725.1 Hyperoplus immaculatus | reverse complement strand
TGATCATCAGAAAATGAGACTGTTTCAGAAATATTTAAAAGTTCCTCGTAGCACCTTTAATTGATGTTGATTCTGGCAACAGTTTTGTGGTTCAGTTGTGTGTGTGTGTGTGTGTGTGTGTGTGTGTGTGTGTGTGTGTGTGTGTGTGTGTGTGTGAGAGAGAGAGAGTGTGTGTGTGTGTCTGAGGAATGTGTAGCTAACAGGGTCACTCAGGCAGCTCCTCCCAAAGTCAATATTTAAGCTGGGTCTACCACGTTTCAGCAGACCCAACTGTAGCCTACACACACACACACACACACACACACACACACACACACACACACACACACACTTAAATGTATTTTTTCACCACCGCATCACAACTATAGTGTTTATCTGACTATATAAAATGAACAATTGGACTGGACTTTATATTGTACAATGATGACTTTTACATCCCACCTTTACTGTTGCCTACACATATACACTTAGGGCTAGGGATGACCTGTTAACCGTTAAGAAGATATTTAACCGGTTAATACTAAAGGTTAAACGGTTAAAAAAAATTAAATCATCTTAATTTCTCTCAAATCCGGACTCTTATTTTGATATCGCCGAACCGGATGTAAGAAAGTGAACTGTGTCAAAATGCATTTACATTGGCTACTGGTCCCTGGATAGTTTTTAAATGAATATGCCGGTCCTTGGAACAAAGAAGGTCGAGAGCCCTGCTATGATGCTTCAGGTATTTCACTATAAATAGGCTACATTCAATCCTAACGGTTAACCGGTTAATAACCGTTAATTCTTGTGGTTAACCGGTTGAAGAAAAATTTCTAAATGGCCATCACTACTACATACTTAGGGCCAATCCCATAATGTTCACCCTTACCCCCCCCCTTCACTTGAACGCACAATTCGGAGGGGTAGAGCTAAGGGGTGAATTGGGCCTTATATTTACGTTTTTTTGGCCACTGCATGACAACTATAGTGTTTATCTGACTATAAAATAAACGGTCGGACTAGACTTATATTGTAAAATTATGACTAGTTTTTCCATTCTATATTGTATATAAGGAACTTGTAAACAAATTTGTAAAACGAATAAAAAAGAAGAAGCAAGAAGAAATATATATATAATAAAATAAAAGGCTTATTGTTCTGGTGTCAAACAAAAAATACACCAATAATCTTGATTGTAGTGAACAGTGGCTAGAGAGAGAGAGAGAGAGAGAGAGAGAGAGAGAGAGAGAGAGAGAGAGAGAGAGAGAGAGAGGGACAGAGAGACAGAGAGAGAGAGAGAGGGGAGAGAGAGAGAGGGAATGAGAGAGAGAGAGAGGGGAGAGAGAGAGAGAGGGAATGAGAGAGAGGGAGATAGAGAGAGAGACAGAGAGAGAGGGAATGAGAGAGGGGAGAGAGAGAGAGGGACAGAGATGGAGAGACAGAGAGAGAGAGAGAGGGGAGAGAGAGAGAGAGGGAATGAGAGAGAGGGAGATAGAGAGAGAGACAGAGAGGGAGAGAGAGAGGGGAGAGAGAGAGACAGAGAGGGAGAGAATGAGAGAGAGAGCGCGAGAGAGAGAGAGATAGAGATCTTGTTGACTTATACAGCAGGTGTCCAATAGCTCAGAAATGGTTGTAGGCCACACAATGGACACACTAAACAAATGGCTGTGTTGACTTTATACAACTGATTTAAAGGTGCAGTGTGCAGTTTCAGAGGAGGGGGGGTTTGTTTACATTCACACAGAAGTTAGATTACTAAACATATTTTCTCTACATGTAATTCTTGGTATTGAATAATTCTTTCATCATCATAAATAAAAACTAAAATATTAAAAGGCACCTGCTGTGTGTGTGTGTGTGTGTGTGTGTGTGTCAGGGTGCAGAACAGGCCCGACAATCACCAAACTGGGGAAACCAGCGCACAGCTAGAGGGGGTACAGGCCTATACAGGTCAATTTTAATTATAGGTCCTATAGCCCAATGTCCAGGGTCACAAAGAACAAATTGCCCTGGGGTGTGTGTGTGTGTGTGTGTGTGTGTGTGTGTGTGTGTTGGGGGGGTATTTACAATGACTGTGCACGCAGCATAGGCCTATTACACCCTCTGTCCATACTCATAGGTCGACCCTCGATTAGAAGAAAAATAGTCTGAAAAGTATGCTACAAAACAGGGGGAAAAGGAAGGATCCATCTCCCCGGAATGACAGACAAAAAACAGGTGAATTGTGACAAAAATGTTGGATGGAGGTTGAGGTCAGGTAGGGCTCAGGCTATTTCACCCACTACAAACTGGGAGAACCAGTATGTGTGTGTGTGTGTTTGAGAGAGAGTGTCTTTGTGTGTGTGTGTGAGAGAGAGAGAGAGAGAGAGAGAGAGAGAGAGAGAGAGAGAGAGAGAGAGAGAGTGTGGTGCAGGGTATTGTCATGTTGAAGCAGGAAAAGGGACATAACCTACACACCAACTGCTGCCACAAAGCTGGAAGCTCAGTCACTATTGTCCATTGTATTATTGAACTATAGGGGCCGAGCCCAAACCATACACACACACACACACACACACACACACACACACAGGACACTCCTACTGCACATAGGTTACTGGATAGACATAGGTTATTAGGCCTATTGCTTATTGTATAGAGAATCCAGTAGGCCTATATTTTGAAAATGACTGATGGCGTGTTCAAAAGCCACCTCCACCCAGTCAGTCAGTCAGTCCTACACCTTATCTCAGAGGCGTACGTTTGTGGCTGAAACCATGGGCTGAAACTTGAATAAACTTGTGTGCGGTTCACTCCACTTCCTCGACATTTTGTGCAATGTGCACACGAGAGCTGAGCGGTCGCAGTGATTGGTCGGCTGGGCGTAGAGGGGCGGGACATCGGTGACACCATCTGCTCTCTGATTGGACACCGCCGCGATAGAGTGGAAGTGGCCCGTACGCCGGTTGTCTCCCTTGGTTGCGCAAGACGCCATTTTGGAGTGTCAGTGAAAGATAACGGGAAAGATCGAGAAGCTGTCTTTCTATAAAGTAAAAGGTAATATTAACACACGAACGCGCCGTATTTCTGCTCCTAAAATGTGATAGTGTGAGCGGGCTGTTGCTATGGACTGAGGCGCTGGTGTTCTTTTAGCGTTCGACATGACGTCACGGTGTTCTCTTTCGGCTGTGACGCGGCATTTAGCTAACGTTTGAAACCGTGTTGTTGCCCCGTTAAATACGTGACTTTACCGGACGATGTTGAATAAATAACCACACGGTGTTTTATCATAACGTTTTAACGGTGGACACTACGTCGCCCTGTGTTGGTTGTAAACAGCGGGTTGCTCTTTAGCGACCGTTGCTAACGTGTCGCCTGTTAGCATCGAGCTAACTAGCCGAAAGCATCCGCCCTTAGTAAACTCGCCTCTGCTACCCTTTTTATTTTTACATACCAATTAAATAACAAGCCATCCATTTCGTCCACATAACGCTTTTAATGTACATGTTATATCCACGAATACTATGGCAACAGTCAAGTGTATTAATGTCCGTTTTGCTAAGGTCGAGATGTTGTTGTGTGTAACATTATCCCGATGGTCGCTAGTTCGCCAGCTGGGAACAGGCCCATTCTTATCTGCTGATCACTTTAGCTTTGCAGTTTGCAGGTTAACAATACAATGCAGCTATCTCCGCCTATAGTATTATTTATTTAGTTAGATTTCGGTATGAATTGTGTGGTCGTAAAGAAGGGGAAACGGTAGATAATGGATGACGGTTGTAGGTTTGACGCTGGTTAAGAGCCGTAACCTCAACGTTTAACCATTATCTTAAGTCAACACCTCACACTGGTCGACCACAGATCCTTAACAAGTCTTAATTTATTTTAAAATATAAGTCCTTACATCGTATTATAATGTCTTATATTTGGCCTTTAAAAATGCTTAGAAATGAGAAATTGGATAAAATGTATATATTTTGTCGTCTTGACAGTACTCAACATTTTTGGCAACATCTATTTTTTTTTACATTCATAGTGCTCCCTTTACTGTTGTCAACATACTTTTTTTTATCTGTGCATTTGTGCCAACATTGATAAAATATATATTTACCACCAGTATATGCCTACACCAGTCCTACTAGAGAGGCACCGATCCACTATTTTTCCGATATTGTCCTATGTCATAATTATTCTACATTTCTTTGTTGGTGGTGATGTTATGTGTAAGGTTAGAAAGGCTTAAGCGACACTGCAATTGTAATTTTAAAAGAGCAAAAAATACACACACATTTAATTTTATCTTAACTGCTTTGAACGTTTTCAATACAGAAGAAAATCAGAATCATTAACCTTTATAATTGCTAAAATTATTTTTAATGTGTGCCATTTCACATAGCTATTTTATTTAATTATTTTTTTTTATTAATCGGAGTTGTCAATCCGATATCGTTAGCCTCATAGCATAATTTCCTAAGTCATATTTACTCTACTCTACTTTTCGTTAGCTTATAATAGCATAATAGCTTAAGTCATATTTTAAGGGTTATAGAGTAGGGTAAAGTAGATAAATAAATAAATAATAATACATATGATTTAGGCGATTATGCTATGAGGCTAACGATATGTAGATTGCAGCCATATCCGACGCGCTACCAATATTTGATCGGACCCTCCCCTACAGTATACCATAAACTGATCGCACTTTTTTTCTTTTTTTTTTTTTTTTCAAAAACTGAACCCCTGCTGATGTATTGCTAAGTAACTGTCCTAACTATTTTATCATGTGTGCTTTTTTTTTCCCCCCCTAGCTTCGTCGTCACCATGGGGAATGTATTTACGAGTTTATTCAAGGGCCTATTCGGCAAAAAGGAAATGAGGATTCTTATGGTCGGGCTCGATGCTGCTGGCAAAACAACCATCCTATATAAACTCAAGCTCGGAGAGATAGTCACCACCATTCCTACCATCGGTATGAAGATATTTCTGTTGAACCAATGTGTATTTTTTGACTGTTGAGTGACCAATTGTACACGTTGTTTTTTGACACAGATGCCAATTCATTATAACATTTTCGGTGATCTCTTTCAGAATTTCCTTCGGGCTCAAAAAAGTATCTATCTATCTATCTATCTATCTATCTATCTATCTATCTATCTATCTATCTATCTATCTATCTATCTATCTATCTATCTATCTATCTAAATATAAATTCGCTGCTTAAACGAAATGCAGAAATGCGCTCATAATTATGATGACATAATAAATAAGGATCTGATGAAAATAAATCATTGCATAACATTAATAATCTGGCGTGAGATTTGAAACCAACTTCTTGTACTTGTACAAATTCTACAGTAATGCATTGTACAACTTGCATAGTATTAACATTCACGTATCCAGCGCTATTGTTTGCCACATTTAGTCAACAATTCCATTGAAAAGAGCTTTAAAAGGTGCTATGAGGGACTTTTAAATATTTCTGATACAGTTTAATTTTTCCTCTGATGATCATACATGACATGTAACGGCAAGCGAGACCATCAGTGCAAAGAATGCTGTTTTTTATATAGTTTTTCTTAATGCCTTTGTCATGGGTATACGCTCACCCAGGAACAACAGCTGGCGTGGTAAAAACACTACCGCTTTTTGTTCAAATGGGGCGCTAGAATTAACACAAACAAGTTCCTCAGAGCACCCTTTTTAAAATGAACATTTGAATCAGCTTGTGAGCCTTGATGCAGTGTAAGATATTGACCTTTGTTTTGCCTTGCAGGTGGACTGTTATTGTTCAAAAAATAACTGTCAGAATGTTTTTTTAAATCACTTCCCGACTCATGCCTGTTTTTCTTCTTCTCTTTCAGGTTTTAATGTTGAAACTGTAGAATACAAGAACATCAGCTTCACAGTTTGGGACGTGGGTGGTCAGGACAAAATCAGGCCGCTGTGGCGCCACTACTTCCAGAACACTCAAGGTGTGTGTGTGTGTGTGTGTGTGTGAGACTTTGTGTGTGTGTGTGTCTCTCTCTGTATGTGACTGTGTGTGTGTTAGAGACTGTATGTGTGACTGTGTGTGTGTGGGTCTCTCTGTATGTGACTATGTGTGTGTGTGAGACTGTGTGTGTGTGTGTGTGTGTGCGAGTTTGACTGTGTGTGTGTGTGTGCGAGTTTGACTGTGTGTGTGTGTGCACTTGTACAGGTATTTTTGTGGGGACCAATTTAACCTTTTAATCATAGGAGTGAGCAACATTTTTTGGAGAGTGATGACATTTTGCCTGGTCCTCACTTCTTCAAAGGGCTGTTTGAAGGTTAACACTGGGTTTTAAGGTTCAGGTATGAATTAGGTTTATGTTAGGGTTAGTGTAAGGGTTCGGGTTAGGCATTTAGCTTTGATGGTTAAGGTAAGGGGCTAGGGAATGCATTATGTCAATGAATATCCTCACAAGTATAGCCGTGCAATTGTGTGTGACTGTGTGTAGTTGTGAGATGTGTGTGTGTGTGTGTGTGCGTGTGTGTGTGTGTGTGAGAGACTGACTGGCTGTGTGTGTGTGAGAGAGACTGACTGACTGTGTGTGTGTGTGTGTGTGTGTGTGTGAGAGAGACTGACTGACTGTGTGTGTGTGTGTGAGAGACTGACTGTGTGTGTGTGAGAGACTGACTGACTGTGTGTGTGTCAGTCAACGCTGCAGCCTATAGGTGGCCTCGGTGATGCATTAAAGATGATCTTAAGTCAACCAGTGACTCACTCCCATTGTTCACGTCTCTGAGGCGTATTATGTGACTTGACCATCTCGTATTTCCTGAAATTTAATCAATCATTAAAGTGTGTGTGTGTGTGTGTGTTGACACTGTAGGCTGTTGGTGCAACCTGCAGGTACATCCTCAATTGAACTGGTATTTTGGTATATTATTTCAAAGATTCCTTGTGTACAGAAGCGACTTCATTTAAAAAAAGGAGTTGATATTCTCTTGGTTTTCCTCAAATGCACCCGACGACAAAAAATCCAGCTGCATTTTTTTAATCACACACTCCACATCTCGAGAATCCACGTGTGAAGATTGTTCTCTCTGTGTTAATTAATGACAGTTTATAGATAGAGCGTCATTAAAGCGGCAACGAGTAACATTTAAATATCTTTTAAACAGCCTCATGTTTCCTCTCATAATCATAAATTACCTTTAACAGCAAACGAGACCATCAGTGCAAAGAAAGACTTTTTTATATAGTTTTTATTACTGCATTTGATCTGGTCGTACACCCAGTCCGATTTTCGGTTCACGCGGTCACAGATTTCAGTGTGGCGCAGCAACGTGAATTGAGAAGCCTATCACTCCAGGTGAGGGAAGGGGAGCGGGAGCCTTGTTTGAGACAGTTGTTTGTCGTCATAATGACTGATAACGGGGCTGAACCATAAAAGGAAAAAAAAGAAAATGCAATGAAGAAAAGCTAAAAGGGAGAGTGATAGTTGGGCGGGAGGGCGTTGCCAAGCAACGTATATACAATTTCACGCAGCGAACCTAGACTGCAGTGTTTACTCCTAA
>OX442366.1:25661257-25668757 GCA_949357725.1 Hyperoplus immaculatus | reverse complement strand
GCGAGAAGTTCTATTCTTTATTCTCACGGAGTATGTAGCAGCCTTAACCCAACCCCCCTCCCTCACTCACTCACTCAAAGTCTTGCACGCCCCCTCTCGTAAAACCCCCCAACCCCACACACCCTTACTATGTCCAATGAAAGCATGGTTTTTATATGGCTAAGAAAGGGTGTAAGCTCTCCTTAATCCTAACCCCTTACCCTAAAATACCCTAACCACCCCACCCCCCATCCATATCCCTATACCTGTAGTATATATCTGTTATAACTTAGAAAAAATGTTCACCTGATGTAGACTGAATGCTAAATGTTTCATTTTTTTCATTTTAACCTCTTGTTTTTTTTTTTTGTTTTTTTTTTTGATTTTGAAAACAAAACCTCACCATACATAACCCACCAGTAAAAGATTCAGATAAAAAAAAAATGCATCTTAACCTGTATCAGGTTCGAAGCAAAAAATCAAAATCTAGGGAGCGAAGAAAAAAATGCAAAAAAAAAAATACTAACTATCATCGCCCATATCCTACGATCATTCTGGTGTCAGTTGAAAAAAATCATGCTGTTGTTTTATTACTGTTATTATATTGGAATATAAAGCAGATTTACTCTTAGCAAAAATGGTTCTCCCGTGAACACTACCTTAACCCCTCTTTCCTGCCCCTCCCCCTCTCCACCACCCCCCACTAAGAGAGACACCATTAAGCACAAAGCAAGCCAACAATCTTCAAAAAGAAAATTAATTAAATTTAGAATTTGAATCTGCGAGTTGAATGCAATGAAATGGTAGCTTGTGTCTTTATTCCCTGTATTAAAGGTGGAGTCAGTGATTCTGGCTTGTTGTCAAAATCACTTTTAGTCAAAATCAAGCAGTGAATATCTCCTCATGATCCGCTACCTGTCCGTACTGTGTGTGTACTGAAAAAAAATCCAGTGTTGATACACAGCCTAGGCTCTGTAAACCGGCATTTTGTGGCTAGCTACATTGGCCAGTTTACAGAGCCTAGGCTGTGTATTAACACTAGATTTTAGCACGCACACAGTACAAACAGGTAGCGGATCATGAGGAGATATTCACTATCCGATTTCTTTTTTTTTTGACAACAATCAACATGTTCTCCAGAATCACTGACTCCATCTTTGTAAAATTCGACTATTTCAAGAAGATTCTTCAGTTCAGCCCCGGTGCCCCGGATTACATTCACATTTTTATTATTATTATTCCTTTTAAATAAATCAGTCACGTTACATGTGCTTTTTTTTGTTTTCTGTACCTCTACTTAGCGTTTAGCATTTCTATTTGTACAATGACTGAACCAAATGTTGAACCCGTTTTGAGTTTGTGAGCAGTATGACAAATCCTCTATATGATACAACGTTAGTGTATGACATCCTCCTCGAAAAATACCCACAACAACCACATTTGCTTAAACGACTTCAACAGACGGGATTTTATTTGTCTCACACAGTAACGGTTGGCAAGTGTTTTAAAGTTTTTGAAATCTGAAAAAGCATATCCAGCTATAATTTTTATTTAATTTTTAATTTTTTCCTGATTTTGTTTTTTCGGTTGGAAGGATTGGCACCAAATATGAAGGCTTCTTTAAACTGTGAAAAAACGGTCCAACGGCTTGAAGATTTTAAGTAAGAACAAAAAATCTTAGTTTAAAAGAAAATAAAAAAAAATCTTCAGTTGTCCAGGTTTGTTGAGAGACTTAACTACTGCTTAATACTACACATTATGGGCTGATGATAAAAAGACACCAACACAATGAAACAAGCCCTCTTTATTTGGTGGTAATAGACCTGTTGTAATGGGGGTGAAATTAAATATGGGGTGTGCAAGTTATAATTAAACTGGTTTGTGAGATTTTCAGTAAAGCGTTCTTCAGTGTCTCGGGGTTTAAGAGCCGGTGGCACTTCTGTGGAGAATGATTGTATATCTGTAAGTTCCCCCCCTGTAAAACTGTTTCCGTGGGGATTTCCTGAACACATTAATAAACATGATTTGATCCAATACATTTGTGTCCCAGAGATTTTTATTTTACATTAAAGCTGCAGTGTGTAGAATTTTGGGTTTTATTTCCTAGCAGATTTTGTAGAAAGTAATTATAATATCCATAAGTACATTTAATTTAGTGCATAAGGCCTAGTGCCACCATCTTGAAAGTGTCATAGTTGGAATGTCATCAGGTGCATTGTTTAAAATTTAGAATTGTTCTTGTCCTTGAAGGCCACTGTAGCTTCTGTTATTATTCGAAAGGGGAGTGTTGCATTCTAGAACTTAGTAGAACTTTCTTGATGAAGTCATATTACACACTGCACCTTTAAACAGTTAGTAGAGACAGAGATGCAATGGGGCAGAGAGGGGACCCACATTAATTAACATGATTTGATCCAATAAATTTGTCCCAGGTATTTTTATTTTATATTAAGAATACTTTGGTTACTGAAGGAATATCTGCTTGTTTGGAATACGCATTTGAAATTGTACTATTTAAGTTGTTTTCGATTCATTACTCCAATATTTTTGTCCTGGGAGATTTTTTATTTTATATTAGGAACATTTTTGTTATTCTTTTTTAAGGTTATTTTTTTGACATTTTTATGCTTTATTAGACAGTGTGTAGAGACAGAGATTAAATGGGTCAGAGAGGGGGAATGACATGCAGAGAACGACCCGGGCTGGATTCTAACCCGGGTCTGCTGTGAAGAGGACTGAGACTCTATGGAGGGTGGAGTGGGGAGGGGGGGGGGGGGTCTAACCACTAAACCACTACACCACTAGAAGTTCCTCGGAGCCCCTTTTTAAAGGTCTTAAAATGGCATGTTTTTCCTACTGACCAACGGCCCAGAACATAAACAAATATAAAGATATTTACAGTGGAAACAAATAGAAAAGGTGAAAATGTACCTAAAGGGCAGACACTGCAGCACACACAGTACAGACAGATAGTGGATCATGAGGAGATACTCACTGACTTAGACCAAAAAGTGATTTAGACAACAAGAGTTCTCCAGAATCACTGACTACACCTTTAAACATTGCCTCCATGTTTGAAGAATAATTGCCTCTGCAGAGTTGATGTGGGTTTCACAGGTACAAAACTCTGTCAATGTTCAACTTAAAGACTGACACACACTTATACACACACTCTCTCTCTCTCTATTCTCTCTCTCTCTCACACACACACACACACACACACGTTTGTACAGCTATACTTGTGAGGCCACATGTTGACATAATAATACATTCCTTAGCCTCTAACCCTAACCATCAATACTAAATGCCTAACCCCAACCCTTACACTGACCCTAACATAACCTAATTCATACCTTAAAACCTAGTGTTAACCCTCAAACAGTCCAAAATGTCCTCTCTCTTAAGGTTTAAAACTCAAATTGGTCCTCACACACACACACACACACACACACACACACACACACACACACACACACACACACACACGCACACACACACACACACACACACACACACACACACACACACACACACACACACACACACACACACACACACTGGTTTGACCACTAGGCGGAGACAAATAGCCATCAATACAGGTTCATACCAAACACTATGCATGCGTCTTCAAGGATTTATAAGTTAACCGTTGATAACCAAATAACGACAAACATTTTTGCTGTTTGGTTATCTTTATCAAGTCTCTTCGAAATTCCAAAATGCTTAAAAAACAACAACATTGGCAGTAATAAATATACATTTATATAGTTTAGTTTAGTTAGTATAGCCTACATTTATCTTATGATTTATGGGGGCATTACGAGTAGAAATCCACTGTGTCTAGTAGGAATATCTGGTCATGTGAATGCTATTGTCCTTATGTGTGAATCTATTTTTATTTGATTTGATTTGATTTGGGTTAATATTGAATGCTGTCTTGTCTGTTGAAGGCCCACTTTGGTTCTGAACGGGTAAAGTTTATTTTCTGTAGGCTAGCAATACTAAGCCATCAATACTTCTTATTCCAAACCCGGAAGTTATGCTAGGCTACTTGAACCTGATGCCCTTTCACATTTTATAATAGGTCCATATATGTTTCAAACAATAGGCCGACACTCTAGCTCAAGTAGGCGGGCCCAAGGTGCACACCTGACGGCTTAGCTCCTCCCTGGCGCCCCGGTCCTAGCTCTTGGCTCTCACTCATGTTGTTGGCACTTCAGTAGCAATACTGGCGCGGCATCCTAGTTTAGTTTGCCGCCCCTAATATAAGGAGATATATATAAGAAAATTCTATCAAAATCTAGCATTACATTTTCTGGATATACAAAATGGCGAACAGCTGATTGATTCAACAGACAAGGACAAAGTGTACAGGTAAGATTTGTGCGTGTGACATTAGGCAACTCCAAACAGGTGCAGTCTGCTTTTTAACCGGGAATTTAAAGGGCATACGAATACATAAACAAAGCCGAATTTAGCCGATTACGTCCTTATATCAATGCTGACGTGATAATGTGTTTTTTTTTCCTGTTGAAATAGTTTAATTGAGGTGAATCGGGCAATTTAATTAATTTTCACTATGAGGTTTCGTTGCTGTGCCTACACCTGTGTTAGAATTAGAATATTGATTATGCTGTTTGTGCCACTAGGATAATGGTTTGTCTATAGATATTAAATACAGAATTTGCCAGACATCAAAATAATAAAAATAAATAAATAAATAAATAAAAGTAAAATAATATAAATCAATGTATGTATTTAACCCTTTCATACTGCTAATTTAAAAGCTGTTTTCTTAACGTGCATATTACGTATTGATGGTTGCACATTATAGCCACCAAAGTAGATTTTACATTAGGCTACTATGATTATAATATTTGTACATTTTATTGTTTCTTATATTTAGGCCTATATAATTTTATTCATTCGATTAATAACCAAATATTACTTTATTTTTAAAAAACTCTTCTCTTTCTTTTTTTACCAATATATTTATTGTTTTTTTTCATATTTTCAGTAAGAAAAATATATTTACAAACAATACTGACAAGCAAAAACAAATGAAATACAAAATACAGCTCATGGCATTGTTAAGAAAAACTACACACACACACACACACACAGACACACACACACACACACACACACACACACCTACTTACTTTAAAAACACACTGCCAGGTTTCTACAGTAGCACAGAACGGACAAACTTAACGGCCTTACGTGGTGTTTCTATATATAGTGGGGCGTCCTGGGGAAATGCACCTGTTGGAAGACCAAGAAGAAGAAGAAGTACTATAGAATAAATAACTAAATGCATCTTCACCTCATCACTTGATATTGTGGAAAGACTTGAGGCAGTGGTGGATGATGCCATCTTTAGTAACTATAGCTTCTGGTCCTTGAAGGCCACCGTAGCTTCTGTACATTCTCCTCAAAGGGACGGGGTTAGCAAGGGAGCGTTGACATCTACAGTCTAACCACTAGATCTGCAAAATAATCCAATATTACACACTAAATACACCTTTTTGTTAAAGATTATTTTTCGGGCATTTTCAAGCTTTATTAGACAGTACAGAGTTGAAATGGGGAGAGAGAGAGAGAGAGAGAGAGAGAGAGAGAGAGAGAGAGAGAGAGAGAGAGAGAGAGAGAGAGAGAGAGGGGGGATGACCTGCAGTAAAGGTCCACGGGTCGGATTTGAACCTGCGACCAATGCAACGAAGGCCGGAGCCAATATGGTACGCGCTCTATCCACTACGCCACTGAATGCACCTTTTAAAAAGACAATAAAGTAATATTTGAATGTGCTTTTTCTCCTAGTTAACATGATGGAGGTGGCCGGTGCCTGGATGGAAGTGTTTGAGGGCTCAGAGGTGGTTGATCAGTCCGCCTTGGAGGACACGTTGCTGGGCAGCTCCACTCTGACGCTGGCCCCTCTGGTCTCTGGCTCTCCCTGTGTGAGACGCTCCACATCCGTACGCAGATCACAACCCATTGTCATCGCTTCAAACAGGTAAAGGTACAAGCACGCAGGCAGACAGACAGACGGACAGACGGGCACGCAGGCAGACGGGCACGCAGGCAGACAGGCAGACAGGCAGACAGACAGGCAGGCAGACAGGCAGGTAGGCAGGCAGGCAGACAGGCAGGCACACATTCACGCATGCACGTACTCACTAGAAGTGTAAAATGCCCAAAAGTAATCTTAAAAAAAAAAAAAAAAAAAAAACTTACCACACACACACACACTCACACACACTCACACACACACACACACACACCATCACCTACTCACTGTGGACATGTGTCTATAGACTTCTGAAGTAGGCTCAGTGGATATTGACTCAATGTGACTCAGCTTCCATAAAGGAGTTTCTAAAAACAACATGACATCATGCCTGATACTCCACACCTTTAAGACACAGGGGCTGTGTGTGTGTGTGTGTGTGTGTGTGTGTGTGTGTGTGTGACTGTGTGTGTGTGTGTGTCTCTGTCTGTCTTTCTGTCTGTCTGTCTGTGTGTCTGACTGTGTGCGTGTGTGTGTGTCTCTGTCTTTCTGTCTGTCTGTGTGTCTGACTGTGCGTGTGTGTGTGGCTCTGTCTCTGTCTGTGTGTGTCTGACTGTGCGTGTGTGTGTGTCTCTGTCTTTGTCTGTGTGTGTATAAGTGTGTGTATAAGTGTGTGTTTGTTTCTATATTTGTCCACTAATTACCCCTTGTGAACAGGGCTTGTCCACTAATTGATCCGGACTTGTTTTTATGACGACATATCACAATGCTATGTGAAATATTTAGCCATGACTGAGGTAAGAAGGTTAAGTTCAAATGAATCAAAATGGTCGATCAAATTGTTCTCTACACAAAGTAGACTGCTCAATACACTGATACACACTCACACACACACTCACACACTCACTCACTCACTCACTCACACACACACACACTCACTCACTCACTCACTCACACACACACACACACACACTCACTCACTCACTCACTCACTCACTCACACACACACACTCACTCACTCACTCACACTCACTCACTCACTCACATACACACACACACACACACACACACAATGAGCATGGCAGACAGAATCTGCGTGTCCGAATTAAAGGCACTCTTACCGATCCTGCAATTGAGAATTACAGCACTATCACACCATCCCGCCTCCCTCCAATGCCCCCACACCCTCATTCCATGCTTGTATCACTGGTTTCACTTCAGAGTCGTCGGCCAGAATACCACTTATGGCCAAAGGCGTCAGATTATAAGCATGAGACTAGGAGAGGAGGAGTAGGGTTTTATCTGCTCTTTATTTTCCTTCTCTCACAGGCACAGTCGCATGTAGATCGCCGGAAAAGAACAAAGGTTTAAACTCCGCTCGTGAGGAGACGTTACAACAGCTGTTGCGACCCGCGAATCGCATGCAAACTATATTATAACAGCGATCGGGACTGCTTGTACATACTCACACACGGGTGATTCACATTTAAACTCAGATAAACACGTTTCCATGT
>OX442366.1:25651257-25656257 GCA_949357725.1 Hyperoplus immaculatus | reverse complement strand
CTCTGTGTGTGCGTGTGTGCGTCTGTCTGTTTGTCTGTCTCAATAGGATTACCTGTATAAATAAAAGTTATATAAAAAAATGATAGCCTGACGTCACGGTAACCACTGACAGACAGGTAGCTGAGAATGATTGACAGGTTGCAGACAAGCTGAGTCAGCGCCTCAGGGCTTTAGTTACATCACAATCTGTCTGTCGCCTTTCACTTCTTAACAAAGGGTGTGTGTGTGTGTGTGTGTGTGTGTGTGTGTGTGTCTGTGTCTGCCACATGGGGAGATATTTTAGAAAGTCACTCTGGTAGTGTGTGTGTGTGTGTGGAATTTGATTATATATTTACTGTATTATTCCTTTGCATAAAAAGTACTTTAAAGGTGTAGTCAGTGATTCTGGAGAATGCTTGTTGTCAAAAATCACTTTTGGTCGAAATCAGTGAATATCTCATCATGATCTGCTACCTGTCGGTACTGTGTGTGTGTACTGAAAACAAACTGGTATGTAAATAAAGGGGACAGGCATGGGCCACCATAGCTAGCAACATGCCTGTTTGCAGAGCCTAGGCTGTGTATTTACACTGAGATATTTTTTCAGCACACACAGTTGTATAGGAGAGATATAGGGGAGAACGGGGTAAGTAGGCACACTTTTTACTCTAGTGAGAATTGCTTATCACCTAAACATCTTTCAATAAAAGTTAATTAAATTGAAGCTTAAGGTGTTGGCTTGAAATGTGAACCCCTCACTTTTTCTATCTTATTGTAATAAAGAAGAAATTAATCATCAAAGACACCCTTACACATTGTGACAACCGACCCCATCAAGGGGTCGGTTGTCAAACACTATGGGGTTGTTTGTCACAATGTTATCTTAATGGGAATAATCTTAAAAAGAAGGCAAGAAAGTAGAACTAAATTTGAAACTTTAATTGCATTGTCAAGTTGACAAATAGGCCTACATAACTTACTGTAGCCTTAGCAGCTGGTCTAGTTTGGGATGCACTGGGTTGTTTTGATTTTGTTGCCCTTTTTTCTTTTGCATGCTAGCTGCCTTTTCCTGCTCTATTCTTTCCTTCCCTGGGGTGTCAGTGAGGATACAGCTTGACAATTTATTTCGTTATTGGGTTCCTTTTCTGGCTGCCGCCTTGAGATAACATGTGACAACCAACCCCCCAAAAAATGTGACGACCAACCCGAACTTGAATTTCTTGCTAGCATCAAGGCCAACAACCATCTGACAACTAATTAGCTTGCTAACCACAATCTAAACTATAGTTTACCCTTCACACTTTTTATGGGTAACAAGTGTTTTGTTATAAACCCATTGTGTAAAAGCCTAGAAGAAAAATCCTGAGGAGCTAAATATTTTCAATTTGACATGAAAAACACAAACAGTCCTCTCACCTCAAATTCAGCAGTCTAACTCCAAGGAAGACTATGTAGGTGACCTCTGATCCCAATTCTGGATATTTACATACCAAAATTTCACAGACAGCGCCTTCTGGTTCCGAGATATAACGATTGTGACAACCAACCCGTGTGACAAATTACCCCGTTCTCCCCTACAGATGCAAACAGACAAGGTTTAGTCAAATAAACACCTACGGTAAATGTACATTTTGATCTTTAATTTTGTAATAAAAAGATTATAGTCGTGTGTGTGTGTGTGTGTGTAAGTGTGTGTGTAAACAAAGACAGTAGCAGGATTATCTGTCTGTCTCTCTAGCAGGTTGAATACAGTGCCACCTGTTGTTGTCTCTTTGCAACACGTGGTTTTAAATTGGCCAACACACACACACACACACACACACACACACACACGTGGTTTTAAATCGCATGACTGGAGCATTTACTCAAGGCTTTGTCTCAAACCATTAAGTTCTTATGTTACACTCCACACCATCTCAAACAAAGACACTGCACGGCATAATGCAAGGTGTGGTGCTAGATAATGTGTGTGTGTGTATGTGTGAGTCTGTGTGTGTGTGTGTGGTGTGTTGAAGCAAAGGCTCCGTGGATTTTAATAACAATGTCAAGAGGTTGAATATTTGTGTAACAATTTTGTTTATCAAAAGTGAATTTTATATTCACAATTATACAAAAGTACTCAAATTGTGTTGCTTTCTAAAATTACTTCAAAATATTTTTTTTCAATATATTCAAAATGTGGGGGAAAAAGTGCCTTGATTTGTTAATTTTACTCGGACTACTATTATTTAAATATTATTATTTAGTTATTCTTAATTTTATATTGTTGCAATATAAATATATATATTTGTAGAATGTGCTGTTCAGATATAAAACATTTAAAAATCATTTTTTTTTGTATTTAAAAACTATGAGAAAAAAATAGTTTTAAAGTCACTAACCTCCTCCTCCTCTTTCCTGTGTGTGTGTGTGTGTGTGTGTGTGTGTGTGTGTGTGTGTGTGTGTGTGTGTGTGTGTGTGTGTGTGTGTGTGTGTGTGTGTGTGTGGGGGGGGGGGTGATCGTGTGTGTGTGTGTGTGTGTGGGTGTGGTGGGTTGAAGCAAAGGCTCAGAGGATGTTTTTTAATTTATTAAAAATGTGGGGGAAAAAAGTGCCTTGATTTGTTAATTTTACTCGGATTACATTTTTATTTTAAATTGTATTATTATTTAATTATTTTCTTAATTTTATATTGTTAGAATATGAATATATATATTTGTAGAATGTGCTGTTCAGATATAAAAAAAATATATATATTTTTTTGTATTTAAAAACAATGAGAAAAAAAAATAGTTTTAAAGTCACTAACCTCCTCCTCCTCCTTCCTTTTAACCTGTAATTTTTTTTTTTTTTTTTTTGGTAAAATGTTTTAATTCTTTTATTTAAATGTTGTATTTTTATCCATGTTTTAAATTTGTTCATTTTTTTTTTTTTTTTTTTTTTTTTTTTGTATTCTTTATTTGATTTTAACCCTGTGAAGCACCTTGAGTGGCCCTGTGCCTGAAATGTGCTCTATAAATAAAATTGCCTTGCCTTGCCTTGCCTTCCGTCCGTCAGCTGTTCTTCCCAGAGTCCATGATCTCAGACAGCAGTGATGTCACAAAGGGGATGACGTCATCAGAGCTCATTCAGGTACAAACCGGCTGAAGTCACCAACAATACACAATACACCACACTGTTAAGTCACCAACAATACACAATACACCACACTGTTAAAGTCACCAACAATACACAATACACCACACTGGAAACAACTGGGATTAGCTGAACATGTCGATGTGTGATACAGATCCTAACAAACACAATCGGTCAAACTCACACATTGACTCATCTGATAGTAATGCGTCCACACACTGTAAAAATTTAAATTGTCAAGGGAACTAAAAATTTATATTTCAACTGTCTAGATTTTTGGGTTTTGAGGCTAAAACTAAAACTCTTAAGTTAGAAGTTAGAAGTTAAACTACCTAAATTTGAGCCACTACTTCCTCAGCCGCGAAGTGATATGGAACTCTTACTCTGCAAACTGATTGGAATGCAGTATGTACGCCCATTATACAACAGTTAGGAACCAATCAGATCGCTGGATTTAAGCCACCCGTTTTATAAACTATAATAATATTATAATTATAATTATTATTTTGTTTTAAACCTTTATTTATACAGGTAAATCCCATTGAGACCGAAGACTCTTTTTCAAGGGAGACCTGTTTTCCTTTTATATTCCCACGTTACCATTCGCACACACATTCACACACCGATAGCAGGCTAACTATCGACATTCACACCATGCAAGGTGGGTGAAGTGTCTTGCCCAAGGACACAACAACTATGACACAGGTGGCAGGGCGGGGATCGAACCTCCAACCCTTTGATCATCGGCCGACCCGCTCTACCACCTGAGCCACAGTCGCCCTAATCTGATACTAATGCATCCTCTCTGTCCCCCTCAGAACCTGCTTCAGTCCGGGACATGTCCAGAGATCCAGGGCTTCCTTCAGGTCAAAGAAACAAGTCGAAAGTCCTGGAAGAAAGTTTATTATTTCCTCCGCCGCTCGGGACTCTACTGCTCCACTAAAGGCTCCTCCAAGGTCAGTGAGAGAGGGGTGTGTGTGTGGGGGAGGGGGGAGGGTGTGTGTGTGTGTGTGTGTGTGTGAGAGAGAGATTCTGTGGTGTGGTGTCTCAATAAACTAAGTGATAAACAAATATTTAAAGGTAGGTTGTTGAGAGACATTATTTTTTTGTGACTACTTTGTTTTTTTAGGAATGTTCTAAATTCTAAATATCCTTTTAAAACATTTTGTCTGTCTGTCTGCCTGCCTGCCTGTCTGTCTGTCTGTCTGTCTGTCTGTCTGTCTGTCTGTCTGCCTGCCTGCCTGTCTGTCTGTCTGCCTGTCTGCCTGTCTGTCTGTCTGTCTGTCTGCCTGTCTGTCTGTCTGTCTGTCTGTCTGCCTGTCTGTCTGTCTGTCTGTCTGTCTGCCTGCCTGTCTGTCTGCCTGCCTGTCTGTCTGTCTGTCTGTCTGTCTGTCTGCCTGTCTGTCTGTCTGCCTGCCTGTCTGTCTGTCTGTCTGTCTGTCTGTCTGTCTGTCTGCCTGTCTGTCTGTCTGTCTGTCTGTCTGTCTGTCTGTCTAGGAGCCTCGGCACCTGCAGTACGTAGCAGATTTGGACGATCTAAACGTTTACACCGTCGTCAACAGTAGAAAACTCTACGGAGCGCCAGCCGACTTCACCTTCTGTATCAAGGTAGGAACTTATAACAAAGATTACTAGTATGAGACAGACACACTCACTCACTCACTCACTCACTCACTCACTCACTCACTCACTCACTCACTCACTCACTCACTCACTCACTCACTCACACACTCACTCACTCACTCACTCACTCACTCACTCACTCACTCACTCACACACTCACTCACTCACACACACACTCACTCACTCACACACTCACTCACTCACTCACTCACACACACACTCACTCACTCACTCACACACTCACTCACTCACTCACTCACTCGCTCACTCACTCACTCACTCACT
>OX442366.1:25641257-25646257 GCA_949357725.1 Hyperoplus immaculatus | reverse complement strand
ATTGAAGACGATTGTGATATTGTAATTTACACACACACGCACACGCACACACATGCACACACACGGACTGACGGAGACATATACACACACACACACGCACGGACACACGGACGCAGACATACACTCACTCACAAACTCACTCACTCACTCACTCAGGGATCACATACACACAGACAGACACACACACACACACACACACACACACACACACACCCTCTCTTTCTAAGTCCAAGTACCAAAAAGAGGAATTCATATTTTTGTTTTTATATACGTATATATATATATATATCTGTATCATAGGAAATTAACACATGTATTGAAGACAATTGTGATACTGTAATTTACACACACACACACACTCACTCACTCACTCACTCACTCTCTCACACACACACTCACTCACTCACTCACTCACTCTCTCACACACACACTCACTCACTCACTCACTCTCTCACACACACACTCACTCACTCACTCACTCACTCACTCACTCACTCACTCACTCACTCACTCACTCACTCTCTCACACTCACTCACTCACTCTCTCACTCACTCACTCACTCACTCACTCACTCACTCTCTCACACACACTCACTCACTCAAACACACACTCACTCACTCACTCACTCACTCACTCACTCACTCACTCACTCACTCTCTCACACACACTCACTCTCTCACTCAAACACACACACACTCACTCACTCACTCACTCACTCACTCACTCACTCACTCTCTCACACACACTCACTCTCTCACTCAAGCACACACACACTCACTCACTCACTCACTCACTCACTCTCTCACTCAAGCACACACACACTCACTCACTCACTCACTCACTCACTCTCTCACACACTCACTCAAACACACACACACACACACACACTCACACACACATACTGTTCACCTTAGTATTGAAGGCGAGTGTGATACTGTAACACTAAATGATGCCAGTTTGCAGCCATGTAGCATAAGCATTTTCACTGTCTTTTTTGCCTAATCGTCTTATTTGTGCCTTACAGAAAAAATAACATTAACAAGAACAAATGTTGAAATACTATAATGTCCAGAAGTCTTTTATTTGCTCTATTTGCACAATTATGGTGAAGGGGAACTGTGTTTTCATATGTTCAAACCAAATATGCAAAATAAACACTTTTTTTTATATATAATTATGGTTATATGTGACAATTGACTATGAGAATACATTTTTTTTAAGATTTTTTTTTTTGCACCTTTGCACCTTTATGCTTTATTGATAGTGTAGAGACAGAGGTGAAATGGGGCAGAGAGGAGAGTGACATGCAGAGAACTACCGCGGGCTGGAATCGAACCCGGGTCCGCTGCTGGCCGAGGCCCATGGGGGGGGACGCCCTACCAACTGAGCTAAGGGCGCCCCCAGAGAATACATTTTTGGCACAAATAAAAACATATAAGTATGAAGGCACTCACTGCAGAGGAAGACTGTAATGTAAAAAACTATATACAAATAAAGTTTTTTTAAAAGTTTTTTGTCTAGTCTAATTTCATTGTAGAATAAAATCTCCAATTTGAAATGAGTAATAAATAAATGTTTAATTGTGTTTAAATGGAGCAAAGGATATACATGTTCGTTCTCCTATCATTATGCTCGAAACCATTGGTTTAGGCGCGATATTAGGCTCGTTCGACTAGGAGCCGTCTTGCTCAGACCTGCGCAATTATGATGCGGTCTTCCTGAGCGCACAACAAAAATCCTGCAAAAATGCTGTGCGCTCAGCAAGACGCGCGTCAGAATTGCGCAGCTCTGAGCAAGACTTATCCTCACCGAAGGGGTCACGCGATGAAGAGTGACGCTTAGCTGGGATAGCCAATCAGCGTTGAGATTGACCTGGAATCGCCAACAGCTGAGAAACACGGAGAAACCAACATTTTACAGCCGCTCGGTTCTTTCAAAAAGGAGCAGACGTGGTTAATTCTGTGTGGCTGTGCTTAGCCAATAAACCAAGTTAGCAACAGTTAGCATTAGTAAACTCTCACCCAGCTGTTTGCGGCTCCAGAGGATGGTATAAACCCCAAACATGACGGCCAAGTTTTTACAATTTCAGTGCCAATGTGCGCTATGGACCAACGTTTGTTACGTCGCATATATTTCACCGTGAGACTCGGTTGATGAATTTTAGAACAGTGCCCTCTATGGTCACACATTTCTATGGGTCACAACTTTCGATGCAACACCTGCAATGAACCCAAGCCATGGACCCAAACATGAGGGCCAAGTCCGGGGAACTTTCACAGCAAGTAGAGGGAAGAAGCACCGGTGTGTATCTCCGCCAGCCACGGTACCTGTCACAGCCAGGTAAGGCAGGGAATGTATTTCTGCCTTTATTTAGTGCCGCTTGTGCACACAATGCTGCTGTAAATGTGTTTGGTATGTTGCTGCCTTGCTGTTTATTGTGTGTATTTCCGAGTGGATCGATATGCAATGTTGTTTTAATGTTGTTTTAATGCGAGGCTATTTGTGCTGTTCAGTTGCTGTGTATTTGTCTTTTGACACAGCTGTTTGGCCGTGTTGTTGTTTCTGGTTGATGAGGAGAAATAAAACAGGGAGGGAATCTAGGCGTGATGGACCAAAATAAGATCAAGTGACGTCATAGGGGCGTTCGCGAGCGTCGCTTTTGGTGTGATCGCACCTATGCTTACAAATAGTAGCCTACTCTTTCTTTCTTTTTTCTATTCTACATACTACATCTGACCATATAAATAATCGAGTTAGGATGCAGTAGGCCTTGGCTAAACTTGGGACATAGCCTACTTTTACTTATTTATTTCATCATAACATTGCGCCTTGATCTTTGCCCTTTTGCTTTTATATCTGTCACTTCCCCGGTTGTTTTCAAACGGAGGTCAGAATCACCCAAATAGCATGCTTTTTTCAACACTAAAAACCTCGTCCGGATGTTGTATAAATCCGGGTAGGATTTATAAGCATGCTGCATACTAAATCTTATTTGATCGATGGTAACGGAGGGTCAGTTTGTAGAAGTTTACAGGCTGCATGTGGATGCTATCCTGCGTATCATGTGTGCACTGTGACACAGCAACTTAAAAGTGCATTTTTTCGACTGACAAAATGAGGTTCCCATTCTTAGGGCTTCTCCACTGATGATGCGGACCCGTTGATGTTGAGGTGGCCTAGTTTATCTTTATACCCAAAGGGGAGTTTTGCATTTCATAGCAGCACAAGGAAAAGTCTAAAGTGCTAGGGAAGTGATTTTACATTCTGAAAATCATAATGCCCTCGTTTAAGCTTTAAGCTTAAAGAATAAAGTATTACCAGCAGTGAGGTAGATGGTAACATGTCCGATCAGATATGTCAGTCGGTGGCTTCAATAATTTGTCTTTTCTTCTAAAGCATTTTGAACTTTCATGATGGATAGATAGATAGATAGATAGATAGATAGATAGATAGATAGATAGATAGATAGATAGATAGATAGATAGATAGATAGATAGATAGAGAGAGAGAGAGGGGATGGATGGATAGATAGATAGATAGATAGAGAGAGAGGGGATGGATGGATAGATAGATAGATAGATAGATAGAGAGAGAGAGAGAGAGAGAGAGGGGTATGGATGGATGGATAGTTTGATGGATGGAAGGATAGATAGATAGATAGATAGCTAGAAAGAGAGAGGGGGGATGGATCAATGGATGGATATGCAAAAAAAATAATGTTAATCTCACTCATTCACTCACTCACTCACTCACTCACTCACTCACTCACTCACTCACTCACTCACTCACTCACTCACTCACTCACTCTTTTTTCAAGATCAGTGAATATCTCCTCACAATCTGTTTACCTGTCAGTATACTGTGTGTGACTGTGCACTGAAAAAAAAAAATCCAGTACTCTGTAAACTGGTATGTATACACAAAGAGTGTGTTAATAAAGGGGGTGGGGTGGGGGTGGGGGGGGGGGCACCGTAGATAGCAACATATGCCAACATGTTTTTATGATCTTACTACAGAGATACTGCAGTAAACGTTCACCCCGTACATTCACCTATCCCATTATTCTCTACATAATGACTCTCTCCCACATCCTCGGGGTGAGATTGTGTGTGTGTGTGTGTGTCTTTTTATGTGTGTGTGAGTGTGTGTGTCTTCTAATTTGTGTGTGTGTGTGTTTGTGTGTGTGTGTGTGTGTCTTTTTATGTGTCTGTGTTTTTGTGTGTGTGTGTCTTTTTATGTTTGTGTGACTGTTTTTGTGTGTGTGTGTGTCTTTTTATGTGCGTGTGTGTGTGTGTGTGTGTGTGTGTGTGTGTGTGTGTTAATCCCCTCACCACCTATAGTAAGGTTTAGAGGACACCACCAAACCAAGGCTGAGCATACATCAAACTGAAATACTGTTCTATTACCCACCTGTGGGAAAGGAAGATGTGTGTGTGTGTGTGTGTGTGTGTGTGTGTGTGTGTCTGTATGCTTGTGTGTGTATGTATGTCATATTGTGTGTTTGTATGTCATATTGTGTGTGTGTGTGTGTGTGTGTGTCTGTATGCTTGTGTGTGTATGTATGTCATATTGTGTGTTTGTATGTCATATTGTGTGTGTGTGTGTGTGTGTGTGTGTGTGTGTGTCTGTATGCTTGTGTGTGTATGTATGTCATATTGTGTGTGTGTATGTCATATTGTGTATGTGTCTGTATACGTGTGTGTCATATTGTGTGTGTGTATGTCATATTGTGTATGTGTCTGTATACGTGTGTGTGTCATATTGTGTGTGCGTGTGTGTATGTCATATTGTGTATGTGTCTGTATACGTGTGTGTGTCATATTGTGTGTGCGTGTGTGTGTGTGTGTGTGTATGAATATATATGTGTGTGTATGTGAGTATGTGTCCGTTTATATATTCCATATACGTGTGTGTGTGTGTGTGTCTTACTGTCTGTCTGTATACATACATATAAAGGTGTGTGTGTGTGTGTGTGTGTGTGTGTGTGTGTGTGTGTGTG
>OX442366.1:25635790-25641057 GCA_949357725.1 Hyperoplus immaculatus | reverse complement strand
ACAGCAAAGAGTGTGTAGAAAAAGACGAAGGAGTAAAAAGAGGCGTGAAAGAGTTGTAGCAGTCATTAAGGGCCAAGTGTGCTCTCCGCAATTTGGTCTTATCTTCTGCAAGGTGGCACACACACACACACACACACACACACACACACACACACACACACAGAGGGAGGGTAATTCGGCTCGCGGCTCATGTGCAAAAATGAGATACAGGAGAAGAGGGAGCGATAGAACTGGTTCATTTTCAGCCTCTTCCCCGTAGACTGTAGAAGGATTATACACTCACACACTTTCTCTCTCTCTGTCTCTCTCTCTCCATCCCTCCCTCTCTCTCTCTCTCCCTCCGTCTCTCCGTCTCTCTTTCTCTCTCTCTACCTCTCTCCTCTCTCTCACTCTCTTTCTCCCACTCTCTCTCGCTCTCTCTCTCTCTCTCTCACACACTCAAAAACTTTCTCTCTCTCTCTCCCTCTCTCTGTCACACACACTCTCTATTGTACTCCTATATTTGTGAGGACACTCATTGACATAATGCATTCTCTAGGCCCTTACCCTAACCCTAACCATCAAAACTAAATGCCTAACCCCAACCCTTACACTAACCCTAACATAAACCTAATTCATACCTAGACCTTAAAACCTAGTGTTAACCCTCAAACAGGCCTTTGAAGAAGTGAGGACCAGGCAAAATGTCCTCACTTCGATGGTTAAAAGCTTAACTTGGTCCTCACAAAGTTGTACACACACACACACACACACACACACACACACACACACACACACACACACACACACACACACACACACACAGAGTTAGAGAGAGAGAGAGAGAGAGAGGGCAATGCACAAGCTCTGTCTTAGCACACACTGAATTCTCTGCCTCCAATCCTCCACACTGCACTGTGCACTCTCACAATCTCTTCAACACAGCTCTCTTTCTCTCTCTCTCTTTCTCTCTCTGTTTCTCTTTTTCTCTCTCTCTCTTTCTCTCTCCCTCACACACACACACACACACACACACACACACACACACACACACACACACACACACTCACTCACTCACACACACTCACGCACACAACCACAACCACAACCACATACACACACGTGCCATGTAGAAAATCTCGTCTTAAAGGGAGACACCAACCTTCAAAAAGGACCCACGAAGTCAGGTACGTTCCATCCATCCATCCATCCATCCATCCATCCATCCATCCATCCATCCATCCATCCATCCATCCATCCATATATCCATCCATCCACTTTCTTTTTGCTAAAAATTGCCACATAATGCACCAACAAGAAGCTTATTTTTGGGGGGAATTTTGTCGCTGTACTGTTCCTTACACTCTCTCTCTCACTCTGTCACACACTTTCTCTCTCCCCCGCTCTCTCTCACTCACTCTCTTTCTCTCAGTCCCTCTCTCTCTCCCTCCCTCCCTCATTCTCTCCCTCTCTATCTCTTTCTCTCTCACTCACTATCTCTCTCTCTCTGTCCCTCTCTTTCTCACTCTCTCCCCCTCTCTGTTTCTCTCTCACTCGCTCCCTCCCTCTCTTTATCTCCCCCCCTCTCTCTCTCTCTTTGCAGAACAGTCTCTTGCACACAGGGCTGCATGCACCAGGATTATCCGGCTTTTTAGAGAGAGAGAGAGAGAGAGAGAGAGAGAGAGAGAGAGAGAGAGAGAGAGAGAGAGAGAGAGAGAGAGAGATTCTGTTTTTGTCATAGTAAGGGCTAGGGGGAAAGAAAGTGTGTTTACGGCTAACCTGGGATGACCTTCACCTAAAAAAAATGAGTATATATAGAGTCTTTACCAGTATACTGCGTGGGACACTGCCTCATCACAGCTTAAAAGATAAATTCAGACTTCTTCCCAACTCTTTTAAGTCTTGTCTTTCACTCTCTCTTTCACTCTTTCTCTCTCTCTTTCTCACTCCTTCTCTTCCTCTCTCTCTTTCTCACTCCCCTTCTCCCTCTCTCTCTTTCTCACTCCTTCTCTCCCTCTCTCTCTCTCTCTTTCTCCACCTCTCACCTCTCTCTGAATTAGTAAATGTGCTTTAAATCAACTTTTTTGGTAACCATCCCAAAGTTTAAAGCTATAGTGCGTAACTTCTGTTGCCTGCTGTGTCGTATTAAAAAAAAATAGCGCTTTTATCCTAAAGGTACCGCGTGAATAAACAACAAACACTCAAAGTTCCTCGCAGCTACACTTGAATTTTTACTCGCATTGTTCAGAGTGCAGTGAAAACACATGGTACACCATACTACATCTAAAGGGAGAGTGGTTGTCTTTGCCTTTTTCTAGATTATATTTTTGTTGGCATTTTCAAGCTTTATTAGACAGTACAGAGAGAGAGAGAGAGAGAGAGAGAGAGAGAGAGAGAGAGGTGATGACCTGCAGTAAAGGTCCACGGGTCGGATTCGAACCCGCGACCACTGCAACGAAGGCCGGAGCCGATATGCTACGCGCTCTATCCACTACGCCACCGGAGAGCCCCAGAGTGGTTGTGTTTTTTTTAATTTGTCTCAAGTTTGCAACTCCACCACCGACTCCCAATCAATTTCAAGGCGTTTTTTGAAGTGCGTGAAGCCTCACTAGCCTACCACTCTATTCTTCTCTTATTTTCATTATTAATTTCCTTTTATGAAATATCTAGTGACTCAGAATGTGGGTCCAAAGAACTGAAGCTGCTGGTTTTGATATCACTCAATAGTACTCATGCTTACCTGAATAGAGCGCGCGCGCACACACACACACACACACACACTTGCACTTTTTGGTATGAAATGTAGTTTTATAACGCTTTCATTGCTGACATTTTTTGCTTATTTCTTTGATCTAGCTTTTACTGAGCTGACTGACAAAAATCTCCGAGGGCAAACGCATATCCTAGCATTCCGATGGAGATGAGAGAGAGAGTGTGTGTGTGTGTGTGTGTGTGTGTGTGTGTGTGTGTGTGTGTGTTTGTGTTTCTGGCTTAAAGGTGGAGTCAGTGATTCTGGAGAACGCTTGTTGTCTAAATCACTTTGCCAAAAATCAGTGAATATCTCCTAATGAGAACCTGTACAAAAAGAAAATCCAGTGTTAATACACAGCCCAGGCTCTGTAAACGGACATATTGCTATTTATGTTGGGTGTGCCCCTTTTGTTTACATATCCTTTGTTTACTGAGCCTAGGCTGTGTATTAACACCAGATTATTATAAGCGCACACACAGTACAGACAGGTAGCGTATCGTGAGGAGATATTCACTGATTTTGATTATTCTCCAGAATCACTGACTACACCTTTAAAACGGCTTTAATATTATTCTGTAATGTGACTGTATCCTTCGTTATTAATTCAGATATTGCTTATAGGTTGACAGATATTCCAAACTCCTTTCATATACAGGCCCGGAACACATTACGAGACCAGTCTGGATTTTTCTTAGATCTTCATCCCTACATAACCTATTGAAAATGCTCTAAATGACAATATTTTTGGGGGGAATTTGGTAGAAATGTTGTTAGTAGTTTATAGTATAAAACCAAAATGTTCATTCTACTCAAACACATGCCTAATAAATAGTAATACCTGAGACACTGAACATTTGGAGTGGTCTCTTACATTTTTCCAGAGCTGTAGTTAACAAGGAGTTAGTGAATGTGCTTTGCCAGGGCCTTTAAAGGTGCAGTGTGTAATATGACATCATCAAGAAAGTTCTACAAAGTTCTAGAATGGTAACCCCAACCCTTTAGAATAATAACAGAAGCTACAGTGGCCTTCAAGGACAAGAACAATTCTAAATTTTAAACAATGCACTTGATGACATTCCAACTATGACACTTTCAAGATGGCGGCACTAGGCCTTGGTCCAAAATATGCAGAAACATGGACATATATGAGACCCTTTCTAAGGAAAAAAATTATAATTCTAAAAAAAAAATTCAGCCATTATGCACTAAACTAAATGTACTTATGGATATTATAATTACTTTCTACAAAATCTGCTAGGAAATAAAACCCAAAATACACACTGCAGGTTTAAGACGGCTTTAATTTTATTCTGTGTGTGTAATGTGACCCTACACCCTACAGCGAGCAGCGAGCAGCGAGCAGCGAGCAGCGAGCAGCGAGCAGCACAGTCTGGCCAGAAATCTGTTGTGTAAATGTCCTCTCAGAACTGTCAAATTTCCAAATGATTTGTTGGCACCTGTACGAATGCAGTCTGGCAGTTTGGCAGCACAGCATAAAAATTATACACACACACACACTCACTCACTCACTCACTCACTCACTCACTCACTCACTCACTCACTCACTCACTCACTCACTCACACACTCACTCACTCACTCACTCACTCACTCACTCACTCACTCACTCACTCACTCACTCACTCACTCACTCACACACACACACACACTCACACACTCACTCACTCACTCACTCACTCACTCACTCACTCACTCACTCACTCACTCACTCACACACACACACACACTCACACACTCACTCACTCACTCACTCACTCACTCACTCACTCACTCACTCACTCACTCACACACTCACTCACTCACTCACACACTCACTCACTCACTCACTCACTCACTCACTCACTCACTCACTCACTCACTCACTCACTCACTCACTCACAAACACACACTCACTCACTCACTCACTCACTCACACACTCACTCACTCACTCACTCACACACTCACTCACTCACTCACTCACTCACTCACTCACTCACTCACTCACTCACTCACTCACTCACTCACTCACTCACACACACACACACACCTTCATCATCAGATCAGCCATTGTAAACTGCAACTATAAATATTATATTATGTATTATATTGTCATTTTCTATTATTTTAGTAACGGAGTATTGTACCCACTATTTAATTGATTAATTGGATAAACCGTTTTAAGATGTGACTTGTGATATATATATGTGTTTGGAAAGCTGAGATTTTCGTGATTAAATTGATGCAAAATGTTTAAGATACGTTCACAACAACAGGTTCAACACCAAGCTAACAGACGGTTAGAAAACCACCTAAGCCTTATATTCATCCACCCATTGAGAATTTACAAACACAAATGCTTACAAAGTGACATAGTTACATCAGCCATAAAGTCCATATGATCCAATTCAGTAGTATATATTAGTGAGATTTTCAGAGTTTCAGTCATGAATAATAATATAACACCTCAATGGTGCTACAAGGAACTTTTAAATATATATATATATTTTTTGAGATATTTTTCTTTTGGCATTTTTATG
>OX442366.1:25620790-25623290 GCA_949357725.1 Hyperoplus immaculatus | reverse complement strand
GCTGGGCCAAGGGAAGACTGAGGGAAGACTGAGGGAAGAAAAACCTCATTCATTATATTATAATAGCGATTTTATAATAATGAAAAACCGACATGTGTGTTCACTGCCATGTGAAGCTTAACTGTAACTGATCACTGTCAACGAGTAGCACACACACAGACACAGACAGACAGACACACACACACACACACACACACACACACACACACACACACACTAGCAGGAGAAGTTGCTGCACTACAGTTTTTTCTTCTTCTTGCCTCGGGGTTCCTGGGACAGTTGTCGGAACAGACAGATGCTGCAGCTGTTCCTCGCTTGAGGTGTGATAATGTAATCCTGTGTGTGTGTGTGTGTGTGTGTGTGTGTGTGTGTGTGTGTGTGTGTGTGTGTGTGTACAACTAGTTTTGTGAGAACGAATTTGAGTTTTACACTTTCAAAGTGAGACATGTCTGTGTCTGTGTGTGTGTGTGTGACATTTTTGAACAAATGATAAAATGGCGTCACTAGAAACATGTACAGTTGTCTCACAGCTGACTCAATCACTGACAACCCTCTTCCCTCTTGCTGGTATACAGTCCAAATATTGCCTCTTAAAGGTGCACTGTGTAACTTTTGGTGTGTGAGAGAAGTGAACATTTTCTAAGGTATATTCTCATAACTGAATAAACAAACTTTCCTCACAGGGAAAATGTAGATCCCTGGAACACTGTTTGAAGTTAGAAAAGCTTCCTGAAAAGTTACTGTTTCACTGTTGTTGTTGTTTACAGCAGCAGGGCCCACAGTTTTGATTCACAATTTGAATATTTTTTTTTTTTACTTGTTATACTTTTGAAACATGCATAGTCTTAATTTTCGTACAGCTAACATTTTTTATTCCCTTCTTCTCTGCATCAGGTCGCGAGAAGAGAAAGGGTCCCATGATCTCTGCCGGAGATGCCGAGTTCCCGCGAGATTTCCACACGGGAGTTCGTGGCGGGGGCGGATCTGGCGTCGGCCGCGGCAACAACAGCAACAACCTTAGCAACCGGCGCTTCCCCGAAAACAACAGCAGCAACAACGGCGGCTTCACGTCGACTTCGCTCGATCGCAGACACAACTCTGTGGCCGCCAAGAGTCTGGAGGCTCTGAACAGCATCCACAAGGCCGACATAGAGCGACAGCGAGACGCACTCATGGACCTGCAGAAAAACAAGTTCAACAACAGTCCTGGAAGCATGTCGCTGGGCTCGGGGGCGGCTGCAAGACAGGTATAAAGAAAACGGAAAAAAAATAAGGTTTTAAAGCTATAGTGCGTGATTTTTTCATATTAAAGGAATGTCGGTGATGTTCAAGCCATCACCAAACGCGTTGACACAAAGTGGTTTAAGGTAAATAAATAGCATCGCACACCATCAACAAAACCAAAAACGGAAAATTATAAGGTTTTAAAGATATAGTGCGTATTTTTTCATATTAAAGGAATGTCGGTGATGTTCAAGCCATCGCCAAACGCGCCGTTGACACAAAGTTGATAGAGGTCAATAAATAGCATAGCACACCATCAGCCGATATGATTAAAAGGGGGAAAATAAAAGGTTTTAAAGCTCTAAGTCCATATGTGAATGTTGGTGTTGTTCAAGCCATCGCCCAAACGAGTTGATTAAGCCTATCAGCTCCACAAAACTCTCTCTGTATCTCTCTTAGTATGGCAGCGTTTATGAACTGGTGTGTCTCGAACAAAATCTCTTATATTTCCACGTGAATTTTTTTTTTCGCGGGAGATATTAACTTTAGGTACCCATGACAAAGGCATTAACCCATAGGTGCTCTTGGGGACGTTTGTGTCCTCTAAGGTAATGAGTGGAACACAAAAGTTAAGGTAACACAAGGGTTAAGGGTTAAAAACTTTATAAAAATAGCATTCTCTGCACTGATGGTCTCGTTTGCTGTTACATGTCATTTATGATCATCAGAGGAAACATGAGACTGTTTCAGAAATATTTAAAAGTTCCTCTTAGGGACTTTAAGTGAGACGGTGAGAGGATGAGCGCTCCATCAAAACTCCTACCTCTATGTCTCTCCATTTTCTACCTTTTCATTCATCCATCCATCACCACAAGCGCCAAATTCAGACCTTATATCGAGGGCTTGGAGCAAAAGGGGCGTAAGTGACATTTTCAGAATTTTACAGGAGAGCTAAAACAAACTTTTTATTTATTGTAAATATTTAATAAAAAAACAGCATATTGAAGCAATCTCTACTTAAATAGAGATTAGGCTTCAAGGAATTCATATTTGTAAAAAAAAAATCAAAAATGAAAAACAAATATTTATAAAAAATAAATTCAAAAATAAAGTGTTTATTTTAGTGTCCATATTGTCTCCATCATATGTGGGTATATCAGGTTCTCCAAACATATTCAAAACACTTTTTCTGTAGTATAAATGTTGGTCTTTTCTGTTATCCCTCCATATTGTCAGCTCTTTTAGCCTATTTATGATGCACAAGCCTGGTGCACTT
>OX442366.1:25560790-25615790 GCA_949357725.1 Hyperoplus immaculatus | reverse complement strand
TTGGTTGCTGAGTGCCATCATATCACGTTGCAGTGTTTTGGTGGCTGTGTGTTGGACGGTGGCCTATGTAGGACAAACACAGAGAGCTTTTGAGAAACTGGGTCACAGCAGCCCACAGGCCTTTCTGTCTCTCTTCTCCCAACGTCTAGCTTCTTATATCCCCACTTCCTATCACTCCATACTCACCATTTTAAAGGTGTAGTGGAGCAGATAAGTGCTACAATCTTTTTTTCAATTTGTGATACAAGCGTGAACATTGGCATGAGCAGTCTCCTTGGGTCACTTGACAAGAAAATTGTCCGACAAAAAATGAAAAAAAAATAAAATAAAAACATTTTAATGGAAAAGGGGAAATTTTCAAATTCACAATTTCAAATGTCTCAATTTTCTCGTCCAGTGTTCCCATGGAGACTCATGCTCAGGCCAATGTTCACGCTTGTATCATCAACTGAATCCTTCTCTAGACAAAAATCAGCACTTAGCCGCTCCTCTAGTTTACTAGTCAGTGATTCTGGAGAACGCTTGCTGTCAAAATCACCCTTTGTCTAAATCAGTGAATCCGCTACCTGTCTGTACTGTGAGTGTGGTGAAAAACAAATCAGGTGTTGATACACAGCCAGCCTAGCCTCTGTAAACTGTCATGTAAACAAAGGGGGCCCATCACTATCAGCTATCTCAGCTGACACATAGTTATGACAGGTAGCGGATCGAGATATTCATTGA
Source organism: Hyperoplus immaculatus (assembly GCA_949357725.1). Classification (NCBI taxonomy): domain Eukaryota; kingdom Metazoa; phylum Chordata; class Actinopteri; order Uranoscopiformes; family Ammodytidae; genus Hyperoplus; species Hyperoplus immaculatus. The sequence goes on along the minus strand of OX442366.1, from coordinate 25,615,067 downwards.
TTTTGACAACAAGCGTTCTCCAATATCGCTGACTCGACCAAAGATGGATTTTAAATGTTGTAACGATACATTTCAGAGAATATACAGCTCTGGAAAAAATTAAGAGAACCAGTCTGGATTTTTCTTCAATCTTCATCTCTATATAACTTTATGAACATGCTTGAAATGACAATATTTTTAGGGGGAATTTGGTAGAAATGTTGTCAGTTGTTTATATCATAAAATCAAAATGTTCATTCTACTCCAACATATGCCTATAAATAGTAAAACGAGAGACATTGAGCATTTGAAGTTGTCTCTTAATTTTTTCCAGAGCTGTATTTGCAACCCAGACAGATCCCAGAACAGCTGCTCAGACATAAAATGAGTCCTTCTACACATTTGTTTAATTATTCAATGCACAAGTTTTAGCAAAGTCTCTCACAGCAGCGTGTACTGTATGTATTGAAATCCAGCCTCAAAGACATTTACTAAGGAAAGTTTGAAAATCTGTCAAAAGATGCAAGCCAAAACAAAAATACAAAATTCAATCTTTCTATTATTTAAAACAACTTATAGCAAGATGCAAGCCAGTGTGCAAATGATTGAAGTGCTGTCAAATCTACATACTCTCTCTCACTCTCACTGAAATTGTTACAAATGGTTTGTTGTTGTGACAGTTTTATATATAGGGGAAGGTGGGGTGATTTGTGCGTTTTGGAAGTTGCAAAACCCCTTGTTTCTAGAAAACCGTGGAAGAAATTGGAAATGTGACCACATATTTAAGAAGAGCCATCCATTTGACTCATCCTGTAAAGAAGGGAGACACAAGGAATAAGATATAAGCACATTTAAGCTCAAAAAACTGTGTTTTGCCTTTCAAAGTAAAATTTCCATGATCAAGGTTTTTTGATTATTGTGTCTGAACAATTATAGACACGTTTGAAAACATTTGACACATGTTTTAGTGCTTTGGTATGCTACACTTTGAGTCTATATAGTTAGCACAATGTCAACCCTAAATTGCTGCATCATGCCTATTATCCAAAATTCTGGGGATGGGGTGATTTGTGCGCAAGGGCCTGGGTGAGTTATAAGTAAGTAAGTAAGTAAAATGTATTTATAAAAGCACATTTATGACAGTTTGCACTGTCCAAAGTGCTGTACATAGTGCATTCAGTAGGTAAACAATGAAGGTACAATAACAATAACCAAAATAAAAGACGTAAAGCCCATACATCCACATAAACACAGATAGTAGTGCAGAGGTAAGATAGTTAATGGGGAGGAAACACCAGGGTGTACATATGGGTTTTGAGCCTTGATTTAAAGGCAGAAATGTAGGGGGAATCACATTTGTCAGGTGGCAGTTGGTTCCACAAGCACGGAGCAACTAGTGCAAAGTACATTTCTGAGAGTTGTGCCAGTGGCATGGCTGTATACGCTGGTCACCAAAAGAAAGTGATTGTCTACAGTAGCTCAGAAGAGAGTGACATCTCAATTCCACTTAACGACACCACTGATGAGAGTTCAGATGGCCAGAAAGATGATGATGGTGACTTTGTCATTGTGACACAATGACGCACAAATCACCCCACTACGTGGGGTGATTTGTGCGTCAAGACACCTTTTTTTCCGAAAGCTATATTTCTTAAACAGTTTATTCCAGATCCAAAGTTTTTATTGCCAGGGATGCACAACATCCTGAACTATATGTACATATTTGAGTTGGAGACATAACTGTCAAGGCCTCACTTTAAAATCACTTTGAGTAAAAAGTTGCACAAATCACCCCACCTTCCCCTATATTTGTTAGTGTATTTGTTGACTTCTCTGTTGCAGACATAAAATAACCCAAAATGTGCTGATGGTGTGAAAAAGGTAGCTTGCAAATTTGAAATACAGCTCTGGAAAACAAATAAGAGACCACTCCAAATATTCAGTGTCTCTCATTTTACTATTTATTTCTACCAAATTCCCAATACATTTTTTTGTCATTAAAGAGCATTTTCATTGAGTAATGTAGAGATGAAGATTGAAGAAAAATCCAGACTGATCTCTTACTTATTTCCGGAACTATACGTCAGAACATTTGTATTTAATATGACAAATCGATTTTGGTTGCCATAAAAAAAAAATATTGAAGTCCTGTGTTGTTTGAATTATGATCTAACTACGTAAGGCAAGGCAAGACACAAGGCCATTTAAAGTGCTTTACAGGGGCAAGATTAAAATCCATAATACACATTAGTAAAGCGAATTAATAGAAGTAAAACATTTAAATGTAAATGTAGAATATGTATTTGATGAGAGGATCTGTAGAAAACTGAGATCAAGCGAGCTGGGATTTGGTTCACGTTAAAGGGATGGGGCGGTGATGTGGTAATTAGGTATCCATGGGGTTGTTTAAGAATAGCAACGGTATTCCTTTAATGACTGCTGTGAAAAAATGTGCTGTGTAATGCTTGGTGCATGTTTGTAAGAAATACCTTTTTAAGTAAGTGTGTGTGTGTGTGTGTGTGTGTGTGTGTGTGTGTGTGTGTGTAAGACCTTATACGGAAGTGAGGACATTTTGTCAGGTTCTCACTTTCGGACAGGCCTCTCATGGGCCTTTCGAGTGTGTGTGTGTGTGTGTGTGTGTGTGTGTGTGTGTGTGTGTGAGAAGTGAAATCAGTATTTAGTGTACCTTTTTAAAGACTTAAATTACACAAAACATGTTCATATAAAAGTGGTAACGCTGATCACATGTAATGACCATTTCACAGTGTGTGGTAACAGTAACATAATACATCTAATCTAATCTAATCCACCCCCCCCCCCTTTCTCTCTCCCTCCCCCTCCCCCCCTCCCCCTCTCTCACCCAGAAGGCAATGCGGTGCTATCATGTGAGATTAATAGACCGGATTAAACATGACTCTTCTTTATCGGCCCGAGAAGTTAAATACATACAAACTGACAGGGTGATTCCATCCGTCAATACTGCACAAGAGAGTTTGGTGTTTTCCCCCTACACTATATCATGGAGGCATATTTGGATCTGTAGCAAAGTAAGTTAGTGTCATGACTGTATATCATTAATGATTATAGCTTCAACATTAAGTTTCTTTATCAGTTTACGCAAGGTATATTGAAATAAATTCTTTGCATCTCCTCTCTCAAGTTCCCACACTCCAGAGGGGGTCAGAGCGCAGGGTCAGCCATAGTACAGCGCCCCTGGAGCAGTTTGGGATTAAGTGTCTTGCTCAAGGACACAATGGTAGAGATGGTGGTCACCGTTGATTTAATAGCAGCCACCACTTGTTGTACTACTAACACCTACCTGTCCGGTGCCGGGGATCAAATCAGAGACATCATGGTTACTGGGAGGAGGAACCAGAGACCTTATGGTTACTGGGAGGAACCAGAGACCTCATGGTTACTGGGAGGAGGAACCAGAGACCTCATGGTTACTGGGAGGAACCAGAGACCTCATGGTTACTGGGAGGAGGAACCAGAGACCTCATGGTTACTGGGAGGAGGAACCAGAGACCTCATGGTTACTGGGAGGAACCAGAGACCTCATGGTTACTGGGAGGAGGAACCAGAGACCTCATGGTTACTGGGAGGAACCAGAGACCTCATGGTTACTGGGAGGAGGAACCAGAGACCTCATGGTTACTGGGAGGAGGAACCAGAGACCTCATGGTTACTGGGAGGAACCAGAGACCTCATGGTTACTGGGAGGAGGAACCAGAGACCTCATGGTTACTGGGAGGAGGAACCAGAGACCTCATGGTTACTGGGAGGAGGAACCAGAGACCTCATGGTTACTGGGAGGAGGATATATTCAATGATTTTGACAGAAAGTGACTTTGACAACAAGCGTTCTGCATAATCGCTGACTCCACCTTTAATGCTAATATAGTGGCCTGTTGAACTTGCTTGCATGTTATAGCGTGATCATTGTGTGCATGTGAGCGCGCTGATTTGAGCATTTTACTCCAAGCAAAGCCTGAGAACAGCCTCACAAAGCTGCTAGCATGACCGCTAACTCTCTTTATATCCACTCCTGTAAGTCGCCCACTGTAGCTGCAGTAAGTTGAGTCGTGCATAAAACAGTGAAAATAACTTATCTTATCTTATAGTGCAATATCTTCACACTTTGCACTTGCAATTATGCCATCTTTAGTAACTATAGCTTCCTGTCCTTGAAGGCCACCGTAGCTTCTGTACATTCTCCCAATTAATCTAGAATTTAGAGAATTTCACCGCTAGATGAAGCTAAATACTCAGATTTAGACACTGTACCTTTTAAGAACAAATTTGAGAAAATTCCAAGCAAGATATGGGTAAATGAGGACAATTGTAGATGAAAATGTTTTCCCAATATGTCTACAAACTTGGGGCCATAACTTGACCACGGATGATCATATTAATTATCTGGCATCAACTGAATGTCACTGATGAGCACGCACACTCACTCACTCACTCACTCACTCACTCACTCACTCACTCACTCACTCACTCACGCACGCACTCACTCACTCACTCACTCACTCACTCACGCACACACTGACTCACTCACTCACTCACTCACTCACTCACTCACTCACTCACTCACGCACGCACGCACGCACTCACTCACTCACTCACTCACTCACTCACTCACTCACTCACTCACTCACTCACGCACGCACGCACGCACGCACGCACTCACTCACTCACTCACTCACGCACGCACGCACGCACGCACGCACGCACGCACTCACTCACTCACTCACTCTCACTCACACACACACACACACACACACACACACACACACACACACACACACACACACACACACACACACACACACTGTATGTCTTGGACTTCTTCCCATATAAAATGAAGATGGTGAAAGCTTAATCCAGTGTCGCTGCGTTGCTTTAATCCTTTTCCTGGGTTCACGCCAGTCAGCTCCGCAATCTACAGAGACTGACTGAGATATGTAGGGGCTGCCTTGGCCCTATCATTAGTGTGTGTGTGTGTGTGTGTGTGTGTGTGTGTGTGTGTGTGTGTGTGAGTACGAGTGTGTGTGTGTGTGTGTGTGTGTGTGTGTGTGTGAGTGAGTGAACCATTGAGTGCATGTGGACAAGTGTGTGTGTGTGTGTGTGTGTGTGCGTAAACATTTGATTAATCGCTGAGAAGCAATTACAAGCAATTAAAGTTCCATTACGATGGCAGTGAAGGACATCAGCTAATCTCTCTATCATCACAACCATCAGTCCGTCAGTTTCTCACCAAGCGCCATTGTGCAAAATATGGAACATTTATTATAGTTTGGCTTAAACCTCCTCTACCAAGAACTTTTATAATATTTCTGAAACAGTCTCATTTTTCCTCTGATGATCATAAATTACATGTAACAGCAAACGAGACCATCAGTGCAAAGAATGCTATTTTTAATATATTTTTTTTTAATGCCTTTGCTCGAGTCTTAGTTTTCCAGAGAACTTACTCAACCATTTACAGCAGGCAGACGGGAAAAGCCTGTGTTTATGAACGCTACTAAATCAAAGTTTACTTTGCTTCACCATGGTCATATCACCATTATTAATCTGACATAGTCTCATATAAATACATTACCTCATGGCCATGCATCCTGCCGTCTCTCTTTCACTCGCTTACTAAACAAATGCACACGCCGCCGGCACGCGCTAGCAAAGATCTTAAGGACAGCAGGCGCAGGTGTTGTAAAATGCCACAAAATAATCTATAGAAAAACACTACCGCTTTGGTCCAAAGGGGGCGCTAGAGGTAAAATAATCAAAAATTTGCTCGTAGCGACTTAAGGCTTTTTATATTAATTATATAATATTGTGAGGTAATTTAAAGCAAAGTTAAAATATGGTAACTAGGGATGGCCATTTATAATTTTTTCTTTAACCGGTTACGAACAGGAATTAACGGTTATGAACCGGTTAACCGTTAGGATTGAATGTAGCCTCTTTATAGTGAAATACCTGAAGCATCATAGCAGGGCTCCCGACCTTCTTTGTTCCAAGGACCGGCATATTCATTTAAAAACTATCCAGGGACCAGTAGCCTATGTAAATGCATTTTGACACAGTTCACTTTCTTACATCCGGTTCGGCGATATCAAAATAAGAGTCCGGATTTGAGAGAAATTAAGATGATTTAATTTTTTTTAACCGTTTAACCTTTAGTATTAACCTGTTAAAGATCTTCTTAACGGTTAACAGGTCAACCATGGTCATCCCTAATGGTAACACTAGACCTCTTCAGCTGTAAAAGTCCAATTTTCTGGTATCACTCTCATGTCTCCACATCATAGGCTACCTGAATGACTAAGCATTTTCCTTCACTCCCTAGTTCAATCCTGCCTTTCTTACTCTTGCTTGTGTGGTGTTTTATTTGCAGCTTAACACATAACTCGACTAAATGAGGGTCACCCCTCAATTGGTCTCTCGAGGATAAATAAAAGTTAAATGAAATTAAATTAAATTAAAAAATGTCTCACTAGTGTTTGTACTCTGAGTGTGTTCTGACAGTGTGTGTTATCTCAATGAGTCTGGTTCATTGTGTTTGTACTCTGAGTGTGTTCTGACAGTGTGTGTTATCTCAATGAGTCTGGTTCATAGTGTTTGCTGCACTGAGCCTGTTTCATTTTGCAGGTGAAGTGAACTGTTTAGCTCCAGTGAATGTTGGTAGTGCAGACTGTTGTTAAAAAAAAATGTAACACAGGACAAAAGATTCAAGATGGTTTTACTCTCATACAGCTCAGTAAAAAATGAAGAGACCACTCCAAATGTTCAGTGTCTCTCGTTTCACTATTTATTAGGCATGTGTTTGAGTAGAATGAACATTTTGGTTTTATAATATAAACTACTGACAACATTGCTACCAAATTCCAATACATTTTCATGTCATTTAGAGCATTTCCATTAAGTTATATAGAGATGAAGATTGAAGAAAAATCCAGACTGGTCTCTTAATTTTTTTTTTCCTGAGCTGTATGCAAAACAATTATGCATCGTTTCCACCGAGTAGAGCGGGTCGGGTCGGAGCATATTAAAGTGCAGAAGAGTTTTAGGGCCATAGACAGGAGAGAAAAAAAAATCAGATGAGGATGATTTGTTTTCCATTATGTTGAGAAATGTCAAGAATAAAGACGAAAACTCCAAAATGCTATTGGAGTTACTGGGGCATTTATGTATTTTCAGCATACTACAATTGACCTGCATGTATTGGGACATCCTAAACCTTTTTCTGGCATACTAAATAGTATGTAAGTATGGGGATTGGAACGCAGGGTGAATGTCTCACTCTCTCTCTCTTTCTTCCCTCTCTCTTCTCTGCCCCCCCCCTCCCTCTACCCCCCTCTCCCCCTCCTTAGCAACAACCAAACTACTGGAGCTTCAAGGTCAGTGCCAACATTGTGTTTGTGTTCTAGCATAAATCTGTCCCTGTGTGTGTGTGTGTGTGTGTGTGTGTGTGTGTGTGTGTGTGTGTGTGTGTGTGTGTGTGTGTGGATGTGTCTCTAATAGGATAACTATTCCATTGTAGCTGTTGCATTGCCTTGTTTTGCTTTATCCCACATTGCATTCTGTGTTGGATACATGTTGGCCCACACTTGGGTGGTTAATTCTTTTGGCCGTCTTGTACTGTTTGTTTGCTGTGACATTTTGTCTTAGCAACATTAGTTAAAGGTGCACTGTGTAACTTTGGGTGTGTCAGAGAAGTGAAACATTTTTACATGAGAGAAAAAAAAGGGAGCTGTGTCAAAGTCTCAACTTTTGTTTAAGGCCAATGACGGTATCATTCCGTGGACGATATATCCATATCGTGATATAAAATTATCTATATATCGTGACATAAGATTTGGTCCTTTTCGCCCCAGCCCTCGGCCAATGCAAAAAAAAAAGTGAGTCTTCAGCAACGGCAATTTTCTGTTAACATGTGATAGACAATAAAGTTTTTTTTGTTGATCAAATTTTTACATTTTCAGCATTTTCAACAAGAAATATTGGACCAAACATATAGGAACATAGTATAGTATAGCCAGCTGTATTATTCAAATTAGACAATCACTTGCTGCATGTGCTTTCTATGCAGTCTTCACATTGATTTTTCTTATTCTATTTTTTCAAACACTTCTAGCACAGTGCAGGGTGTAGAGTTGCAGTGTACAGTATGTGCCTCAGTTGCATGTCTGTCTGTCTTGTTTCTTTCAGCCCGCCGGCCAAATTCCCCCGGGTTATTATTTGATTAGCTCAAGTGGAGTTCCTCAATATTCCCTTGTGTAGTCATGGAGACAGCTGGGGATAGTGTGTGTGTGTGTGTGTGTGTGTGAGACATTATTCATGCCATCTTATTTCTTTAGGCCAGACATGGAAGGCAAAATATTTTATTCAAGCACTGGACAATTTGGATTATTTTCTTGTCTTTTTTGCTTCCATAACATGTCTTCTTTCAGACTAGTATAAATCAAAGGTCCAAAATGTACATTCAGGTGTTTATTTGACTAAACCTTGTCTGTTTACGTCTGTATATTTCTCCTACAACCATCTTTAACAGACATTATCTCAACATTATTTTTTTTCAATTACTCTGAACCAGAAATCTCAACTTCTAAAGCACTTACATCAACTAAACTTTCCATAATCATTCTCAGCACTATTCTGAAGGTTAATACAGAAGGATTTGACCATATGTGGTTCATTGTCTGATTTATTATACATTTTGTTTCTTAAAGACATGCAGAAAATGCATTTTTAAGACCTGTACATAGAATTTTTTTTATTCATAATTTGAAATTGTTACCCTATTCACCTGCATTGTCTGGCCTTATACGACTATACTATATACAGCTCTGGAAAAAAAAAATTAAGAGACCACCCCAAATGTTCAGTGTTTCTCGTTTTACTATTTATAGGCATGTGTTTGAGTAGAATGAACATTTTGGTTTTATAATATAAACTACTGACAACATTTCTACCGAATTCCAATACATTTTTTGTCCTTTAGAGCATTTTCAGTAAGTAATGTAGAGATGAAGATTGAAGAAAAATCCAGACTGGTCTCTTCATTTGTTTTTCCGAAGCTGTACTGTATCACTGTCTAATTAATATTAACAGTAAATATGGGAGATATGGGATTTGTTTGGCATAAAGCAAAAAATCAGGAGCCAGATTTTAAGCCATGCTGCTACTAACACATGGGTTCACACACACACACACACACACACACACACACACACACACACACACACACACACACACACACACACACACGCTGCCACTAACACATGGGTTGCCTCCAGGATATTTTTCTCACCACTCACTCGCCTGTGAAAGCGTGCCCATGTTGAGTTCTAACATCAAAATGAAAACTCATTTTCAGTGAGAGTCAGAACTATTTGCTGGGATGAACTGACCCTTTGACCAATAAGAGCGAGGCTCTGACTCTCTGTTCTTATTGGCTGTTGGGACTGTCCATTCACTTTGGCACGACTTTGTTGGTGTAGAGCGTGTCAGGGAGGGACCATAGGGGAGGGACTAAAGAGAACAAGTGGAGCGGTTGAGGTATTTGGATTCGAATCTCTATCCCAACTGCTATTTTCTCCCCAAAACCTCCACCCCAGCTTTAAGTTAAGTTAAGCTACTTTATTAGTCAATGGTTACATTGAAATTCGTCTTTTCTCATCTCCCCTCTCAAGTTCCCTACACTCCAGAGGGGGTCAGAGCGCAGGGTCAGCCATAGTACAGCGCCCCTGGAGCAGTTTGTGTTAATTCTAGCGCCCCGTTTGGACAAAAGTGAAAGTCTTTTTACTACGCCAGCTGTAGTTCCTGGGTGAGCGTATAGTATACCCAAGACAAAAATATATAAAAGTTCCTCATAGCACCTTTAAAATTCTAACCTCAGCATTTTGACTCCATATAAAAATAAAACGTGTTTGATATGATTTCAGCCTGATATTCAGTCAGCGTTCCAAGACACTGTAGATAGCAAACGAAAGGTTTATAATACATTATTAGTTCCACCTCAGACGGGGAATACATTATGCCCATTGCACACACACACACACACACACACCGACACCGACAAAACCACACACACACAAACACACACTCTCTCTTTCTCTCTCTTTCTCTCTCTCTCTCTCTCTCTTTCTCTCAAACACACACACACACACACACACACACACACACACACACACACACACACACACACACACACACACACACACACACACACACACACACACTCTTACTTCACAGTAGCCAGGGGGAGATTGTACTGTTGTGCATATGCCAGGCTAAGCACTTAGTGGCGCTTATAGCATCTTAACCGTAACGTTACTTGATTTTCTGAAAGGTTCTTTGCATAAGGCGTGCTGATCCAACGAGTATTAACACACACACACACACACACACACACACACACACACACACACACACACACACACACACACACACACAGGATTCTCTTAAATGGTAATAGAGAAGCTAGATAGAAATGGAACGTGACATGTATTATAGGGTATTTATTATGTATTATAGGCCGAAACATGAGGCTCATATTTTGCATTTTGGTTATTTTCAAAACACACACACACACACACACACACACACACACACACACACACACACACACACACACACACACACCTTAAAAAAAGCACTCGAAGTTTGGTCTTGAACACGAGTGAGGCACAAAAAATTTAAACGTTGAACTGTTCCTTTAAATTGGAATGTGCATTTTGACCAAAGCAGAACATTCTTCATTGGTATATCATAATTTTCAACTCTGCAAATTGATTGGACGTCATAGCAGTCATGTATACGCCCATTATACCACAGTTAACCAATCAGATCGCAGGATTCAAGCCACCCGTTTTATAAAGCAGCAGCAGTAGCTCACTTTAAAAGGTGCACACAATTCTACACACTGCACCTTTAATACATTACTGTCTGTCTGCCTTGTCTGTTTAGCTTGTGACAAAAACACGCTGGAGTGTGTGTGTGTGTGTGTGTGTGTGTGTGTGTGTGTGTGTGTGTGCAGCTCCTTCAGGATTGGTTATCACTTCTCAGGGAGTCTCGCCTCCTCTTCTGATGCAAGAGAAACCCCTGCAGCTAAACACACACACACACACACACACACACACACACACACACACAGCCACTCGTTTGTGCATGTGTGAGGGTGTATATGTGTTTAAATAGTCCCCACACTGGCTCCCTTTGATGTTTGAAAGCTTCACTAAATGCACACACACACACACACACACACACACACACACACACACACACACACACACACACTCACCACGCAAACACAACTAGGCTCAGACTCCCACGAGCAAAAAACGCATCATGGATTAGCAAACAATTATTTTACAGCAGATGCAAGCACTCCCCCCCCCACCCTCACAGACACACACACACACACACACACACACACACACACACACACACACACACATACATTGAGCATGAGTGCGGCATAATTCTCTCCTCTCCAGCGCTAACTGCCCCTCTCTCTTATACAAATATTAATACGCCATTTTCACAGCTCTCATAATCTAGCCTCTGTCTGTATAAGTGGCCAGAGTAAACACACACACACACACACACACACACACACACACACACACACACACACACACACACACACACACACACACACACACACACACACACACACACACACACATATAATCAGGGCCTATTGTCATATCTAGTTGAATTTACTATGATCGTTCCTCACTGTGCTATGGGCTCGGGCAATAAACGCTGTCAGCACTATTCCAATTATTCATCCGCCATTTTCATTTACAAGGGAAATTATTATGAAATTATTTATTGAATTGTGGTTCAAAAAAGCGGTGAGGTTACCAAGGGAACGTTGCATTCTAGAACTTTCACCACTAGATGCCACAAAAATATTCAGATATTAGTTTACACTCTGCACCTTTAAACTTGGTGGTATATGACAACACAAGAGCTCACTGTAAAACTAGTGGTGGCTGCTATTACATCTACGGTGCCCACCATCTCTACCATTGTGTCCTTGAGCAAGACACTTAACCCCAACACTGCTCCAGGGGCGCTGTACTATGGCTGACCCTGTGCTCTGACCCCCTCCCCCTTAACTTGAGAGGGGAGATGCGAATAAGGGATTTGAGATGATATGTGGTCATACAAAGCATAAATTGTTCTCTAAAGGCGTTAATTAGTTCTTGTGATAGAGGGGAGATGAGAAAAGACGAATTTCAATGTAGCCTTGTGTAAATTGTGTAAAATTATATCTTGGGCGCTCCGATTGCGTAGTGGATAGAGCGCGTAGCATATTGGCTCCGGCCTTCGTTCCAGTGGTCGCGGGTTCAAATCCAACCTGTGGACCTTTACTGCAGGTCATCCTCTCTCTCTCTCTCTCTCTCTCTCTCTCTCTCTCTCTCTCTCTCTCGCTCTCTCTCTCTCTCTCTGTCTCTCTCTCTCTCTCTCTCTCTCTCTCTCCCTCTCCCTCTCCCTCTCTCTCTCTCTCTCTCCCTCCATTTCAACTCTGTACTGTCTAATAAAGCTTGAAAATGCCAAAACATAATCTTTAAAAAAAAAAATAGTGGTACAGGAAACACGAAATCCTCTGCAAACACCCTTGAAAAAAAACTACTAAAACTAAGAATGTTTTGTTGTGCTACTTGCAAGTCCTTTAAGTTCTAACAAGGCTCTCGTGTGAATGTGACCGGGGCATTTCACCAAACAGACAGACTTCCCCTAGACTATACGGCTGCCATGTTTGTTTGTCCCAGCGAGCTAGCTCAGTGCTAACACACTCAGACAAGCGCTTTGTTTACGCCGTGCTGTTTGGCCGTTGATATGAAGCTCGGTGGAAAATCTGCTATTCCCCAATCACACTTGAGAGAATGGAACCGCTAAAAGGCTTAAGCTGTGTGTGTGTGTCTGTGTGTGTGTGTGTGTGAGAGAGAGGGTGTGTTTGTGTGTGTGTGTTTGTGTGTGTGTCTGTGTGTTTGTGTGTGTATGTGTGTGTGAGAGAGAGAGAGTGTGTGTGTGTTTGTGTCTATTTGTGTGTGTCTCTCTCTCTCTCTCTCTCTCTCTCTCTCTCTCTCTCTCTCTCTCTCTCTCTCTCTCTCTCTGTCTGTGTGTGTCTGTCTGTCTCTCTCTCTCTCTCTCTGTGCAGGAGTGTGTGTGTGTGTCTGCTGCAGTGTTTCCTGGCTTGGCACTGTGCTGGGGACTGAAGCCAGAATCACTTAGTGACACTTCACTGCCAACATGCTAGCTTAACTGTTAGCAGGCTAAACACACACACACACACACTCACCACTTATAATAAGACTTAACTAGGAGGAAGGCAATAACTAGATGAAACATTCCCACTAGATCTGATGTGAAGGACAATTATCTTTCACTGTAGGCTGTGTGTGTTTGTGTCAATGTAGGCCATACATGTTTATCTGAATTGTTGTATACGAACAATATGGATGCTGGGTTTTATATGCTGTGGAGTTTAAAGGTGCAGTGTGTAATATGACATCATCAAGAAAGTTCTACAAAGTTCTAGAATGCAACGCTCCCTGGGTAACCCCAACCCTTTTGAATAATAACAGAAGCTACAGTGGCCTTCAAGGACAAGAACAATTCTAAATTTTAAACAATGCACCTGATGACATTCCAACTATGACACTTTCAAGATGGCGGCACTAGGCCTTGGTCCAAAATATGCAGAAATATGGACATATATGAGACCCTTTCTAAGGGAAAAAAAAAATAAAAAAAAAAATGTTCAGCTATTATGCACTAAATTAAATGTACTTATGGATATTATAATTACTTTCTACAAAATCTGCTAGGAAATAAAACCCAAAATTCTACACACTGCAGGTTTAATGTATATTATTCGTGTTAGTTGTTATCTTTTGAAAACAGTTAAATGCAGTAGATTTAGTCAGTCTAGGGGAGGATGCTTTTGAAATAATAATAATGATAATAATAATAATAATAATAATAATAATAATAATAATAATAATAATAATAATAATAATAATAATAATTAATTTTATTTTTAGGCGCCTTTCAGAGCACCCAGGGTCACCGTACAGGGCAGAGTTAAAAAGAACAAAAACAGCAATAATAAAAGAACAAGACAATATACACAAATTACACCAGTGGGATGATGAATGTGGGTGAAAGACAACAGCTAGACGGAGTACGCCAGTTTAAAAAGATGTGTTTTAAAGGTGCAGTGTGTAATATGACATCATCAAGTAAGCTCTAGAAAGTTCTAGAATGCAACACTCCCTGGGTAACCCCAACCCTTTTGAATAATAACAGAAGCTACAGTGGCCTTCAAGGACAAGAACAATTCTAAATTTTAAACAATGCACCTGACGACATTCCAACTATGACACTTTCAAGATGGCGGCACTAGGCCTTGGTCCAAAATATGCAGAAATATGGACATATATGAGACCCTTTCTAAGGAAAAAAATTATAATTCTCAAAAAGAAATTCAGCTAGTATGCACTAAATTAAACGTACTTATGGATATTATAATTATTTTCTACAAAATCTGCTGGGAAATATAACCCAATATTCTACACACTGCAGCTTTAAGTTGGGCCTTTAAAGTTGTAAGTTTGGCAGAATTACAGATGACTGGCGGAGGGAGGGTATTCCAGAGATTATTTATTAAAATGAAACACCATTTAAAACATAACGTGCAATAATTGAACCCTCTTTCAGCAACAAGGGAAGTTGACACTAGGGCAATTGTAGTTTTTGTTCCCTTCACAATAATGATAAAAAAAATAAATGTAATTGCAGATCTGTGATGTGTGAACAGGAAAAACACCCCTCCTCCCTCACACACACACACACACGCACACACACACACACACACACACACACACACACACACACACACACACACAGACACACACACACACACACACACACAGACACATACCGCCCCACACACACACACACACACACACACACATAGACACACTCACATTCCCCCCCTCACACACACACAGACCCCTCCCCACACACACACCTCCCCCCCACACACACACACACCCCACCCCACACACACACCCATAGACACACTCACACAGACACGCACGCACACACACACACACACACACACACACACACACACACACACACACACACACACACACACACACACACACACACACGTGAATACACACACACACACACTCACTCTCGCATTCACACTCTCACACACACCCCGCCCCACACACACCATTCCCACCATGTGGATATCTTGACAGTTGGAGTCAGAGGTTCCCTTCCCCGTGTTGCCCTTGAGCAAACCAATTAACCCCTGACTGCTGCGGCTCTGTTTCTCTGTGTGAGGCGGAACACAGCGGTGACTATGACAACTGGGGTTGCGTTCCGAATCTCATACTCTTTCTTTTTTCTATTCTACATACTACATCCGACGATAAAAAGAATCTAGTTAGGATGCAGTAGGCATACTATTGGGACATACTTTACTCTCTTATTTCATCATAACATTGCGCCTTGACCTTGCCTCTTGCTTTTATATCCGTCGCATCCCTGTTTGTTTTCATATGGAGGCTTCGTCGATGTGACGTCACTTCACGTGCGCACTGGATTGTGGGTCAGAATCGCCCAAATAGGATGCAGTTTTCAACACTAACAATCCTGGCCGCATGAAGTAGGACATCCGGGTACTTCTAACCATCCTTTTTTCTACATACTATATAGTAGAAAGTATGCGATTCGGAATGCAACCTGAGTGTGTGTGTGTGTTCTCACCTGCCTATAAGCCTCCTGAGGGCTGTTTGTTTTAAAGGCACAGTGCGTAGAATTAATCAGAATTTTTTTTTTTTACAGAACAGACTAGTTGGTAGAAATGTTCTGACGTACAGCTCCGGAACTAAGTAAGAGACCAGTCTGGATTTTTCTTAAATCTTCATCTCTACATTACTTAATGGAAATGCTCTTAATGACAAAACATGTATTGGAATTTGGTAGAAATGTCGTCAGTAGTTTATAATATAAAACCAAAATGTTCATTCTACTCAAACATATGTCTATAAATAGTGAAATGAGAGACACTGAACATTTTGAGTGGTCTCTTCATTTTTTCCAGAGCTCAATTAATGAGTGTATTATTCCTAGAACTGTTTTTGTATTACCTTTTAGAATGAGCCTTGTATAGCTACATAGGAGCAAGACACAACAACATGTTTGTAGTATTATATTTTCATTCATTCATTTTCCTTTATTTATTCTCGAAAGATCAATTGAGGGGTGACCCTCATTTTCAATGACGTCGAGTTCAAACAAATTCAAAGGAAAAACAACAATACATTAACAATATTCAACGCAAAAACATCAAATACACAACAACAGGTGAAGAGAAAAAACAATTGAAACATTTACATAGTGGTGAAGAGTGGCAGCAATTCAAATTAAATGGGTGAAAGTACAATATTGCCTAATTAAAACAGTTACAGGTAGAGTTTGGCAGATTTAAGATAGTTTGTTTAAATTGGTTAAAGGATATGAAGTTATTTAGTTTAATTTGTTGCTGTAAGTTGTTCCAGGAGTCGGGGGCACTGAAGCTAAAAGCTGTCTTTCCCAGCTCAGACCGGGCTTGTGGGATATAAAGCATAAGCATGTCAGTGGAGCGGGTCTGATAAAGCCCATCTGAGATTTGCAGCATTTCTGTTAAATAACGAGGAAGCTTCCCGGTCAAGGCTTTGTAAATAAAAATATGCCAATGTGCGTCACGTCTCTCTTTAAGGGAGGACCACCCAACCTTTTCATAAAAGACAATGGTGTGTGTCATAAGCATCTCCTGTGATGAACCTTAAAGCAGAGTGAAAAACAGAGTCCAGGAGTTTAAGACATGAATGCGATGCATGCCGGTAAACCACATCACCGTAAGGCAAGGCAAGGCAAGGCAATTTTATTTATAGAGCACATTTCAGGCACAGGGCCACTCAAGGTGCTTCACAGGGTTAAAATCAAATAAAGAATACAAATACAAAAAAAAAAAAAAAAAAAAAAAAAAAAAAAACAAAAAAAAAAATGAACAAATTTAAAACATGGATAAAAATACAACATTTAAATAAAAGAATTAAAACATTTTACCAAAAAAAAAAAAAAAAAAATTACAGGTTAAAAGGGAAACAAGAACGTTTTGAGACCCGATTTAAAAGAGCTGAGAGTCTCAGCGGACCTCAGACTCTCTGGCAGTCCGTTCCAGACATTGGGCGCATAAACGCTGAATGCCGCCTCTCCCTGTTTAGTCCTAGCTCTGGGGACTTTTAAAAGACCTGTCCCAGACGACCTAAGGGCTCTGGGCGGCTCATAACGTATCAGCAGATCAGTAATGTATTTTGGCCCTAAACCATTTAAGGCTTTGTAGACCATCATCGATATTTTAAAATCAATTCTTTGAGTGACAGGAAGCCAGTGTAAAGACCTAAGAACTGGGGTAATGTGATCTACTTTTTTGGTCCTAGTGAGGACTCGAGCAGCAGCGTTCTGAATTAGCTGAAGCTGTCTGATTGATTTTTTAGGAAGGCCTGCAAAGACACTATTACAGTAGTCAAGTCTACTAAAAATAAATGCATGGACAAGTTTTTCTAAGTCCTGCTGAGATATTAGCCCTTTAATTCTCGATATATTTTTAAGGTGGTAGTAGGCTGACTTAGTAATTGATTTAATGTGTTTTTTGAAATTCAAGTCGGAATCTATCACTACTCCAAGATTTCTAGCTTGGTGTGTGCTTTCTAACATAACAGATTTAAGCTGTGCGCTGACTTTTGATTGTTCATCCCTGGCACCAAAGACAATTACTTCAGTTTTGTCGCTGTTTAATTGAAGAAAGTTTTGGCACATCCAGTCATTGATTTGTTCAATGCATTTACTTAGTGCTTGAATCGGACCATAGTCTCCTGGTGATATGGTTATGTAAATTTGTGTGTCGTCTGCATAATTATGGTAGCATAATTTGTTTTTGTTCATAATCTGAGCTAGCGGTAGCATGTATATGTTAAACAGAAGAGGCCCAAGAATGGAACCTTGGGGGACCCCGCATGTAATATTTGTTCGCTCGGATGTGAAATTGCCTATTGACACATAGTAGTCTCTTTCCTTTAAGTATGATTCAAACCAGTTTAGCACAGTTCCAGAAAGTCCAACCCAGTTTGCAAGTCGATCTAGCAATATGCTGTGGTCAACTGTGTCGAACGCAGCACTGAGATCCAATAAAACTAATACAGAGCTTTTGCCACTGTCTGTGTTTAAGTGGATGTCATTGAGGACCTTAACCAGAGCAGTCTCAGTGCTGTGGTGTTGTCGAAAACCTGACTGAAAGACATCAAAGCAGTTATTCATTGCTAAGTAGTTATTTAGCTGATGATGAACAGCTTTTTCAATGATCTTGCTTAAAAATGGTAGGTTGGATATCGGCCTATAATTGTTCATGAGTGATGTATCTAGATTTTTCTTTTTTAGGAGTGGCTTGATGACAGCTGTTTTCAGGGCCTGTGGGAATACACCAGTGCGAAGGGACATATTGACAATTTCTAGGACATCTGAGGCCATACAGCTAAAAACAGTTTTAAAGAAGCCTGTGGGCAGAATGTCAAGGCAACAGGAGGAGGAGTTCAGGTGTTGTATAATGTCATCCAGGTTTTTCTTGTTTATCAGAAAAAACTCTGTCATGGCATCTGAATTTGTTTTAAATGGGTACAGAGATAAAACATATCTTGAACCTGGTATTGATGCAGTGACAGCTTGTCTTATTTTATGAATTTTCTCAGTAAAGAAGGAGGCAAATTCATTGCAGGCCCTCGTGGAAAGATGCTCAGACGCTACTGACACAGGAGGGTTTGTTAGCCTGTCAACAGCAGCAAACAGGGCATGTGCATTGTTGCTGTTTTTGGTGATGATGTCAGAGAAGAAAGACTGTCTTGCATTTCTTAGTTCTAGATTAAACGTGCGTAGTTTCTCTTTGAAGATGTTATAGTGAACATTTAGATTTGTTTTTCGCCACCTGCGTTCTGCTTTACGGCACTCTCTTTTTTCAATTCTGACCTGAGGGGTATTTCTCCAGGGGGACCTTTTTTTACCAGAGATGATTTTCACCTTGGTGGGTGCAATAGCATCGATAACATTTGTAATTTTTGAGTTGAAGTTACATACAAGCTCATTAACTGAGATACAGGGGAGGAGCGGGGACAGAGAAAATGCCTGGATAAATTGTTCACTCGTGTTTTCAGTAATATACCGTTTTTTGATAACCTTTGTTTTTGCAGTTGTGTTCAAAGATATTGTACTCCCAAAAAACAAACA
This sequence comes from Hyperoplus immaculatus, assembly GCA_949357725.1. Lineage (NCBI taxonomy): Eukaryota > Metazoa > Chordata > Actinopteri > Uranoscopiformes > Ammodytidae > Hyperoplus > Hyperoplus immaculatus. The sequence goes on along the minus strand of OX442366.1, from coordinate 25,595,723 downwards.
TGAATGGTCGGAGAGACCCACATCAGACACTAAAAGGTTTGAAATGTCCAGGCCCTTTGAAATTAATAAGTCCAGGGTGTGACCTTTGTTATGTGTAGGCTGGTTTACGTGTTGGGAGAGTCCAAAATTTTCCAGTACATAGCATAGTTCTTTAGCACTTCTGTCCTCGGGTTTGTCCACATGTATATTAAAATCCCCAACAATCAATAAACAGTCAAACTCCATACAGATTACAGACAGTAGTCCAGTAAGGTCATCAAAAAAGTTTGCACAGTATTTAGGTGGCCTGTAGATATTAATAACAATAGCTTGAGAGGCTGAATTTAACTTGAGAGCCACATATTCAAATGAAACAAAGTTTCCATAAAACATCTTTTTGCATGTTAAAGATTCATTAAATAAAATAGCAACTCCACCACCTTTCCTATGAGCTCTGGCCTCACTCTCGAAAGTGTAGTTGGGGGGGGTTGACTCGATAAGAACAGCTGAGCTGTTGTCTGGGTCCAACCAAGTTTCAGTTAAAAACATAAAATCAAGATTGTGCTTGGTAATAAAATCATTAATTAAAAATGTTTTACCTGACAAAGATCTGATGTTTAACAAGGCCAGACTCAGTGTGTAATCAAGGACAGACATGAAAACTGCCTCAATAATCCTTTTCCTACTAAATAAAGGGAAGGGAATACATCTTCACCTCATCACTTGATATTGTGGAAAGACTTGAGGCAGTGGTGGATGATGCCATCTTTAGTAACTATAGCTTCTTGTCCTTGAAGGCCACCGTAGCTTCTCTCAATTATAAGCCTCACCGGAAAGGAATGCCACGGTGTTTAACGGTAATGTCCGTGAAATCTCAGAGTTCTGGGCCGTGGAAGCTGTGTGTGTGTGTGTGTGTGTGTGTGTGTGTGTTTGTGTGTGTGTGACTGTGTGTGTGTGACTGTGTGTGTGTGTGTGTGTGTGTGTGTGTGTGTGTGTGTGTGTGTGTACTTGTATTGTTTTTAGACCTTAAGAATGAGGAGGCCTTTAAAGGGCTGTTTGAGGGTTAACACTAGGTTTTAAGGTTCAGGTATGAATTAGGTTTATGTTAGGGTTAGTGTTAGGCATTTCGTTTTGATGGTTAGGGTTAGGGTAAGGGGCTAGGGAATGTATTATGTCAATGAATGTCCTCTCTAGTATAGTTGTACAAATATGTGTTTGTGTGTGTGTCTGTGTCTCTGTCTATGTGTGTGTGTAGGGGGTGTGAGGGCATGTAACATCTGTGCACAGCTGCCTCATAAATCAACAGCCTCTGTATTAGCTGGTGGGAATTCTGTGCACACACACACACACACACACACACACACACACACACACTCACACACACACACACACACACACACACACACACACACACACACACACACACACCCACATCCACACACCCAACCAGCGGAGGACATACACGCTGTTTTGAAAGATCTAAATGCAACAGAAAGAGCTGTGGATTAATAAGATGTCTCACATTATAGTGTTGAGGAGAGGAGTGAATTAGGCGATATGGTGACGCTTGTATCTTGATCGAAAACATGGATGTAGATATAAAGGTAAGGGTCAACTTCGTATAATGTAAGAGGCTATTTAACGGTGCTCCGAGGAACTTTCAGTTTGTGTTATTTCTTGCACCCCAATTTGGACAAAAGCGTTAGTGTTTTTACTACGCCAGCTGTTGTTCCTGGGTGAGCGTATACCCATGACAAAGGCATTAGGAAAAACTATATAGAAATAGCATTCTTCGCACTGATGGGCTCGTTTGCTGTTACATGTCATTTATGATCATCAGAGGAAAAATGAGACTGTTTCAGAAATATGTAAAAGCTCCTCGTAGCTACATCCTATAAGAGCTGTCTGCTGCTGCATATTATTTAGATGATAGTAGTTGGATTTTTTGCATGTAATGTTAGTAATATCTGTTGCTGTTTTGATGTTTTGAGATGTTAAAGCTGGGGTGGAGGATTTGGGGAGACAAAGGCAGTTGGGATAGAGATTCGAATCCAAATACCTCAATGCATTGTGTTTATTAGTAGACTTTCATTGGCCACAATGATGATACCAAGTAATGCAATAGCCATTTTCACCATAGATTGACTATATCTAACTACGGTATAGAACCCAAGCTCAACCTAAGAAAACATTTCAAAATACAACACACTTTACTGACAAACCTCATACAATTACCATCACCATAAATAGTTTTACCACCAAAATGCGTTAACATGTACGTCAAAAACTACAACTCCTCTGTGCCTTTGCACGTACATATTTTATGTCAGATAGCCTCTCTGTTACGTTTCAAACATGGACCAATTACAATAGAAATTTCACGGGGCATTTGCCCATCTAATGTCATAACCCCGGCTAAGCGATGGAACCTATCTTAAATCCTACCCATTTCGTGCCTATGTTGAACAAAAAATAGAAAATGTACTTTCATTTAATTTCATTTATTTATTACGGCTCACGGCCATAGCACATGGCATGGAGCACACAATTCAAACTAAATCATTACAAACAAACAGTGGTGTACGGCAAGGACAAAACGATAACAAAACAAAACAAAAACATTACTTAAACAATGGCAGGACATTTCTCAGGAAGGCTCCTGTTTTAACCATAACCCCTGTGTGTTTCAGGACAGTTCTCAGGAAGGCTCCTGTTTTAACCATAACCCCTGGTTTTTCTGACCTCAAAAGCAAAATAAACATGAAAAATAAACATAATATTTTGGCAGGTATTTTTCTCTATAGTACACTACATTTACATTTTTACACTCAAAAAGAACATCAAATACTAACTGCCTGACAGTAGGGCATATTTTAAAGCCTGTTTGCCAAAGTTTGCTTTCTGATGCTTAGATGCGATGAACCACATGAGAATTGTCCTATGTCAGTATCATGGTAGAGATTTAGAAGTAGTGGAATGTGACTTTTGTCTGATTTTCAGTTAAAACAAATCGTTAAAAGGCTTGGAGTAGTTGAACATCAGATAGTCTAAGTAGTAGAAGTCATAGAGTCGCTGTCTATCCGCCCGGCTGATCTCTGAAAAGTATTTTTTTGTGATACTTAAAGAGGTCCTCTTGTCAGATGGGTTTCTATCTTTAAAACTGGGCATCTTGATGTTGGCTGGCGCATCAACCATTCGCAGGACAAAGTTGGACTCTTCCTCCATGTTCTCAAACTTGCCGATGAAGTCGTAGTCTATAAGACAAGGGCTGCAGAGGTTGTGAAACAGGTCCCAGTGGAGGTCCACTCCACCTGGAACCGGCCGGTTGTCATCGAGCGAGCAGGAACTTAATAAACTCCTTGAACGTGACCCCGTCACCTGTCTTCAGGGCTTCCTGGGATGGGTTATCTCTATACTTGGAGATGATGGGTATCCCATACTTGCCATGGTAAATGGCCTCCGGATTATTAAACTTGTCCCTGAAAGCTGACAACATTCTCTGAAAGGGCTCTCGGACAAATAAGACTTTGGTGTATGTCTTTAGACGGTGCATGATTTCCCCATGGTTAAAACTTTCAAGAGTTCTGAGATATCTGCCTCCATGGACTTCTTCATGTTTAAGGTTCCGAACCTCGCCCGCCAGAGCAATTAGGGTCCTTTTCCAGTTGGAAGAGCCACCCTTGGCAACATTGCAGTACAACAATTTGTGCTTGTCCTCCACGAAAATGTGTGGTACACTAACAGGTGTGATTTCCTTGGAGATGCTGCTTTTGTATTTAGCACACGTCTCCTTTACTAGTTGATTGCGTCTTTCTCGGATATCAGCAAGATGTTTCCAGCTCTCAGGGGAGAGCTCAGAGCCTACGTCCTGCTCTGGATCATCAGGGTCGGCTGTCTGTCTACTCCGGTCAGGTCCCCCTCTTCTGTCCTGCATAGGAAGAGTCACAAAGCATATTGTGGTTGATGCTAGAAAAAGTTTTCGACCAAACAAAAAGCAACATTTTCTGATGATAATGTAAAATGCATGTAAGAACAAATAAATTTAAACTTCACAGAGGTGGTGAATCTCTCTAATATTTTCCTTTTATCTGCACTTTGAAGTGAATAAAATACCTTTTTCAAATCCTCCATTCCTTTATAATGGTGTGGAACAATTGAGGACAAATTTCATGCAATTGTATAGATTAAATGTAGTTTTGTTTAGGCACATTCAAACCTAATAAGGCAAATAACTGTCTTAAGACTACAGGAACAAACGTAAAATTAACTATTATGTCAGTGATTCTTGAGAAGTGGGACAAAACAGGGTGCAATGTTGAAAAAATACAAACCCTATGTTTAGGCAAATTAAATTACATGTCTGTATCCAATATATACTAAGCTACTGAGCTAAGCTTTGACACAACCTCCCAGCTTTTGTCCTTTTTATAAAAATGTACTTTTTACATTGCTTCTCCTTTTTAACATGGGCTTTTTAGCTTGCCATTCCTTATTTTGTGTCAACTCCGTCAGACACCAAAAAACACAAATAAATGTGCCCTCATTTTATGCTAGACCCATGAGATGTATAGTGATCACAAACATTCACCAAAACTGATAGAGCCACAAAAAATATTTTCAAAATGTATATGAACATAGGGGAGAGTGGCCTAAGTTGTGCCACTTTTTACTCAAAGTGATTTTAAAGTGAGGCCTTGACAGTAAAGTCTCCAACTCAAATATGTACATATATTTCAGGATGTTGTCCATCCCTGGCAATAAAAACTTTGGATCTGGAATAAACTGTTTAAGAAATATAGCTTTCGGAAAAAAAGTTGTCTTGTGGCACAACTTGCCCCCGGTGTGGTGTAAGTTGTGCCACAAGAGAGAATACCATGGGGTAAATTGTGCCATTGATATATCTCATAAACTGTAATGCAAGACAAATCCATAAGACAATCACTTATTTAAGGTTTATTTAAAGGAAATAGTTGACAAAGATTGAAGGACAATTTTCTTAAACAAGGCCTAGCAGATCTAGGTGGTTTTGCCTGCAAAGCTCACAATGACAAAGTCACCATCATCATCTTTCTGGCCATCTGAACTCTTGTCAGTGCTGTCGTTAAGTGGAACGGAGATGTCAGTCTCTTCTGAGTTACTGTAGACAATCACTTTTTTTTGGTGACCAGCGTATACAGCCATGCCACTGGCACAACTCTCAGAAATATACTTCGCACTAGTTGCTCCGTGCTTGTGACTGCCACCTGGCAAATGTGATTCCCCCTCCATTTCTGCCTTTAAATCAAGGCTCAAAACCCATCTTTACACCCTGGTTTTTCCTCCCCATTAACTATCTTACCTCTGCACTACTATCTTTGTTTATATTTGTGGATATATGGGCTTTATGTCTTTTATTTTTGTTATTGTTATTTTCCCTTCATTGTTTACCTACTGAATGCACTATATACAGCACTTTGGACAGTGCAAACTGTCATAAATGTGCTTTTATAAATACATTTTACTTACTTACTGACTTATAACTCACCCAGGCCCTTTGGCACAAATCACCCCAACCCCATAATTTTGGATAATAAGCATGATGCAGCAGTTTAGGGCTGACATCGTGCTAACTGTATAGACTCAAAGTGTAGCATACTAAAGCACTAAAACATGTGTCAAATGTTTTCAAACTTGTCTATAATTGTTCGGACACAATAATCAAAAAACCTTGATCATGGAAATTTTACTTTGAAAGGCAAAAAAAAATTTTTTTTAGCTTAAATGTGCTTTAATCTTATTCCTTGTGTCTCCCTTCTTAACAGGATGAGTCAAATGGATGGCTCTTCTTAAATATGTGGTCACATTTTCAATTTCTTCCGTGGTTTTCTAGAAACAAGGGGTGGCACAACTTTCCTACCGGCACAACTTAGGCCACTCTCCCCTACATGATTTTGATATCTGACGGTGTGGACATTTAACGATTCTTAAACAGAACAAATAGAGTTTTTCTAGTAGCAGTTTGGTTTTTCTGTTGATTATAGGTGCTAGTATGAACTACTTCAGGAAAATAAAATTATCGAAACATTTCATATAACTTCTTCAGAAATTTTAAGTCGGTGTTGACATATCATGGTTGTAACGCAGGACTTTCAAGATTTGTAATGTAAAATATTCTAAAATTACAACACTAATCAGAGACTGTCTGACTCTAATGTACTCTGCACAGATAGCTTGTGACAATAGGTCCTTCACGAAGACAGCTGCCCCTCATATTGCCTGATTTTAATGAAATGTCTGACGGTGGTGACAAAAAGTGTCCCCCCACTTAGAAACCTTATAAAACATGAATGTTGTTGGGAATTCATAAGGGGTAGATTTGGTAAAAAGTCAAGAATATTATTAATTTCAAGGAAATTATAATATTAAGAAAAATTGTTAATAAATGATCAATTAAATTAGTCCAGCTAATCAAATTACTTATTAATACCTACGGAGCACCACCCTTTGAAAAAGGGAACTTTGAATCAAATCAGAAAAACAGTCTCATAATGTTAAAGGGATTTACCTTTTAAAATGTCAAAGTTGGTTACAATGTACATTTAAGATAATGAAGGAGTGAATATTCGAGCATAGACCTTATTTACCAGCCATTAGTGAAATACAAGACACAAATATCACAGACACTGCTTCTTTAAATCCAAATGTAAGGGTTTATTTACTTAGGCAAGTTGATTAAAACGATACACATAAGTCAATAACCATTAACTAATCTAATTTAAGAAAGCAGACATAGCACAAGCAATAATAAAAACAGTTTAGAATCAAACCCACAGGCTATAGTACATGTGTATGTACCACTGTGTGTGTGTGTGTCAAAAAGAAAGGGGGGGTGGACACCGCCCAAAGCCAAAAATGGCGGACAGCTTGTGACGTTTTCGTCACGTGAAGGGGGTCACCGATGGCGACGCAATCACGTGGCGGAGACGTCCTAACTGTGACGTGTGACGTTAAAGTCACGTGAAGGGGGTCAGTGCTCGCGACCCACTCAATTTAACTTTGGAAACCACAGAAGTCAACGCTCATATGCTTAACAATCGCGACGCAAATGTAAGAATATGTGTTGGTGTGCGGATGTACAGAGTTTGAATGAAGAGAGAAGGAAAGAAAGAGGAGATCAAGTAAAAGCTCGCCACAGAAAGTGCACAGTTAGTTGTTCACCTTGATTTATAGCCTACAGTCATTCGATCTGTGAGTGGTCTCACAAGACTGATGCTGCTTCGGAGATATCAGAGGGGAACAGCTGTTCTGGCACGTAGCGACAATCACAACAATCAAACATCTCCCGGAAAGCGGGAGGAAAAACCACAGTGAGCAGTTAGGCAATTATTATGAAAATAATGCTGTCAGAATCACATTTAACAAGGGAAAAACGACTCGTCAGTCGGTACCTTAACCTTAAGTTAATGTAGCCTATACCTAAATAGATATCTATAGCCTAATTTATAGCCCAGACAAATGCCTACTGTGAACCGTCTCCGACGGTGATGAGAAGCGATGTGTAGGATAGGATCCTATGGTCCACACGGCAGGTTAGAGGAGGGTCCTGCTTTTTATGCCGGTGGAGGAGCGATCTTGCTTCTTGGGGGGAAAGACAAGGCCCGTTGCGGTCAGCTGGCTTGCTCCGGTAGTGGCGTGCGTCTTTTGCGGAGGTGGCGAGGCAGTTTACTGTCTGTTGCGTTCAGGGACGCTGGGCTTCTTCTCCGGCTGGTAGGGAGGAAGCCACGGCTGAGTTTCAGCAGCCGCGGTAGGATGAAGTTTCCTTGGTTAAACTTCCTTCGGATCCGGGAGGGTAAAGACTGCAGGCAAGCAGTCTGTAAGCTCAGTTTAATGTTTGCAAACACCCGCTTTGTGGATGGCTCCACTGCGAAAGGCTCAGTTTTTGGGGTGCTTGCTGGTTTTATCATAGCATGGTCACATGGTTGACTGGAAGATCTCAGCCAATGGGGGTACAAAACCTTAACAGGAGTGATAAAACTAGGGCTGGGTTGCTTCGTTTTATGGCCCCTTGTTCTTGGGGGTTTTGCCTCCCAAAAACTCAAATCCAGGCTTTATTGTACCCATGTAGGCCCCAACAGTTCCTTATCAGGCTTTGAAAAGGGGAACTAGGCCTCCCTTTTCCTCATAGGTTTTTATTGTACTTTTTAGCACTGCTGTAGGCACAACAATGTGTTGTAGAAAAAAAAGTTGTATTGATATGAGAGATTATTTAGTGTTGCCTTTGATGAAAAAAGCTCTTTCTAATCATTAAAGTACATTTTGAATGGTTTTATTGCATATGAAAGATTGAAACCATCTTTGTAGACACACTTTTGATGTCATGAGAACATAACAAGTGTCATAAATTTGACATAATAATAATACAATTAAATTTAAGGGGATAATTGTGCTCCAGACATTCTATTCTTAATCCCTAATAACATCTACAATTTTAAATATATTTATTTTTAAAGATAACAGCAGTTACATTTTGTCCCAGCCTTTTGTCCCGGTTCTCAAGAATCACTGATGTATAATCATAGTTGGTGGCTAATCAACTAATAATGCTTTAAAAACATAATGGAATAAAACAGATTTCTTACGAATTAATGTTGGTTGAGCTGGAATTAATGTAGACTAACCAAAAAAACATGAATATGAAAAAAATAAACTATGTGCAGGGGTGTAAAGTAGCGAATTACATTTACTCGCGTTCCTGTAATTGAGTAGTTTTTTCGTGTACTTGTAATTTTTTAAGTGATTTTTAAAACCTATACTTTTACTTTTACTTTGAGTATGTTTATTTTGAAGTATTGTACTTCGCTACATTTTATATCACCTGCGTTACTGAGTAATAAAATAGATAGGAGAGAAAAGAAAAGAAATATCGTGGGGGGCTTTTATTTTTACGGCACAATACCGGAAACTAACACAGAGAATGATCGACAGGATCATTGCGACTAAATGATAACAACACAAACATTGCTTCCCTCTATCATTAAAACAAAATAATCCTAGTTAAACTGTCATTGTACCGCACGTGAAGACGTGAAGGCTTTTAAATGCAGCAAACCTTTCATCCAGCCGTGCGATCGGCCCCTCCCTCACCTAGCTTTCAGTTTAACAGTGCAGAGTAGGATGGAGACGGTGCGTGTTGCCGGGAGCTTTGAAAAACTTCCAGAAGACGGCAGAAAGTCAGCCTTTGCTCGAGAAGAAAGGTAAAAGTAATAGCCTAAAACAATGTGCAAGATATGTTATGCGCGGACACGCGAGTCAGATGACATGCGCGACCATGAGAGAGAGAGAGAAAAAGTCATATGCGACCCAGCCGCACCTCAAAACATCACAACCAATTAGTTTACTCACTTTAAGTCAAATCCAAGTGGTCTATGACCAAGCAATAATGGAATAAAAAACACAGGAAGTTTAAAGCTCCTTGACTCTTGCCATCAATTAAGAACACTGTAGCCTACAATGCAACTTGCTTATCCAGCCAGCTCCATGAGATATACATTAAAATATGCCCTCACATTCCTGCTAGCTAAAGACGTGCCCTATCAACAACATTTGCAACGGTTTATTTTGATTTTGACACTTATTTTATTTAATTATAAAAAATATGTTTTACTTATTATATTATCACCTATTTGCATTTTCCTTGTTTTCAGTTCAATTAGGATATGTTTAAAGTCAAAAGTCATGGTTTCAAATGTTAAATAAGTGCATGTTGCAGTTCTTAAATCAATGAATAATTGTCTAATAATTGTGATTACACAATGTCAATCAAAATAATCATGATTATGATTTTTGTCAAAATCGAGCAGCCTAACCTTGCAATTTCCATGGTTTAGATCAATTGTACACAATTACATTATTAGAACTGCAGCTGCAGTCTGTTTAGGTCTGTAGACCGGTTACATTCCCATTCCCCCATTAACAGACAATTTGCTCCATATCTAAAGTATAATGACACAGTATACATCCATACATGTGTGGTGACGTGATTTGTTTAATTTGTGCACTTTAATTTGTAAAACTGTTGCATTAATTAAAAAAAAATAGTTTGAGATTTATATCCCCTTGTATAACCTACAGAATGCCCTACACAGAAGAGACCCCTGCCCACTCCCGCTGTTAAAAAGTAACTAGTAACTTGTACTTTAAGTACATTTTAAATCATCTACTTTTTCACTTTTACTTCAGTAGATTTTTAGACCAGTACTTTTACTTTTACTTAAGTAAAATTTCATCCAAGTAATCATACTTTTACTTGAGTAGAATATTTTTGTACTCTTTCCACCTCTGACTATGTGTGATGACATTCTAAGGGAACTGCTTAGACAGGGACAGTTTGCTCAGTACTGACTGAATGCCACTAGTCACACTTAAAAAACGAGCCATAAGAACAATCAATAAAGCAGGATATCACACCAACCTCCTCTTTTTACATTCAAGTAATATACAGTTAATTGACCTAGTTGACTATCAAGTGGCACAAATCATGTTTAAAGCAAGGAAGAGAGGGGGGTTATAATTTGAGGTAGAAGTTACATTTTAAGACACTAGCTGTTCGCACAACTTTAAAATGTCAATGCATTTCAATTGGTGGTGTGAAACCGTGGAATGGTATGCTAAAGCATGTCCAAACATGATCCAATTAAAAAAAAAAAGGTACAAAGCAAAGATTTGCAAAAGGTTCAGGGATGTGGGAGAGCTTTTAAAAGGAAAAAGGAAACAAAAAATAAATAAATAGTTTACACAGGTGTATGTTATATATGTGTTATATATGTGTATTATGTACGTAAATTACACATATAGTGGCCTATATCAAATTGTGTGTGTGTGTGTATGTATATGTATATATATATATCGATTGTATTAAATGTATACTTGTAAACATACTGTACCAAACTGTATAGATATAAGGATTGTATAAATATATAAAGTGTAAATATATTATAAATATATATCTATATATTAGTGCTGTCAAACGATTAAAATATTTAATTGTGATTAATCGCATTAATGTCATAGTTAACGAATTAACTAATTAATTGCATTTTTATATATTCTAGCCTAAATATCCCCTGATTTCTTTTTGTCCCATATTTATTTCTAATTTTAATGCTCTTATCACACACATTCTCTACACCCTTATAATTCAGTGTTTTTCTTCTAAAATATATATAAATACAATATTTTCAATTCAGTGCAAATAGCCCACAATGTAGATCCTCCCACCCCTAGAACAGCATACACAAACATAATTGGAACTTCTTTTTTTAATTAAAAACCAAACCATAAAACAACATAGGCTATATAAAACAAATTAGTATTTAGGCTAAATTAAACTGGTTGCTGCCTAAATGTTTTGGGAGTCTTTCATCCACAGCTTATTTCAGATTGTGTGGAGTGGACACACCATGGCCTGTGTGCAGGTGGTTGCTATGGTGCTGCTGCGGCCGAGGCTCAAGTCGCCCTTCGTAGCGAAAATCTAAGTGCAAATGGATGACTGGTAACTGCCACTAACGTTCATAGATGTTTTGGTGTGACCGCAGGGTTATAAGTAAGACTTTTGCAAATGACAAGCTTTCTTTTCTGTTCTTTTTCCGCGTAGTCCCCGAGTCACACACGGAAGACGAGTGAAGGTCGCGCAGCTGAGCTAGGAAGTGCTAGGTTCCGGTTTCAGCTTCAAAATAAAAGTCAGAATTTACTTGACATTTAGCCGTTTTGCCAGTTAAATGATTTTAATGTGAAGTTACGCTGTAGGGCATGTTCCATTTTAACTAACAGTAACTTAACTGCGAGCCATATGAATAGTTTGTGGTGTTTCAGTTGTTCTAACATTACTAGTTGGTGCAACAGCATGTGAAAAAACCACAACGTTTGCTAGGTCGTAAAGAGCGTTAATCGCGCGATTAAAAAAATTAACGCCGTTAAAATGGGTTTGCGTTAATGCCGTTAATAACGCGTTAAACTGACAGCACTAATATATATATATATATATATATATATATATATATATTTACTGTATAGATAGATAGATAGATAGATAGATAGATAGATAGATAGATAGATAGATAGATAGATAGATAGATAGATATATGGATTGTATAAACATATAAATTATAAAAAATCATAATATATCAAGTTGTATATGTATGGATTGTAAATATCAAATATAGTATCATAAATATAGCAAATTGTATATAGTTAGATCTATAAAAAGATTATAAGGAACACAGGAAGTTAATTGATTAAATATGTATTATTAAGCAGTGAAAAAGGGGTAGGATTAAATAAGTGTCATACTTCTTCCTACTCCTTTTCAGGCGTGTCACATCAATTGAATCATTCATGTCGTATTATGTTTCATTGTTTGTGAAATTATTTGAACATCGTTTGTGTTTATTGTATTTTTGTGCTTTTTATTGTGATTTGATCTGAAATAAAATCAATCAATCACTGCAGAGTGAGGTCCTCCTCTCTACATGGATACTATCAGACACACTCAGTGCGTTTCCATGCAGACTCATAATCGGATAAATAAACGAATAAGACTTCAACAGGACTTGTAAAATGCATGTAAACACCTTTATCCGATCTACTTCGCACACAAATCGGCACATTAATGGACAAGCAAAGTCGGATAAGAACACCTAGATAACTCGTTCATAGTCGACATTCTCTCTGCATGTATACAGGGATCGGATATCGCATATCGGAGTTCTCGTTCTGCGCTTGCGCGAGAATCCCTGCGGAGGATTTCACAAGGAAGTGGTAGGAGACAACGTAAAACATTGTAGGGTTATTGCCGGAAGGGAACCGGACGTGGTCTTATAACCACTTGTTGAAAGGGCTACAGCGCCACCTAGCATAGTGGAGACAGCCATGCATCTGACATTTATCCGATTCCTGAAAGGCCATGTATACTCAGACAAGTGACACGGTCCGTTCGAGTGTCTAGTTCGGTATATTTCTTAATCCAATCTAGTTGTGTCATGGAAACGCACTGACTGAGAGGGACAAGGCTGACAACCACTTCTTTGCTAGCGATACGATAACAGTTTGGAGCAACAGTGTGTGTATCTTTGTTTTGGGAGAAATGGAGTTAACATTTACCTCTCTGGGCTGCTGTGGAGCGGTTCCAAGTTCCATGTCTGGGGAGCGAGAAGAGAAAAGAGATAAGAACATGAGCACTTACAAAAAAGCATCAGAGCTCCAATAATTAAAGGATTCCTGTCACTTCGCTACCACATCTGCTTTAAATCCCCAGTAAAACCCCTGCTGATCAACTACGGGTAGCTGTGCAATGAGCTGCCACAAGCATGAAAAGTAGCCTGGAAGTGGGATGCTGAAGATGTTCCAGCAGACCCTTCTGGGCTCTGGACAATATGGCATAGGAGTAGGCCAAGTAGAGACTAACCTGTTCCTAGTTTCTGGATCATCTCTGACAATGACTTGAAGAAGGGAACCAGAGAGAACCCTACAGCAAAGAGCAAGAGGAACCGTCCGGCTCTCCTGCCACTCAGCCAGTTCACCGCCCTCCTCCTCCTCATGATGCAGTAGACACTGAGGTTCTGATTCCTGGAGAAAATCATAGAAAGAGTATTTTTGATCTTTTTTATTCCACTGCTTGAACTACATCTGAACTTCTTCGTCTTCTGTGTTTTTAGAAGTATGTATACTTTAACCATTTTAGTATTCTTAGATATATATATATTTTGTTTGGCATTTTTATGCTTTATTGATAGTGTAGAGTTGAAATGGGGCAGAGAGGGGAGTGACATGCAGAGGACGATCGCGGGCTGGAATCGAACCCGGGTACGCTGCTGGCCGAGGCTAAGGGCACCCCCTCATTTTAGTATTCTTATGAAAAATAAGATAAATAATTACCGGACTAATGTTTTACATTAAGAATATGGCAATATTTGACCAGCCAGTTCAGTTCTTAGGACAGGAGCCATGTCTGGCATGTCAGCTAGCTATTAGCCTACGTAAGTCAGCTAGCTATTAGCCTACGTAAGTTAGGTTCTGAACTCTGGATGGAGTGAAAATAAAACTGTTAAAAAAGCTCCTAATTGCAAAATACAGTTGTGTTCAAAATAATAGCAGTGTGTTTAAAAAAGTGAATCAAGATCAAAATCCTTATACTAGCTTTTATTTCCAAACATGCCATTGCATTGGGGACATTGCACATTCTATTCTAAAACCAAAGATAAAGAAACATGTGTCAGATGTGCTACTACTTTACAGAGAATTAAGAAAAAGCAATATCACACAAAATAGCAGCCGACGCATTTTTCTTTATAAACTCAAACATTTACTGTATAAACTGAAAAATAACAATAATAATAATGGATTGGATTTGTATAGCGCTTTATTTCTCTGTGACTCAAAGTGCTTTACAAGGTTCCAGGTTCCATTCATTCACACACAGTCATACTGGTGGTGGTAAACTACAATAGTAGCCACAGCTGCCCTGGAAAAATGCTTGAGGATTTAGCTTTCCTGTGAATCACTGAACTAATATTTAGTTGTATAACCTCTGTTTCTGAGAACTTCTTGACATCTATGTTGCAGGGAGCCGACCAACTTATGGCACTTGTGAACAGTTGTTTCAGCCCAGGGCGGTTGGACTACATTCCACATGCCCCTTAACTACTGACTGTGACATTTTTGATGTCACCCCATAGGTTTTCTATTGGATTCATGTCCGGGGATTGGGCCGGCCACTGCATAACGTTTATCTTGTTGATCTGGAACCAAGATTTTGCTTACTGGTGTATTTCGGGTCGTTGTCTTGTTGGAACACCCATTTAAAGGGGCATTTCCTCTTCAGCATAAGGCAACATGACCTCTTCAAGTATTCTAATGTATCCAAACTGATCCATGGTCCATGGTATGCGATAAATAGACCAGACACCATAGTATAAGAAACATCCCCATAACATGATGTCTGTGCCACCATGCTTCACTGTCTTCAAAGTGTACTGTACCAAGCGTAAGGCAACATGACCTCTTTAAGTATGTCAAGTTATCCAAACTGATCCATGATCCCTGTTATGCAGTAAATATGCCCGACACCATAGTATGAGAAACATCCCCATATCATGATGCTTGCACCACCATGCTTCACTGTCTTCACAGTGTACTGTGGCTTGAATTTCATGACTGTTGGGTCTGTTGGGTTTCTATTACTTTACTACACCTACTAGTAAATGATTTGCTATGTAGAAATATAATTTATTCCAAAAAAAGTGATCGATCTTGTTGGTGATGTTAGACTACTATTATTTTGAACACAACTGTATGATGTCTTTGTACTGCTTTATATTGAATACATGTCGAAAAGCATTTGCAAATTATTACATTATGTTTTATCAAATATCTCATGACACTTACCATAAGACACAATCACATAACTAGCAACGTTTGGGTGAGATATAGGGACTTGTTAGTTCGATATGCTTGATATGAAACTATGACACAAAGCTCTTCCTACTAGCAAATGCTCAATATAGTAAGAGCATTGAGTATGTCTAGCTAACTTCAACATATATCCTAACCCTTATTTCAAGCAGTAGATTATCTTAAATCTAGAACAGTGCCACTTATGGGTTACATGAATTAAATAAATAAAATAACACTTAAAGTTATGAAAATGACATGGACAAGTCAAGGGAATATTACTGCTTTTGAGCATTGTAGGTCAAGTTACTTTATGAGTCAATGGCTACATTGAAATTTGTCTTTTTGCAAATACCCTCACAAGATTCCACATTTTGGAGGGAATACGTTTAACCATTGATTGACAGAAAGTCACGATTGTTGTTGTTTCCTGAGAATTTTGTTCTGTTAATATTTCTTTCATTGTAAATCGAATAAAAATATTTGAAAGAAAGAGAGACAGACGAGTGTGCGAGTTGTCTTACCCTGTATAAGTCTGATGGAGGTTTGATGGTCTTACTCACTCTGACACTTGTTATGTGCATCCTCGCTCTGGTGTGCATGTCTTATATTGTCAGTGTGTGAAGGTGCCTCCCATATTGGCCCCAGGCCAATTTAACAGCAACAATGCACGTGCCCTGTTTGCTACTGTCGACAGATTAAAAAACCCTCCTGTGTCAGTAGCGTCTGTCCACGAGGGCCTGCAATGAATTTGCCTCCTTCTTTACTGAGAAAATTCACAAAATTAGACAAGCTGTCACTGCATCAATACCAAGTTCAACATATGTGTTGAACTTGGTACAGTACACTTTGAAGACAGTGAAGCATGGTGGCACAGACATCATGTTATGGGGATGTTTCTTATACTATGGTGTCTGGTCTATTTATCGCATACCATGGACCATGGATCAGTTTGGATACATTAGAATACTTGAAGAGGTCATGTTGCCTTATGCTGAAGAGGACATGCCCTTAAAATGGGTGTTCCAACAAGTCAACGACCCCAAACACACCAGTAAGCGAACAAGATCTTGGTTCCAGACCAACAAGATTAACGTTATGGAGTGGCCATTCCAATCCCTGGACCTTAATCCAATAGAAAACCTATGTGGTAACATCAAAAACGCTGTTTTTGAGGCAAAACCAAGAAATGCAGAGGAATTGTGGAATGTAGTCCAATCGTCCTGAGCTGAAACACCTGTTCACAGGTGCCATAAGTTGGTCGGCTCCCTGCAACACAGATGTGAAGCAGTTCTCAGAAACAGAGGTTATACAACTAAATATTAGTTCAGAGATTCATAGGAAAGCTAAATCTTCATGCATTGTTCAGTTGATACAGTAAATGTTTGAGTTGTAAAGAAAAATGCAGACACTGCTATTTTTTTGAACAGTCTAATATTCCTTTTTCTTCACTTTCTGTAAAGATGAAGAAACATTTGACAACAGTTTCTTCATCTTTGGATTTGGAATAGAATGTGCAATGTCCCCAATGCATTTGCGTGTTTGGAAATAAAAGCTCTGATACAGATTTTGATCTTGCCTCACTCTTTTAAACACACTGCTATCATTTTGAACACAACTGTAAATTATAGGCCCATATGTTATGTTAGAAACCACACCCCAAGCCAGAAATCTTGGTGTTAACGTAGACTCCGACATGAATTTCAAGAAAAACATTAAATCAATTAATAAATCAGCCTACTACCACCTAAAAAACATATCAAGAATTAAAGGGCTTATGTCTCAGCAAGATTTAGAAAAACTTGTCCATGCATTTATCTTTAGTAGACTTGACTACTGTAATAGTGTCTTTGCAGGCCTTCCAAAAAAATCTATCAGACAGCTTCAGCTAATTCAGAACGCTGCTGCTTGAGTCCTCACTAGGACCAAAAAAAGTGGATCACATTACCCCAGTTCTGTCTTTTCACTGGCTTCCTGTCACTCATAGAATTGATTTCAAAATACTGATGTTGGTTTATAAAGCCCTGAATGGTTTAGGGCCAAAATACATTACTGATCTGCTGATACGTTATGAACCGTCCAGAGCCCTTAGGTCGTCTGGGACAGGTCTACTTACAGTCCCAAGAGTTAGGACTAAACAAGGAGAAGCAGCTTTTAGTTTTTATGCACCAAATATCTGGAACAAACTCCCAGAAAACTTGAGGTCTGCTGCAACTCTCAGCTCTTTTAAATCGAGTCTGAAGACTTTTTTGTTTCCATTTTAACCTGCAATTTTTATTGTATTTGCTTCTTATTCACTTTTAAATGTCTTCTAATGTGTTTTATGTATTCTAACCTTGCCCCTGTAAAGCACTTTGAGTGGCCTTGTGTCAGAATTGTGCTATATAATTGCCTTGCCTTACTTTGTCGACTCTCCCTGAGATTTCTCAATTTTTTTAATCCCGGTAAAGGGTTTTTTACTGGGAGTTTTTTCTCAGCCGAGCTAAGTCTAAGTCTAAGGGCAGGGGGTGTCATACTGTATGGCAGTGCTTCTCAAATGGTGGGGCGCGAGCGGCAGGGGGGACTTAGTGTTTTTTTTTTTTTTTTTATATATATATTTTTTTTCTTAAATAAACATTATACCAAGGGTCAGAAGTGTAACAGAATTTAGATCTTACAAAGAAAGGGAGTATCCACTCATTGGACAGAAGGCTGTCAACATCTTACTACCCTTTGCCACATCCTATCTGTGTGAGATGGGCTTTTCCACTGTTGCTGCACTCAAGACAAAGTACAGGTCCCAGCTTAACATTGAGCAAGAGTTAAGAGTAGCAGTATCAAGTTTGAAGCCCAGATTTGGAATGATGTGCACTGCAAAGAGGGCTCACTGCAGCCACTAAAATACAGAGCAAATTGTATTTTTGTGTATTATAAGCAGAATGTGTTCATATAAAACAGACAAATAGGGAAATAAGTTCAAAATAATTGTGAAGGTGAATTTAGTTATATTAAAAAAGCTCAAACTGATGTAGCTGCCAGTTTCAAATAGTTCAGGGTTCAAGGCTTTTTTAATGTCATGTGTTATGTTCAGGGAAAGTATGCAAATTATACATTAAATATTGTTGCAAATGTTGCACACAAAGAGTAATGTTTATTTTTAAGTCATATACATTTTTGAAAGGGAATAAGCTGATGAAGCTGACTGACAAGTGACCAATGTTTACTGTTTAAAAATGTTATTAATTAAATGAAAACCCCAGTGAATCATTTGCTCTTGTTTCTGTGTTTTGAGATTCACACAGACTGAACGGTCTTGTTTAAATGTTACAAATTGAGTTAATAAACTTGGAAATTGTTTTAAGATGTTGCAGATGTCAGCAAATTTTATTAATCTATTTTAATAATAAGGTGATTGTATGCAGAATGCTGGTGCTAGCAACTCAAACTCATATATAACTCTTATACAGATAAATAAATAAATATTACAGGTTCTCAATAGTATTTCAATTTAGGGGGGTCGCGAAAAAATTTCAGTCTCCTAGGGGGGCATGACAGAAAATAATTGAGAAGCACTGCTGTATGGAATGTAAAGCCCACTGAGGCAAATGTCTATTTGTGATAGTGGGCTATACAAATAAAACTGATTTGATTTGATTTGATTTAGCATAGGGCACCCCTTTACTCATGCTTTACTCGTATCCATGTGCGTGCGCTCATTCCTAACACACATGTATTTGTAGAGACACTAACCATCTTATCAACCAGGGATGTGCAGTGACAGTTGGGGGAGCAGGGGCTCAAGTGAGAAAAAGGGCACTTTCAGTATTATTAATATATATTTTTTCAAATAGTAGCACATTTCTGACTCACTGACCAATTTATTTGAATACCCTTACACTCAGGCAGATGTTTAATACTCAACAGATCGCTACAAAATAATCAGTCGGAGACATTGGTCTTCTTTAGTATTCACTAGCTTTATTACAGGAGCAGTCAACAAAGGAAACAATTTGCTGGTTTTCTATGCTACTAGTTTCTGGTATAGGCTATATGTACACTGACTGACTGCACCAGGGAGAGGGACATAGCTTCAAAAATGTCACCCTTATAACATTTCTGCAAATTACAATAAAAGTACTTAAAATGTTTATTGAGAAAGTGACTGAAATCATCAGAAAAAAGTTCTTAAACTTTGAACTCAAATCTGTTCCTTTAATGTTCAACTTCTTTGTGCCTTGTTTCTTTCTTTGCATTCGTTATTTTTTAGAAAAACTACAGAAAGCAGGACCTTGGTGGTGACGGCCATAAATAAACCAAACAAGAGTTAACAACTGCTCATCAGCTTCATTGTGGTCTGACCAGTTTTTCACAATGTACAGTACGTTATAGAAAGAGATAAGTTAAACCTGTCTGACTCAGGAAAAGTACAGAGTAATTATCCTGTCATCTTTATAACAATGGAGAAGAACTAGATTCTTGTTATTGGCATCATCGCTACCTGGGGTGCGTGTCTTTGCTTATTGTCAGCGTGTGAAGGTGCCCCCCACATTGGCCCCCATTCCGACATGCCTCCATTCCAACATACCGCCATTCCGACAACCCCCCATTCCGACACCTTTTAGTAGCCTACCGCCATTCCGACTTTTTTTTTTTTTGGGGGGGGCGGGGGGGGGGGGTTATGTCTATTGCTTTAACCTTACATGAATATTCCATAAAAGAGAGCCAAATAAAAGGTTAGCTACCTACACATCCATCCATTCCGACACACTTGTTTCGTGTTCTCCCGCATATTTATGCCTGCCTGCGAATCACTGATAGATTATAATTCCAAAGAGTTGGATTTTTATACAAACTTTCCATTTGAATAAACGTTACACATAATGTACACAAGGAGCTCTCTCCCTCATTTGTATTCTTTAAAGTAGCTCTCAGAGGGGGAAAAGGACACACGTAATTTGCAGTCAAATAGACTAATCTGCGACATTGCGGCAAACCTTTATTTGAAAAAATGAAGAAGCACTTAAATATTGCTCTAGCCCCAATTTTTGACTTTTTCGTTAGAAAACAATTTTATTTGAATTATAGACTACCTTTGAATAACGTTTGATCAGACTACGAGTTGATAGACTCCGAAGAGACGGATGATGCCATGCCAAAAAGGAGGGAGAGAGCGAGTGAGAGAGACTCTTATCAGTGCATTAGGGCCTACTTTTTTCTTCTTTCTATGAGTTTTTATTTGATATGAGAAAAGACCTAAACTTTAGTTAAGTAGGCTATTAAGTCGCAGCAGGCCTACTGTTTAGCCTACTGTCGTTTTGATTTTTTTATTAGGCTTTCTGACTTGCAAACGTACATAATTTTGTCGGCACTTGATAATATGAGCCCGTTTGTTTTATGCACGGCTCATTGTTTTGCGTGTATAGGCCTACATGTCAGAGCCATAAATCGACTAATCGGTCGATTTGTCGCAATACATAGCCTATGTTTCATGCGCCGTAGCTGGGGGCAGAGCCGCTCCAGCCCTGCCCGACTCGCTGGCTCTCCCCGCCGGGAGAAGCTCCAGTGATGACCGGTGCAGTCGCCCTCTCGACTGAGCGAATCTACGAGCGGCCAGATCTGCCTTTTCAGTCCAGAGATTCGACTATTCGGCGGCCGTGTAGGGGCAGGTCTTTTGGAGGTTTAAATGTGTTTTCTTTCTATTAACACTTTTGGTAGGCTAAATAATAGCCTACATGCTTGCGCTTGCGCTCATTACGTTCTCACCTGAACAGTTTTCTGTCAATCAAACTCTCGGAATTGTAGCCTGTCGGGTTGTAGGCTCCTGCCCATAATGTTGTTCGGTCAGATAGACTAATGAACACGGGGCTCATGTAGGCCTATAGTGGATAATCCACTACATGAGCCCCTTGTTCACGATCTGATTGCATTTATTGTGCCCGAACACAGCGCTGTGTCGCCAGACTGACCTGCCTATGCAAATGTAGCCATAATGTGACGGGAGACAGCCGCTTCCCTCTGTGAGATTCTGACTAGCAAACAGAGTTACAATGAATCAATCACCACCGTCACATGGACAGTGTTTGAATAAAGCTTCTCTTTATTATTATCATTAGAGCTATAAGCAAATGGTGAATATTAAGCCAGCGGTGGCATCTGTAGCATTTTGTCACCGCTTACAGTTTGTAAAAAAATATTTTAAATCAATTAAACCTGATTGATCATGGTTTCAGTAGAATTAAATGAAAATAACTGTAACATAGTAACACAATTGAAAGTGTGCAGAGGGAATTATTGCAACCATTCTGACCGGAGACAATAAAAAATGTCGGTCCCCATCTTTTTTGAGGAAGGACACTGGAGGAGTATTGGGAGGCAGTCCCAATTTGTATACAGCAACAATATATTATTTGAAATATTTTGGCGGTGTTGAAATGAATAACACTTCATAATCCACAAAATTCATCACACAAAAATGAAAAAGCCGGTTCTCTACATGAATAACCAAACCACCCTACCCTCAGAACTATAAGGTTGGCCTACGGTATGTTAAGGGCTCTCCTGCCACTCAGCCAGTTCACCGCCCTCCTCCTCAGCATGATGCAGTAGACACTGAGGTTCTGATTCCTGGAGAAAATCACAGAAAGCGAATTTTTGATCTTATTTATTCCACTGCTTGAACTACATCTGAACTTAGTCGTAGACTTCTGTCTTCTTTCCAGAATTATGAATACTTTTACCATTTTAGTATTGTTAGGACAAATAATAATAATAATAATAATAATAATAATAATAATAATAATAATAATAATAATAATAATAATAATAATAATACATTTTATTTGGAGGCGCCTTTCAAGACTCTCAAGGTTGCCATACATTTAAAAATCAAATACAGTATAAAAGCAAGGCAGGTACACAAATAGAATTAAAAACTATTTAAAATAAATAGACAATGGGTGATGTGGTGATGAGGAGTGGAAGATCAGGGGGGGGGGGGTATGCAGATTTGAAAAGGTGGGTTTTGAGTTTGGATTCAAACCGGGAAATGGAGTCAGTGTTGCGGATGTCGGGGGGTAGTGCATTCCAGAGCAGGGGAGCAGAGCGGCTGAAGGCGGATGGGAGCAGCATTCCAAACCGCTAAAACTTCCTCCGCTTTGAAACCTATCTCCTCTGGCATTTTTTCAGCTACAGCAGGGGTGTCAAACTCTAGCCCACGGGCCAAATCTGGCCCGTTTCAATTTTTAATCTGGCCCGCGAAACCAATTCGGCAATTCCATCAAATTCGGCCTGCAAATTATTATTATTTTTTATTTTTTATTTTTCTTCTCATCTCCGCACGTCGCACACGCTCCCAACAGCGGTGGATTACTGCACGGGCACACCGGGCACAGGCCCAGGGGCCCAAGGGCTCAGGGGGGCCCTTAGCCAGAGATACTGATAGTAACTTTTCATGTTGCATAGTCAAAGAGCTCAGTCACTGATGTCAATAACAGGGTCCAAAAAGGAATAGCCTAAATATAAGGATACTCATTAAAATGTAACAAGATAGAAATCATCATGGGCCCTCAACTAGTATTCGGTATGTGTGAAGGGCCTTCTATGTGTGAATTATAAATTGTTCATAAAAAGTAGCTATCCACCCTTTATCTTTTGAAATGGGCCCCTCCATCATAGAACATGGGTCTGCAGACCAATCTACTGTTTTTTACAGTTGCAAAGTAAAGAGTGCTGCCTGTTTAAGAAAAATCTGAAAAATAATGTTCCTTCTGCATCCCAGGATTTGATATAGCCTCTAAAAGTTCCTCTCAAAGTGCACCAGATTGATAGCCTGGAAATCCTGACCCTGATATCTTGAACGATAGAGGGTCTGTCGACGATCAATATAATTCCCAACTCAAGGGGCGGCAACAGAGCCGGCACGAACACACCCTTTTTAAATACCACTACATGCATTGGATAGCCCTACGACCAATCAGAGCAATGAACAGAGCTAACTGGTAAATTAAACTTTTTCCGTACCCGGTCGGCAGAACAGCAAAGACATCTTTCTTGCTAACGAACGATGTGAGTGCCGTCTTCTGTTCATCTTTCAAAGAAAAAGCTAAGTCCAAGTCCTTTAGCGTTGAGGCCAAAGCTGTTTCGAACAACGCATCCGCATCCATCATTGTTATTGTTATCATATGTTGTTTGTTTACCATCAGGACTTATAGTCGCAGCATGTGTCGTCATCCGGTTACGTCCGCCCCAGAGCACCATACATAGGGCTGGTCCGCCCATATTAGATAGAACCAATTGAAACGTTATACCAGATTTCTGGTAGTCTTGATAAGCTTCAACGGAGCGTCTCCAGACCAACACGCGCAGCAAATTTAATTTGCCAGCGCCTAGTGGCAGGTCTGGGAATGCCAGGCTACCAGATTGATGCATTTTACTTTAAAAAGGTAAAAAAAAATCCGGGGGGGGGGTCCCCCCGGCTCCCCTAAAAAGGTATAGGGTCCCTCCAACAGTATCCCAAAATCCTGTGGGAAACCCTGACTTCCTTCATATGTTGTTGCCATTAAATGTACACTCAACAAAAATATAAACGCAATACTTTTGTTTTTGCTCCCATTTTTCATGAGATGGACTTAAAGATCTAAAATTCATTCCAGATACACAATTGTACCATTTCTCTCAAACATTGTTCACAAATCGGTCTAAATGTGTGATAGTGAGCACTTCTGCCGTGCTGAGATAATCCATCCCACCTCACAGGTGTGCCACATCAAGATGCTGATCTGACATCATGATTAGTGTACAGGTGTTCCTTAGACTGTCCACAATAAAAGGCCACTCTGAAATGTGCATTTTTTTGCTTTATTGGAGGTCTGGGGACTCAGAACCAGTCAGTATCTGGTGTGACCACCATTTGCCTCATGCAGTGCAAACATCTTCTTCGCATAGAGTTTATCAGATTGTCAATTGTGGCCTGTGGAATGTTGGTCCACTCCTCTTCAATGGCTGTGCGAAGTTGCTGGAGACGGCTTATGGTGGAGAAATGAACATTCAATGCACGAGCAACAGATCTGGTTGACATTCCTGCTGTCAGCATGCCAATTGCACGCTCCCTCAATGCTTGTGGCATCTGTGGCATTTTGCTGTGAGACAAAACTGCACATTTCAGGGTGGCCTTTTATTGTGGACAGTCTAAGGCACACCTGTGCACTAATCATGATGTCAGATCAGCATCTTGATGTGGTACACCTGTGAGGTGGGATGGATTATCTCAGCAAAGCAGAAGTGCTCACTATCACACATTTAGACCGATTTGTGAACAATGTTTGAGAGAAATGGTACAATTGTGTATCTGGAATGAATTTTAGATCTTTAAGTCCATCTCATGAAAAATGGGAGCAAAAACAAAAGTGTTGCGTTTATATTTTTGTTGAGTGTATGTATCTATGTGGAAAAGTCAGTGTACCTGACTGGATAAGGGACGAGTGGGGGGCCCTTTAAGAGTTTGTGCTCAGGGGCCCATTATCTCATAATCCGTCTATGGCTCCCAACCGTTCGGAATGTCTGCTGAAAGCTCCACAGCTCAGGATTTTAAGCCATGAATTGATGAACTTGCACTGAAGAAAAGATGTCAGTTTTCTAATGGCTGTAAATAGGCCAATCTATGTGGATAAATAGCATGCTTGATGATTGATTGTGTCAAGTGTCTAAGGAGGAATGCTAACATTATCTGGTTTCTAACTTTTGCGTCAAGTTACAATATAGCTTACTAGCTAACGTTAGCTAGCCGCTGATAGCCCGACCCTTTTGTTTCCAGTGGTGGCTTTGCATTTCTTTACCAATGTAAAGTGTCATCAATAGTTGACACTGGTGATGGGTCATGATTCCTATAAAAAAAAAATAAAAAAAACGTGTTTTGAATGTGCAGAAAGTTTAGAAAAATCCAAGAGAAAACATATTGTGTCTCAATCCAGAATGCCTGAGAGTCTTACTGCATTATAGTCCTTTAGAATCGTTTCACCAGGAACCTGAATGTTGTCTTTTCCTTTACAAAAATAAAGACATTTCCACAATAAATTGACGCAGAAAAGGCACAGAAACCAAAACAGAAAAATTCACCAGAATACAGGAAATTAAGTGTTTGACGCACAAATATTTCTGGGGGAGCACCCCCATACGCCCCACCTATAATTTGTCCCCCAAAATACGTAAACAAAACCTAGCCTATGCCCGTGTATGTACGCAGGTTATATACCTAGATATGTTGTTTGATTTTTGGATTAAAAAGAAGGCATGTCAGTAAGCGACATGTCTGGCCCTTAGTGTGATTATCATGTCGTAATTCGGCCCTTTGTGAAAATGAGTTTGACACCCCTGAGCTACAGACTCCATTCAAACTTTAAACAATTCGCATGAATTACAGCTATTCAATTCTTATTCAACTTTTTAAAATCTTAAACAGTCTTTGAACAAACACAGTTTTAGTTTTAGGTTTTTTTCAGCCTTAAGGGCGTTTCAGACGAAACGCGTGTGTCGCCCCTGGCAATGCATTCTCAATGGAGAGGCGAGCGGGCAGAGAGAAGACGCGGCGTTCTGTCAGGCGGCACGACAAGCGAGCGCACTCCCGTAGAACTGTCGCTTCG
Source organism: Hyperoplus immaculatus (assembly GCA_949357725.1). Lineage (NCBI taxonomy): Eukaryota > Metazoa > Chordata > Actinopteri > Uranoscopiformes > Ammodytidae > Hyperoplus > Hyperoplus immaculatus. The sequence goes on along the minus strand of OX442366.1, from coordinate 25,569,702 downwards.
TGCTCGTCGAACGCTTGCGCGCGCTCGTAGATGCCGTTGGAAAAGTTGAGAACTGTTTATATTTTTGTCGCGGCGGTTGAAAAATCACAATCGCGCTCCTCCGCCCGTCACTTCACACGGGGAGCGCAAAGTGAAGCCGCGGTGCCAGGCGACAACGCGAGCGGAATGTCGCCTACCGTCTGAAACGGCCTTTATTCTAAATTTATAATGGGATGGAATGTTCAGAGGCAGAGTGGGGAACCAACTGTTACAGTGTAGAACTGGTGTAAAAATACACCAAAACCTATGACATAAAGATGTAGGATAGATTCTGCCGGTCGCATAGATGTGACTACTGAAGCAATCGGAGCTACACAATGGGAGGTGTGAGCTTCCAAGCAAAATGGTGTCCAACCAACTACCACATAGACTCCTTTGATAACTGAGACATGACATTTCTGGAGAAAGGCAGACTGTACTACACTTTTAAAATGCTCTGGTTCTCATATTCTTCACATTACAGACACAATGTTCACACTGTGTCTTCATCAGATTCTTCTGGTTCTAACAGTAAATTTGCCTCTGAAACTCCTCCCCTCCGTAATATTTCTGTCCGGTATCCGTATTATATACGTTCAAAAAATTTAACTTTTTACGTGGATTACTTGTTCATATAGTTTGAACACTTTGTGAATCAGAGTGAATGTTATTCTGCTAAAATATTAAAGGTGCAGTGTGTAATATGACATCATCAAGAAAGTTCTACAAAGTTCTAGAATGCAACACTCCCTGGGTAACCCCACCCCTTTAGAATAATAACAGAAGCTACAGTGGCCTTCAAGGACAAGAACAATTCTAAATTTTAAACAATGCACCTGATGACATTCCAACTATGACACTTTCAAGATGGCGGCACTAGGCCTTGGTCCAAAATATGCAGAAACATGGACATATATGAGACCCTTTCTAAGGGAAAAAATTATAATTCTAAAAAATTTTTTCAGCTATTATGCACTTAATTAAACGTACTTATGGATATTATAATTTCTTTCTACAAAATCTGCTAGGAAATAAAACCCAAAATTCTACACACTGCAGCTTTAAATACTTTATATATGTGATACACTGTATACAGTCGGATCGTTTCGTATCAGTTTGATATCAATCTCAATCATCAGTGTCCGTTTGAAATGACATACAGTCAGATTTATTAGTTTAATGACACAAGGGAGAGTGCCCGCGATCGCTGCGGCATCGCAAGAGACACAGACGCCCAGACTCTCTTGAGATTTCCTTCTGTTGGACACTAGAAGCACCTTCCGTAAATCGGACACGAATGACATACGTATGTGGAAACGAGGCGTAAAGGGGCAATTTCACTTATTTTTTTTTTATTTTTTTTGCTTTATTAGACAGTTTGGAGAGACAAAGTTGTAACGGGGCACCCTGCTCATTGATGGACTATTTCACACTTAATTTTTTTTTTTCATGTATTTCACTTGTAATTGCATCTAAAAAAATTTAATATTCAACATAATTCCTATAAGTGTTCAATAATTCACTACTGAAGACTATTTCTTACTTGTCCACATCTTCATACGCCTTTAGCTGCTTCATATCGATTCAAGCCATCAATGTAGTTTAACTTCAAGTCTATTAAATTACAATTTCACAGTTTGTTCTTTCAACTTATTCATGATTTCAGCAAGAAATCATATTCAAACTTCTATATATTCAACTTTTCAACTCCTTTTCATTTCAAATCTCCATATTCAGCTATCCAGTTTAGCGTAAGCCGTTTCAGCATTCACACGCATTTTCAGCAGGAAATGCATTTTCTAGTTCTCTCTGGTCCCTCCCCTATGGTTCCCTCCCTGACACGCTCTACACCAACAAAGTCGTGCCAAAGTGAATGGACAGTCCCAACAGCCAATAAGAACAAGGGAATCGGAGCCTCGCTCTGATTGGTCAAAGTGTGCAGCTCATGTTAACTTTGACCAATCAGAAATCACATACCCCGGCTTTAAAGGTGCTCCGAGGAACTTTTAAACTTTCAAAAACTGCTATCATTAGAACTCCACATGACAGATTTTATAACTTTCTCTCTATCAATACTGAAGCCTAAAGAAATATTTTACTTACAACTCAGTTTGTTTATTTCCTCGGAGGCTCATTAAAATGACTGGGCAGCGGTGTTGGCTTGAGCTTTTGTTGTCGTGACTGTAAGCAGTTCTGTGTGTGTGTGTGTGTGTGTGTGTGTGTGTGTGTGTGTGTGTGTGCGTGTGTGTGTGTGTTTGTGTGTGTTTGGGGGGGGGTGCTTGTGTGTTTGTGTGTTTGTCAGTCGGTGTGTGTGTCTGTTTCTGTGTGTGTTTTTGTTTCTGTGTGTGTGTATGTGTTAGTCAGTGTGTGTGTGTGTGTGTTTGTGTGTGTCTGTGTGTGTAAGTAGTGTGTGTTTGTCAGTGTGTGTGCGTGTCTGTGTGTCTCTGTGTGTGTGCTTTTGAGTCAGTGTCTGTGTGTGTTAGTCAGTGTGTGTGTGTGTGTGTGTGTGTGTGTCAGTCCGTGTGTGTGTGTGTGTGTGTGTGTGTGTGTGTGTGTGTGTGTGTGTGTGTGTTAGTCAGTGTGCATGTCAGCTAGTGTGTCTGTGTGTGGTTGAGAGCCAGCTGTTTGATAATTACCATGGGAACAAGATAAATTAGGTAAATGACTGGTTGAGTAAAACCCTCATTCCATTATTGGTAACACTTTATAATAACTATCCGTTGTAACTCGTTAATAGATCATTAGTAAACTCTTAATTAATGATTATTAATGATTTGTTAAGTGTTTGTTAGCAGTTTGTTAAGGATCTATAACAATGGTAGATAGTTAATAGCTTAATAATTGAATCAGTTCATCTGGGAGGTAATCCGAGATTAACTGATCACGTCACGTTCAAGTCCATGGCATGCACAGTGTGTATTGAGTTTATTTAAACATATTTGAAAATGGGGCTGCCCTCAGTTGCCCATGCACTGTGTATAGTCTATAGCCTATTTCAGCCTCGTCGGTATCTCGGATTACCTCCCAGATGAACTGATTCAATTATTAAGCTATTAACTATCTACCATTGTTATAAATCCTTAACAAACTGCTAACAAACACTTAACAAATCATTAATAATCATTAATTAAGAGTTTACTAATGATCTATTAACGAGTTACAACGGATAGTTATTATAAAGTGGTACCAAGAATGGTAATTAAAATAAATGTATATTTAATCTTTTTAAGACTTACAGTTAGGGCGAGACACTGAAGGTAAAAACATTGTGTGTTTAAAAGTACTGGTGTTCAATTTTGAGATTGCTTGGCTTGAAACACAGACGGACAGACAGACGGACAGACAGACAGACAGACAGACGGACAGACAGACAGACAGACAGGCACGCACACACACACCTACAGACACACACTCACTCACTCACACACACACACACACTCACTCACACACACGCACACACACTCACTCACTCACTCACACACCCCCCCCACACACACACACTCACTCACACACACACACACACTCACACACTCACTCACACACACACACCCAGCCCGTCTCTCTTCATTAGTAACATCGATATTATAATTGAGAAGGTGTAACTTCCTCTGATGTATTCTACTCAGTAATCAGACAAACCCTCTTGGATTTACATCAGATTATTCTGGGTTTGATTCTGCATTTTATACGTGTGTGTGTGTGTGTGTGTGTGTGTGTGTGTGTGTGTGTGTGTGTGTGTGTGTGTGTGTGTGTGTGTGTGTGTGTGTGTGTGTGTGTGTGTGTGTGTGTGTGTGTGTGTGTGTGTGTGTGTGTGTGTGTGTGTGTGTGTGTGTGTGTGTCGGAAATCATTTTTCATCTCTCACTCCAAACAGGAGATGAGAAAAGAGAGAGATATCCTCCGCTAAGCTCTTAAATATAAATGTAAAATCTTGAATCCTTTAATACTGTGTGAGATATGTGTCAATGTGTGGGATTCCTTCTTATTTAAAAGGTGCCCCGAGGAACTTTCAGTTTGTGTTCATTCTTGCGCCCCCTTTGGACGAAAGCGGTAGTGTTTTTTACTACGCCAGCTGTTGTACCTGGGTGAACGTATACCCATGACAAAGGCATTAAGAAAAATAGCATTCTTTGCACTGATGGTCTCGTTTGCTGTTACATGTCATCTATGATCATCAGAGCAAAAATTAGACTGTTTCAGAAAATATTTCAAAGTTCTTCGGAGCTGCTTTAAAGGTAGAGTCAGCTTGTTGTCAAAATCAGAGTGAATATCTCCTCATCATTCGCTTCCTATCCGTATACTGTGTGTGTGCTGAAGAAAAAAACCCAGTGTTAATACACCGCCTAGGCTCTGTAAATAGGCATGTTGCTATAGCTACTTAAAATCATGACCGGATGTAGTAGTAGGACATCTGGGTATTTATTTTCAAATCTTTTTGGGTTTTCAAGTCTGGTCTTTGAAGGCATTTGAAAGTTTGCTCACAAGCCCCATAAAATCTCCAGACATATGAGACGCAGAACACATAATCTGTCAGGCTGTTTGCAGCGCTCTGAGACCTGTGTAGGTTTCAGCATCTTTCAAAGGACTAGCACACCATAGTTAACTCCTTAAAGGTGCTCCGAGGAAGATTCAGTTTGTGTTCATTCTAGCACCCCCTTTGGACAAAAGCGGTAGTGTTTTTACTACGCCAGCTGTTGTTCCTGGGTGAGCGTATACCCCATGACAAAGGCATTAAAGAAAAACTATACAAAAATAGCATTCTTTGGTCTCGTTTGCTGTTACATGTCATTCATGATCATCAGAGGAAAACATGAGACTGTTTCAGAAATATTTAAAAGTTCCTCGTAGCACCTTTAAGAGTCAGTAATCCTACACATGCTTCTCAGCTTATTTCAAGCAACAATATATTTACACTAGTCCAGTGCTTGGTTGGACTAAAGCAGAGACCAGAGATGCATAAGGAGATGGTAGCACACACACACACACACACACACACACACACACACACACACACACACACACACACACACACACACACACACACACAGAGAGAGAGACAGACACACACACACACATACACGCATGCACACAGACACACACACAGAGAGACAGACACACACACACACACACACACACACACACACCGGCTCCTCACTGCACTGTGGGGAGCTCATTATAGGAATCTTTGGACTGGAAAATGTCTGTCAGCCAAGATTCCTTCAAAGCGAAACTACAACGTGTGTGTGTGTGTGTGTGTGTGTGTGTTTGTGTGTGTGTGTGTGTGTCTGCAGTGGCAACGGCTACGGCTTGTGCTGTAATGAGAGGGGTACTCAAGATGTGGGCTCCCCATTGGTGCAAATTGGACAGTAGTGGCTCAGATAACCATAACAATTGTTCATTTTGTAATAAAAGCATGACAATTGTATACTTATAGCCAAAGGTAATTTTAAAAAATTGATAGGGAGGCATCATACATTTTCAATATCAGCTGAGGCGATTTAGTCAATGGCGGCCATGTTTTTCAAGCGATCTCGCAAATGATCTACAGACGTGTGTATCTCAGTCCCATGAGGCTGTGTAACGCAATTGATTGCGTGGAAATTAAAAAATTAAATTGAGAAGAAACTGTTTTTCAGTTCATGCAAATTAGCTCACAATTTGTATATGATCTCAGAAGTTCTTTTTGTAATGCACCTTTCCCTGGACCTGAGTGAGACATTTTAAATTGGACAGGTGAAATATCAGTGCTTATCAGTGCTTATCTGTAATGAATAGAGGCTGGTCCGAGTTTGTTGTGGTCGTTAGAATTGCAAGTCTAGTGTTGAAGCTAGCTTTTCTTTACTATGTCTCAATGATATGATGATGATGATGATGATGATGTGTATAATCAAAAATAAAAAAGAGTATACAAAAAAAAAAATAAAAAATAAAAAAATAAATACAATTTAAAAATTCTAAAAATAAAATGTTTAAATTTGAAATAAAATAAAAAAATATTTAAAAAAATATTAAAATAAAAAAGAATTAAAAATTCTAATATTAAAGTAAAATATTAATTAAGCACTTAATTAATCTTACCCTGTGTGTGTGTTTCAGACCCGGACCCCCCGTGCTGCCCGCCTCAGCCCGACCCAGCCCCTGCTAGCGGAGCAGGCTAGCAGAGTTAGCTTTGCCTCGGCCGAGAGTCTGGAGAACATGTCTGAGCCCGAGCCGGTCGGGTTCAACAGGATGAACCGCCTGCGCCAGAGTCTTCCCCTGGCGAGGTCCTCCAGCCAGGCCAAGCTACGGGCACCAGGTTAATATATGTTTATATTAGCCTTCCCCTGGCGAGGTCCTCCAGCCAGGCCAAGCTACGCGCACCAGGTTACTATGTGTTTATATTAGTCTTCCCCTGGCGAGGTCCTCCAGCCAGGCCAAGCTACGCGCACCAGGTTAATATATGTTTATATTAGCCTTCCCCTGGCGAGGTCCTCCAGCCAGGCCATGCTACGCGCACCAGGTTACTATTGGCGCTTTTCCACCGCATGGTATCAGCTCGACTCGACTCGACTCGACTCGCATTTTTGGCTTTTCCACCGCAATTTCATGGTACCTGGTACCACGTAGCGGCTGCTTTTTTGGTATCGCCTCGCTCTAGGGTCCAAGCGAGCTGAGCCGATGCTAAAAGGTGACGTCGGCAGACGGCCGGCCACTGATTGGCCAGAGACTATTGTCTGGCCAATCAGTGGCCAGAGACTACCGGCTTCATTCTGTTGTTTATTCTCCCCAACTCTCCGGGACTTTTGAGTGTATTTACGCCGCGTGCAGCCTTCTCTGGCTCTCTTTCATTTGATTTGCATCACAGATCCGAATTTATTTTCCATATATTCGCTAAGCTCACCCAGTGTTGGTTGTTGGGGAAGTTACTTACATACGAGAGGAGACATGTAGGGCAGCTAGCAGCTAGGCTAAATAGTAGCCAGCTGGGACAGACATGATAGCGAGCGATTACATTACAAGCCTCGGACTGAACTGATTACCTCAATAAAATATTCAGGCTGAGACACGGCTTGCATTTGAAAACACGTATCCTGAAACAAGCACTAAACAGTCAACTTTATCATGCCCGTGTTTACGTGCATAGGGATGTACGTGACGCATCCCTACAGCTGACTGTGTGGCAGAGTCACACATCGGGACAACAACCATCCCTCTTAATGGCCCGTAGCAATATTCTTCTACTTCTTTTAGCAAACAGATACAAGGGGGTATTTCTTAAAAAAATTTCATCCGTGTTTTTGGCGGTTGGTTCAGTTAATAGTGCAACAACTGCTCGTAATTTCTGCTTTGCTACTTTGCTCCGGAGTAGGCTTTCAGCCCCTTACGACGACCCCGCCCACGTTCAGCAGGTACTATTTGCGGTGGAAAACGACCCGTGCTGCTACCAAACCAAGTTGAGTCGAGTCGAGTTGAGTCGAGTCGAGCTACATGTGCGGTGGAAAAGCGCCATATGTGTTTATATTAGTCTTCCCCTGGCGAGGTCATCTAGCCAGGCCAAGCTACGGGCACCAGGTTAATATACTATATACTATACTATATTATATACTGTATTATATATGTTTATATTAGCCTTCCCCTGGCGAGGTCCTCCAGCCAGGCCAAGCTCAGAGCACCAGGTTAATATATATACTGTATTATATATGTTTATATTAGCCTTCCCCTGGCCCGCTCCACCAGCCAGGCCAAGCTCAGGGCACCAGGTTAATATATGTTTGTATTAGTCTTCCCCTGGCGAGGTCCTCCAGCCAGGCCAAGCTACGGGCACCAGGTTACTATTTGTTTATATATATATATTTATACATATACTTATCACCAGGTTACTGTATGTATTATATATATATATATATATATGTATATATATATATATATATATATATATATATATATATATATATATATATATATATATATATGTGTATATATATATATGTATATATATATATATATATGTATATATATATATATATATATATATATATGTATATATATATATGTATATACGTATATATATATATATATACGTATATATATATATATATATATATATATATATATATATGTATATGTATATATATATATATATATATATATATGTATATGTATATATATATATATGTATATACATATATATATATATATCTATCTATCTATAGATATATCTATCTATCTATCTATCTATCTATCTATCTATCTATCTATCTATCCATCTGTCCATCTATCCATCTATCCATCTATCTATCCATCTATCTATCTATCCATCTATCCATCTATCCATCTATCCATCTATCTTTCTATCTATCTATCTATCTATCTATCTATCTATCTATCTATCTATCTATCTATCTATCTATCTATCTATCTATCTATCTATCTATCTATCTATCTATCTATCTATCTATCCATCTGTCCATCTGTCCATCTATTTATCTATCTATCTATCCATCTATCCATCTATCCATCTATCCATCTATCCAACTATCTATCTATCTATCTATCTATCTATCTATCTATCTATCTATCTATCTATCTATCTATCTATCTATCTATCTATCTATCTATCTATCTATCTATCTATCTATCTATCTATCTATCTATCTGTCTATGAAATGCAAGCCGTTATACAAAAGTCTTTGATATTAAAACAAGCGTTAGAAATGTAACCGCAGTGTGAATCGTGAACCCACGCCACATGTATTTATCATTAACACATCTGACGGGTGTTAATGTAGCGAGAGAGGGAAGAGAGCGATCAAGGCGCGAACAGCGATTTGACAGAGTGTGAGGGGGTTGTAGGGTCGCAGTACAAGCAAGACGGTTAATGATAGCTTGTGTTTGTAAGGGCTGAAACACTTATTTG
>OX442366.1:25545790-25553290 GCA_949357725.1 Hyperoplus immaculatus | reverse complement strand
TTCTGTCTCCCTGTCGTGTGTGTGTGTGTGTGTGGTTGTGTGTGTGTGTGAGCGCTTATTGAACCCCAATACCGGCTCAATGCGACATATAGATTTTTTCAAATGCCTTGTTCCTAGGACCAAGTTTCACCCTTTTTCTTAATTGCAGGAAAAATGAGGACCTTTTATAATATTTCTGAAACAGTCTCATTTTTCCTCTGATGATCATAAATGACATGTAACAGCAAACAAGACCATCAGTGCAAAGAATGCTATTTTTATATTGTTTTTCTTAATGCCTTTGTCATGGGTATATACGCTCACCCAGGAACAACAGCTGGCGTGGTAAAAACACTACCGCTTTTGTCCTCGGAGCACCTTTAAAGTGAATATACAGTGTTTTTACTAAACATCCCAGGTTAATTTACACCGTGAGGATTATGCTCTAAATTTAAATAAAATGCTATCGGTGTATGAATGTGTGTGTGAATGGTAACGTGGGAATGGGAACAGGTCTCCCTTGCAAAAGAGTCTCCGGTCTCAATGGGATTTACCTGTATAGATAAATCAAATACATTTTTTTTTAATTGTGCTTTTCATACTGAAGAGTAACTCAAAGTGCCTTACAGAGATTAAAAAACAACAGAAAAATAAAGTAAATAAAGTTCAAATTTAAAAAATAATAATTCTGTTTATTTCTCCACCACAGAGTTAGATGGTGTGATTGTGTGTATTGTGTATGCTCCTCGTCACTGTCATTGGGGCGACTGTGGCTCAGGTGGTAGAGCGGGTCGGCCGATGATCAAAGAGTTGGAGGTTCGATCCCCGCCCTGCCACCTGTGTCATAGTTGTTGTGTCCTTGGGCAAGACACTTCACCCACCTTGCCTCGTGTGAATGTCGATAGTTAGCCTGCTATCGGTGTATGAATGTGTGTGTGAATGGCAACGTGCAAATGGGAACAGGTCTCCCTTGTAATAGAGTCTCCGGTCTCAATGGGATTTACCTGTAGAAATAAAGGTTAAAAAAATAAAAATAAAATGATTAATTAATACATAAAATATATATGTAATAAATAAGGTTAAACAATTTAAAAATAATAATAATTCTGTTTATTTCTCCACAGAGGGAGATGGTGTACGCTCCCCAGGACTCTTCCCCAAACCGGCGCCTGAACAACCCCCAGCATTCCTCTGCCTCCGCGTCCCCACAGGGCTCACCTTCCCGGGCACGGCTGCTCTATAGCGTGGGGGTCGTCTCTGGAGGTAGCGGTAGCGGTGGCGGTGGTGGTAGGCCTTCTTCATACGCCGGGCCCCAACACCACAACACACACTCTCTCCCACACCCACACACACACTCACAACACCACCAACAAAACCCACACGCACACCCACACTCCCAGCCACAATCGCACCACAATTCGCCCTTGCAACAGCCCCACCAAACCCACCAGCATAGCCAGCAGCATTTACAGCAGCATTCACAGCAAGCTTTCGTTTCATCCAGCGCGATATTGGAACGTAGAGATGTGAAGCCAGACGATGAGCTAGGCGGATCCAGGAGCATGGTGCTACTACGTGGGGACGATAGGGGGATATACGCGGACCCTTACTCTCTAAGCCAGGAGTCGAATCGAATGAGTTTGGCCGGCCCCCACTCCCCTATCCCATCCAGAGCAGACCCCTATGGTTCACTTTATAGGCGCGGAGGAGGAGGGGGAGGGGGTGGGGGCGGTTCAATGCGTTCACTCACGTCCTACACAGCGGCTGCTTTACAGGGAGAGTTGATGGAGAGTGGCGCCCTCTACAGGCCCGGAGGCGCATTGTACAACGACGCAGCATACGCGGCGTCCATGATAGCTATGGGGCTCAGAGTACCACAGACCCAGTCGTCACCGCAGAAGATACCCGATATGAGGGACTCGTATTCGGGCGGCACATTGCCAGGAAGGGGGTCCTCCCCTGGAAGGCAGAGTTTGAGGAGGGATTCGGTGAGCTCGTCTGTGTTTGGAGAGAGTCCCAAAGCAAGAGGCCAGGGGCAGGGAATGGGGCAGGGGTTAGGGGGCTTGGGGCAGGGGTTAGGGGGCTTGGGGCAGGGGTTAGGGGGCTTGGGACAGGGGTTAGGGGGCCTAGGACAGGGGTTAGGAGGGCTGACCGCGGAGCAGCTGTGTCTGATGGCCGGACCGGGAGGGGACGGATCACCGCTGATGGGGAACGAAACAGAGACCAGGTAGGACTTTTTATTATCGTTTTTTAATTTATTTTTTTAATTTTTTATTTTTATTTTTTTTTGCTTTATTGGATATTTTAGAGAATATTTGGATGATGATCAAAATGAAATTGTGAATGGCAGGCGGGATATGGATTATTTTAAATGTTTAGGAGGCGGGACTTGGATTGTTACACACTGTAGCTTTAAATGAAGAATCAATGTCCATTATTCTGTACGTGTTTTACAGTATTGTGTGTGTGTGTGTGTGTGTGTGTGTGTGTGTGTGTGTGTGTGTGTGTGTGTGTGTGTGTGTGTGTGAGACCAGGGAGCGTATGGAGGCCATGGAGAAGCAGATAGCCAGTCTGACCGGACTACTGCAGAGAGTTCTGAGCAGAGCGCCAGAGGCAGAAAGCCCGTAAGACACACACACACACACACACACACACACATACACACACACACATAGTATACATGCACACACACACATACACACAGGTTTACACACAGTATGCACGCACAAACACACACACACACACACACGAACAAACACGCAAACACACAGACAAACGCATACACACACACACACACACACACACACACACACACACAAATGAACGAACATGCAAACACACACAGATATACGCACACAGTACGCACACAGTACGCACACACACACACACACACACACATTTGCCCCAAAACAACAACCCTGTTTTTTCAGGGCAAAGTATATTAACTTTTTATGTGATGTCCGTACAGACTGCTAGCTTAGTGCTCCATCCAATAGAATATTCACATAGGATATTTTCTTAATATATACAGTATCTCAGGAAAGTGAGTCCACCCCTCACATTTCTTCAAATTTTTCATTATATCTTTTCATGGGACAACACTGAAGAAATGACACTTTAATACAATGTAAAGTATAGTTGTTGTGTCCTTGGGCAAGACGCTTCACCCACCTTGCCTCGTGTGAATGTCGATAGTTAGTCTGCTGCTATCGGTGTATGAATGTGTGTGTGAATGGTAACGTGGGAAAGGAAAACAGGTCTCCCTTGTAAAAGAGTCTTCGGTCTCAATGGAATTTACCTGTAGAATTAAATTAAAAAAAAAAAAAAATAGTCAGTGTACAGCTTGTATAACAGTGTAAATTTACTGTCGTCTCAAAATAACTCGCCACACAGCCATTAATGTCTAAAGTGCTGGCAACAAAAGTGGGTACACCCCTTAGTGTAAATGTCCAAATTGGGCCCAAAGTGTCAATATTTTAATGGGTGTGTGGCAAGTAATTTTGAGGGAACAGTAAATTTACACTGTTATACAAGCTGTACACTGACTACTTTACATTGTATCAAAGTGTTATTTATTCAGTGTTGTCCCATGAAGAGATATAATGAAATATTTGAAGAAATGTGAGGGGTGTACTCACTTTTGTGAGATACTGTATGTGTCCGATGTGGTCCAAACTGGTCTGGGTCGGCAAAGACTGTCACATTTGAAATAACTTTTGTCGAAATATTTCAATTTATTTTTTATGAAGTATGAAAGGAGCCAGTTGAGGTGGTTCGGGCATCTGGTAAGGATGCCCCCAGGGCGCCTCCCTAGGGAGGTGTTCCAGGAGCGTCCAGCTGGGAGGAGGCCTCGGGGAAGACCCAGGACTAGGTGGAGAGATTATATTTCCACGCTGGCCTGGGAACGCCTCGGGATCCCCCAGTCAGAGCTGGTTGAGGTGGCCCGGGAAAGAGAAGTTTGGGGTTCCCTGCTCAAGCTGCTGCCCCCGCGACCCGATTTCGGATGAGCGGTTGAAGATGATGATGATGATGATGAAATTAAGTATTTTTAAAAAGGCGAGAGTGGATAGCTCAGAGGCCTATAGTTTATTGTTCTAAATAAAACATGACAAATGAAGCAGATATATATATATATTTACCCCAGCACTTGGCAGTCTAGATGCTGAAAAAATGCATAAACTAAAAGCATTCACACATTAATTTACTGTTTATCAATGCAACATGTGTCAGCCAAGTTGGAAAATGATTCTGCGTCATGTCCGAGATCCTAATTTACTGCTCTGTACTGTAGCGAACAGGGAGCGAGTGATTTTACATCTATCCACAGACACACAGTCGATTTTACATAAGGCTGACACACACACACTAACATACACAGTACACACAATAACATACACGTGCACACATTGACATACACACACGCTCACACTCACACACACACACATTAACATACACACACACACACACACACACACACACACACACACAATCTCTTTCTCGCTCTCTCTCTCTGTGTCTCTGTCTCTCCCTCTCTCTGTGTCTCTCTCTCACACACACACTCACTCACTCACTCACACACACACACACACACACACACACACACACACACACACACACACACACACACACACACACACACACACATATATATTTCCCACAGTTTCTACTGTAAATCAATAGCTTCTCAAGTTGCCAGATTCGATAGTGTGTTTCTGGCTCTGTGTGCTGTTAACACACTTTGCTCTTCCAGGGAGAAGATGGAGTCGGCCAGCGACTGCTCGGGGACTGACAGTAAGTGCTCACAAACACAGAAATACAAACAAACTCACAGAGATACACACACACACACACACACACACACACACACATGAATAAATATATAAATCTAAAGCCAAAGTATTTGCTATCACACACACACACACACACACACACACATTGCCGCCTGTCACTGCTGCTACCACTCTGTTGTGATCGCTACACAAAGTACGCACACACACACACAGGCACGCATACAGGCAAAAAAAACACACACACACATATACACACACATTGCCGCCTTTCACTGCTACCACACTGTGTTGTGATCGCTACACGAAGTACGCACACACACACACACACACACACACACACACACACACGCAACGCCGCCTGTCACTGCTGCCACACTGCACTTCTCACAGTACTTGCCGCTATTTCAGCTATTTCATTTTCTTCTTCTGCATAATCTTTTAAAGTGCTTTTTCACATGTGATTGTATAATGGCTGACTCTGCAAAGCTTCTTCTTCTTCATGCTTTTTATTTGCTGCTGTGTAACATGGTGCCTCATTGCTTCTTGTTTTAGCCGGACGAACAAAAAAAAAGAAAGGTAGCTATGTGTGTGTGTGTGTGTGTGTGTGTTAAAGACCTACTTCACCGGTGGGAATATGAAGGTGTATTGAACTCTGAAATCCTATTTAGTATAAATGTGCAAAAAAAAATTAAATTGGTTCATTCTAGCCTGAGAAAAGGCAGAAAGAGTGTTTTATGGTCTCACTGTCTAACCCTACAGTTTCCTTCTTGTGACATCACAGTAAGGGTTAGGATTAACAGGACAGCTGGGCCAAGGGAAGACTGAGGGAAGACTGAGGGAAGAAAAACCTCATTCATTATATTATAATAGTGATTTTATAATGATAGAACGCTGGTTCCGTATGGGTGAAGTATTCCTTTAATGATAACCTGTTCCCTTGTCTAAACTCCCTTTGTGGATCCACATGAGCTCCCAAAAAGTCTGTCTGTGTGTGTGCGTGCGTGTGTGTGTGTGTGTCTTTCTGTCTGTGTGTGTGTGTGTGTGTGTGTGTGTGTGTGTGTGTGTGTGTGTGTGTGTGTGTGTGTGTGTGTGTGTGTGTGTGTGTGTGTGTGACCTATACTAGTATGAAAGTAGACATGTTATGGAAGCAAAATAGACACAAATCTCAAAATTGACCATGCAGTGCTTAAGAGAAAGATATGCTCTGGCCTGCTGTGCTTTAACTTAATACTGTTATCGATTGATTTCTGCCCGTTTGTCTCATTCTGCACGGTGTGTGTGACTCAACCCTCATAACTGTCATAGCCTTGCACTCACTCACTCATTCATTCATTCACTCACTCACTCACTCACCTACTCACTCACTGGCTCACACACTCACACACTCACTCACTCACTCACTCACTCACTCACTCACTCACTCACTCACTCACTCACTCACTCACTCACTCACCTACTCACTCACTGGCTCACTGGCTCACTGGCTCACTCACTCACTCACTCACTCACTCACTCACTCACTCACTCACTCACCTACTCACTCACTGGCTCACTCACTCACTCACTCACTCACTCTCTCACTCACTCACTCACTCACTCACTCACTCACTCACTCACTCATTGCCATTTCAAAGGATTATCTGAGTTGGAAGCACTCACATACATTCTGAGCTGTGCGGTGGGAATCTTTTATATAACGTCATACTTGGATTTAGTGGGGTGAAAAAAAAAATCCTATTTTTTTTGTTCACTATTTTTAGCTCTATTTTCCACTAACCCTATACATGAAGACTTGATTTAAGAGTGTGTGTGCGTGTGTGTGTGTGTGTGTGTGTGTGTGTGTGTGTGTGTGTGTGTAACCCTCTGTCTATCCCCTAAGCCTCTGCCATGCCATTTTTTTTTTATCATTGTTAAGTCTAACGTAAGACTGTAATCTCAGCCCCCTTGATCTACAGCTCGGATAGAAGTTGTCCTGAATTGCTACTGCAAAAATAAATCCTAGAAAAGATCAATTTTTCTATTTATATTTTGTCACTGGAATGGTTTTGTCACTAGATTGACTTCTGAGGTCATAAGAGCAAAAATCTGTAGCGGATTTGGTGATTTAAGAGTCACACACAGTATTGGAAAAATCTCTCTGAAATAGGAATTTTAAAACCGTTACATGTGTGAGTAGTGTTTTTTTAAGGACAACTTATTCTATCAATCCGTGTGTGTGTGTGTGTGTGTGTGTGTGTGTGTGTGTGTGTGTTTGTGTGTGTGTGTGCTTTTTTAAAGGAGGAGTCAGTGATTCTGGAGAATGTTTGTAGTTAAATTCACATTTTGTCAAAATCAGTGAATATCTCCTCATGATCCGCTATCTGTCTGTCTATGTGCGTGTGCTGAAATAATAAATCCATTGTTAATACACACTAGCTTTCACTTTGTAAAGGGTATGTAAACAAAGGATATGTAAACAAAAGGGGGACCAACGTAGCACTAGCTATAGCAACATGCCCGTTTACAGAGCATAGGCTGTGTGTATTCACACCGGAATTTTTTCAGTGCACACAAGTATAGCGGATTGTGACGAAATATTCACTGAATTTGACCAAAAAGTGATTTTGACAACAAGCGTTCTCCAGAATCACTGACTCCACCTCTAATACAACCCAAACACAAAACTATAAGCTAAAGAAAAACCCATTCCTATCATGTAAACCCTGCTATTTCTCTGTCATGTATCAGTGTT
>OX442366.1:25530790-25540790 GCA_949357725.1 Hyperoplus immaculatus | reverse complement strand
ATCCGACGTAGTCACATTTGATGTATGTATGTGTATATACTGTTTATATATCTGCTTGATTTTAATTTGAATTTCCCTGTACTGTTTTAATCTCAAATATGTTTTGAAAAGTGGTATATAAATAAAGTTTATTATTATAACTCCCCTCCAGACCAGTTCCCGGGTTTGCAGTGTAAGATGCGTGTGGTTCTGCGGGTCGAGGTCGAGGCCGTTAAGTTCCTGAAGGAAGAACCTCATCGTCTGGACGCACTGCTACGACGCTGCAGCAGCATGATGGATGCTCTGTCCAACTTACGCAGGTACACACACACACACACACACACACACACACACACACACACACACACACACACACAAGGACGCACGCCCCACACACACACACACACTCTATCCGTCTGTCTGTCTGTCTGTCTGTCTGTCTGTCTGTCACACACACACACTCACTTACTGTCTCTCTCACTCACTCACGCACGTGCGCCACACACACACACTCTATCCGTCTGCCTGTCTGTCACACACACACACTCACTTACTGTCTCTCTCACTCAATCCCTCAGTCAGTCAGTCAGTCAGTCTTTCTCACTCACTCACTCACTCTCTCACTCACTCACTCACTCACTCACTCACTCACTCACTCACTCACTCACTCACTCTCTCACTCACTCACTCACTCACTCACTCACTCACTCACTCACTCACTCACTCACTCACTCACTGTTCCTTGTTTCCTATACACACAGTCCTTCTATCATTCTATCATCCATGTGGCGTACAAATCACTCTTTCTTTATCGGCCCCTCGAGGGACATCTGTGTCTGTGAGAGAATCATAAGTCACAGGATAAGATGGCAGAAAAAAATCGGTTGTGCTGGAGAAGTCATATTTTATTTTTAATAACCAGTCCTAGTTGAACAATCCTTCTTTTTTCAGTGCAAAATTTGAGAACAAAACTGTGAAACTATAGAATTAAAATCATGTGTTGCATGAAATGAGGAGGCCAGTGTATCATTTGAAGGGTTCAAATAAATCGGGGAAAGCGAGCAAATCAAACTCTCACAGTTGCATCATTCGTATTTTTAGGATTTTTCAACATTCATTTATCATAATATGCCTGTAGAGAAAGTAGGCCTACTTTTGTAAAATTATTTTAAATTTGAAAAAAAAAAAAAAAGGTAAATAAAATGCGAAAAAAAAAAGAGCAAAATAATCAAATTCAATTGATGTCTCATCTGGCTCATTCATGAGATGAGAAAACCAGAAAATAATAATTAATAAAACAAAGTATGACATTTAAACCGTCTTATTATGAATATTCCAATATTTTAGATAATCTTGTCTCAATGTAATTATGTAAAAATAGATTGAAAGTATTGCTAATATTAAAACTCATACATTTCTATTGTAGTTTGAGTGTATTGTAACTTCAATAAAATAATACAGTCTGATAATCAATCGTGCTAAATTGTATTTTTTATCATTCCTTGTGTTGTAGTTTCCAGTGTGTGCTTGCCCTTAACACATCCCTATAAGCCCTTACTGGTGTCCTGTGTGTATTGTAGTCTCTTGTATCCCTCCTATATGTACAGACAAGTCACAGACGGTGTGTGGAAGGGGCCCTAGTACTTGTAGTTTGAGTGTATTTTAAAGGTGCACTATGTAACTTTGGGTGTGTCAGAGAAGTGAACATTTTCTAAGGCATATTCTCATAACTGAATAAACAAACTTTCCTCACAGGGAAAATGTGATCCCTGGAACACTGTTTGAAGTTAGAAAGCTTCCTGAAAAGTTACTGTTTCACTGTTGTTGTTGTTTACAGCAGCAGGGCCCACAGTTTGGTTCACAACCACTTTCTAGTCTTACGTTTGGTTCCAGGTTCCTCAAAATAATTTAGTTTTTATTTATGATAGAATATGGTATTTATGGTAGAATTATTCAATACTAAGAATTACATGTAGAGAAAATATGTTTTGTAAACTAACTGCACACGTAAACAAATCCCCCTCCTCAATTTATCTGTCGGGAATTAATACAGTCTGATAATCAATCGTGCTAAATTGTATTTTTTATCATTCCTTGTGTTGTAGTTTCCAGTGTGTGCTTGCCCTTAACACATCCCTATAAGCCCCTTACTGGTGTCCTGTGTGTATTGTAGTCTCTTGTATCCCTCCTATATGTACAGACAAGTCACCGACGGTGTGTGGAAGGGGCCCGAAGATTTCAACACCACCCATTCACAACAGAGGGATATTATGGGCTCTCGTGGATCCGACCTGGACATCCTAAACAGCCCTACTTTGAGCCTAACCGACGGTTTGGCGAACTGGACAACGCCTGTAACCGCTAGCGACACAGACACAGTAGAACAGGACATAACGCCGTCGATGACTTTCAGAAGTCGCGTGATGCTAGACGAACTGCCAAGTCGACGGGCCGGGGATAAAACCGTATCGGCAGAAGTCAGACTGGTAAGTAAATAAGCTGTGTGTGTGTGTGTGTGTGTGTGTGTGTGTGTGTGTGTGTGAGAGTGTCAGTGTGTGTGTGAGTGTGTGTAGGGGTGTGTGTGAGAGAGTGTGTGTGTGTGTGTTTTTTTTCTCAATCTAAAACACAATGGACATGATTTTTTATTGTTATTTGCAGCATTAGCCAGATGGCAAAATACCCATTTCCATTAGAGAATGCGTCTTAAAAAGGGACTTAATTTCCCTCTATTGAGACACTTTGCAGACTTGCAGCCCCAGCGCAAGGCAGATTATCATTCCAGTTTTTCGCTCATACATTCAATTCTTTATTTTTTTTCCTGAATAGAATAAAATAAATTAAAAAAAACACTCTATATAATAATAATATAAAATAATATATAATAATAATGAGTTGGAACGTTCAAGATATCCAATGTTATTGATGATTCTTATTGCTCTGCTTTGTAATGTGCAAAATGTGCAAATATGCAAAAGTATGTAATGATTTGTGTTCCAAACTGTCTCTTGATTTTTACAATAGTTCTTATAGTTAGTATTTTATTGAGTGTTTATACACCACTGTTACATTGTAATCTACATTTTAGTCAACATTACAACTGACATCTAACGATTTCTCCAATACTTCTATAGTTTTTGCCAGTTTTGCTTTGATGTGGATTATATGTGGTTTTCAGACCTATTGCGTGGTCTAAAATCACATCAAGAAATGTATTTACATGTTGTATTTCACTCTATAGTTCTCTTTCTTTATTTATGGGTGTTATCTTAGAAAACACAGCACATGGATGTGTCTCAATTATACAGTATTTTTGCAGCACAAATTGCAGCAAATGGCCCGTTAGTATTATGCATTCACCATTTGCACGTGTGTGTGTGTATGGGTGTGCCTTTGCTTGTGTGTACGTGCGTGCGTGCGTGCGTGCGTGCGTGCGTGTGTGTGTGTGTGCGTGTGTGTGTCAGGCGGCCGAGCGAGACTGGGAGGAGAAGCGTGCCAGTTTGACCCAGTTTAGCGCTCAGGACATCAATCGCTTGCTGGAAGAGACCCAGGCTGAGCTCATGAAAGCGATCCCAGATTTGGACTTTGCTGCCAGGCATATCAACAAGCCCGTGGTGCCCCCCAAGCCCCAGAATAAAACCGTCCCAAATATAAGCTCAAATACGGCCACTTCTCCTGCGGCGGCCGTTGGTAGCCCATCCAACGCTAACAGCACAGCTAACACGGCTACATCCAGCCCTTCCGACCAGTCGCCTGGCAAAGTGCAGCTGGCAGCCCAGAAGCTCAACAGTTTAGAGGGGGCCGGTTCACATCGAGGCTCGGGTGAGTTTGACTGGTGTGTGTGTGTGTGTGTGTGTTTTTGGTCCTGCCATCTGTGCAGTTGATTGTGTTTATTTAGCTTGTGTGATGCCAACTCAGCCTCTGTTAAACTGTACCTGCCAGTAATATGAAATGCAGCCTCAATAAGACAAAGCTGAAAAAAACTCATCTGTTTAGCAAGATCTTGGGAATCTAACTCATCACCTTACCTTGCTTTCTTCAACAAAGTATAGGGGGAACTGTGGGGAAAAAAAATATATAAAAAATGTATGAATTATTTTCTCGAGAAAAATATTTAAATTTTTGGATATTTATCAAAGAAATCACGAAAACAAAGTCTCCTGCCTCCTTTAAAAAATCTCTGGTATTAATTGTTTTCCACAGTGGTCCTAATCCGCCATTGTAGCTTACGCCTCGCTTCCACATACGTATGTTTTTCGTATACGTGCTTCCGTAAATTTACGGAAGGAGTCGCTAGTGTTCTACGCAAGGACATGAATTTATTTACGGACAGCAAAAAAGATGGGGGAACGCTTGATAATGTCAGTGTTTAGGAGACCGGTCCTGTGGAATATGAGGATCGACATATACCGAGACAAAAATAAAACCAAACAGGCGTATGGGCTATATTAAACCATAACATATAACCATTTCATATCAAAATGATGAAGTAGGCCTATAAAGGATCCGAAAATAAAAATACTCACTATTTGTCTTTTTATTCACTCAAACTGACAATCAAAAGCAAGCGAGCTAGCAAAACTTTCATACGGTATCTCCGTAAAACCACGGCGAAAGTTAAATTTTTTGTACGTATACGGACATACCGGACAGAAATATTACGGAGGGGAGGAGTTTCGGACGCAAAACGGACATTACGGAGACTCACATAGGAATGAATGGACTTTCGGTCGGAGACGGTTGGATCGCGTACGAGAATGTACGTATGTGGAAACGAGGCATTAAACTATCACCTCTTTTTGTTGTCCAGTGGATTTGAATGTGGCTCGGTATCGGACAGAGAAATCCTCCAAGTCTCCGCCCCCTCCCCCCCCTCGCCGGAGCTTCCCCTCCGCTCACGGCCTCACCACAAACCGAACGGGGGACGTGATAGTCACGAGCAAGAATATGAAGGTAACATCAACCACTAACGAGTGTGTGTGTGTGTGTGTGTGTGTGTGTGTCTGCCTGTCTGCCGTTAAATGACTACAGTTGTGTGTGTAATGTTCTCTCTAAAAAAAATCCCCCCCCAAAAAAAAAAGTATTTGAAAAAGAAAAAAAAAAAAAACATTCAAATGGAATACATAAAAACACATGTCAAACATATCCAAACGCTTCAGTCCAAGTGTCTGAAGATACAACGCATCCCTTTAACTGTCTCAGTGTTTTTTTATGTAAAGATTAAGAAAAAAAAATCTGAGACAAGTTGATAGTTGTAGTTACAGCAGAGGGAGATTCCATTTCTATGTTAGATTTATTTTGCTTTAAATCGTCGTCTTGATCTCTCTCTCTCTCTCTCTCTCTCTCTCTCTCTCTCTCTCTCTCTCTCTCTCTCTCTCTCTCTCTCTCTCTCGCTCTCTTATCTCTGTCTCTGCTAAGTTAAAATTCCGTTTTTGTCTCCAAAATCAGACAGACATCTTGGCAGCGTTAATTCAACAATGTGCTGAAATCCTTCCTCTGGGATCTTTGCCCTTCTCTGACTTTACAATGTCAAGTACTTTCTTATCAGATTCGATTTAGTTTTTAGTTCGTTTTCACTTCAGTTTCAGGTCAGGAAAATGTAATGAATAACTGGCAGATGTACACAGTTTAAGACTAAAACAACTCAAAATATAGCATGGATGCATGGATGGACGGACGGACGGACGGACGGACGGATAGATAGATAGATAGATAGATAGATAGATAGATAGATAGATAGATAGATAGATAGATAGATAGATAGGTTAATTGATCGATTAATTGATCGATTAATACATTCTTTGATTTGAGATTGCTGTAACATTTAAAAAAAAACATTTTGCATGGTAGCTATCCCAATTTATAGATGGCTTTTTTAGCTTCTTAATTTCTCCTGTTTTAAGATTGAAGAAGACAGTGATAGATAGATAGACAGACAGATAGACAGACAGACAGACAGACAGACAGACAGACAGACAGATAGACAGACAGACATACAGACATATTTTAAATCATCTTTATTTCTCCTGTATTAAGATGGAAGAAGACAGTGATTTGCCAAAGACTCTGGTGAAGTTGCGGCGGACCCCGTCAGACACGCCGCGTCCTGCGTCCACTCCGCCTGTGATCGCCGCCTCTGGTATCCAGGACGACGACGATGAGGAGAGAATCATCGCTGAACTGGAGGTATGACTCATTACATCACTTTACTTTTGTTTTTATTATTATTTTATTCTTTATTATTATTATTTTAACTTTTTACTTCATAATAATATTATTTTTTACTTTTTATTTGTATTATTATTATTTTTATTATTATTATAATTATTATTTAAGTCTCAGATTTACTCGTTGTGTTTCTCTTATACTTTTACTTTTTCATTTTATTGCACTTTATTTTATGAAAATTTTTATTTTGCTCATTTGTGTTTGTCATTTTTGGTTTGATAACATGTCTCAACCCTGGATCAAAGATATTTGAGAGAGTGCCTGTAAAAGATAGTAGTAAACAGTACAGCACCCCACCAAAGGCCACCCTCACTCCTCCCTGCGTCTTTGGGTCTTTGGGCAGAAAGGTAATAAATACGAAACCACTGCCTTCTCCGCCTGCCACGCCTGTGAAATCTGCTTCTACTTTTAATGACTGTCCCTTCAGCCCTTTTATATCCTGCTTTACTTGAGCCTTTTGAACTACTAACAATATTTTCAGAGAAGAAGAAGATCAGTTGTAACGTATTTAAAGATGCTCTGAGGAACGTTCAGTGTGTGTTCATTCTTGAGCCCCCTTTGGGCAAAAGTGGTAGTGTTTTTACTACGTCATTTGTTGTTCCTTGGTGAGCGTATACCCATGTCAAAGGCATTAAGAAAAACTATATAAAGAAGAAGTGCTCACATTCTTTACTTACACAAAAGTAAAACAATCACAGTCTTTAAATTCTCCATTAAAAGTAAAGGACTGAATTTTAGATCAATTTATTTATAAGTAAAATGTACTTAAACTGTCCACATACTTTTGGCCATGTATGACACATTTACGGTAGATATAGTGATCTGAGATTGAAAGGTTTTTGAAATCTGTTGTAAAATAACTTAATACAATTAGCCCCGTATTTTCTCTTCACTCTTCTGTACCTGTTCTATATACTTCACAAACTTTACAGCCTTTTATTTTGATTGCAGTGTTTTTCATTGTTAATATTTGTATTTTCTACCCATATTCTTTTAATTCTCATCTTTTCTATGTTTACTGTTTGCATCAATATACCAAGGAAATTGTATTCTTTGTGAAATTGTACTGGGTTAGGAAATTGATTCAAATGTTTTGATTTTATTTATGAATACAAATTTGAACATGTGAAATAAAGCATACAAATGTGATCTCATTAATTTAAGTATCCACTTTATAATTTTAGCTTAAAAATAATGATTAAAAAAGGTATGTATACTGTTTATAAATATATTTTCATTCCAAAAATAACAAATATAGGAAATAAAATAAAAAAGTGCGCTAAGAAAGAATAAATAACAAACTGAATAAATAAACAATAAATAAATGAATACAATTATGATTAAAATAAATAAATAATTTAATCCAAATAATTATTAAAATAAATAGTATACAGTAAACAAGAAAAATACAAAAAACATAAATGAATAAATAAGTAAATAAGTTATAATAATAATTTTTCTTTGATCCCACAGAACAGCAGTAGCTCCCCAGGGCCGACTAAGGGTCCCACCGTGGCGGCCCGACTCAAACACCTTCAGCAGGGCAGTCTGGAGCGTCCCAAAACCAGGAAGCAACAACAACAACAGAAAGAGGATTTCCCCAAAGTACAGGGCCAGCAGCAGGTATTCCACTTCTAAACAAGCCTTCACCGGTGACTCTACGCCTCTCTACGCCTCTCAACTTTCCCCCTGCGACGAATCAACTGTATAGGTCCCACCAGCAAGACAATACATGAGATAATACCAAGGGCGTAGGTTTGCATAACCCTTGTTCCATACCATTATTATGGGATTAACTGAATTGTCCCTTATCAATATTTTAATTGAAATCATAAGCTCTTTCTTTTGGTGTCATGTAGTTAGTTAGGAAAAGATTCTTGAGCTTAACATGATACTGAGATTAAATATATGACATTCATTTTGGGGTTGGAGAGGGATTTGGTTGTGTCCCTTCTCCCTACAAATGTTAAGAGCAAATTTACGCCCTTGGAGATTTGTACCCAGTTCTTGATGTGTGTTTTGAGTTACTGGATCCAAACCTCGCTTTCTTGAAAATCAAGTTTTTTGTTGTGCGAGTATTTCCCAAGGAAGGTTTTTTTTGTGGTGCTTGTGACTGATTATTAAACTAGCTTTCTTATAATAGTCAGATCTATTCGAATAAATGTTCCAATGCGCCTCTATAATATCCAGAAATGCCATATCTCAAGGTTTGAAATGATGATGATATTTTTTCCCCCAAAATAACGTTTTAATTTTTTTTGTATGCAAGACTGCGGCCTAATTCTGATTTAAAGTGAGACACTGCAGGGTAATAGGGTAAAAACAAATTGGGCTTAAAGATATAATCATGACACATTGCCAGTTGATTACTTACATTAACATATTTTTTTTTTTGTATTATATGTTTTTTTTTTTTAAATATTTGAATACATTTGCACAATCGTCAATATCTATATTAAACTAATCAGATTAATTCCTGCCTCCAGTGTGCCGCATCATCTCCAGTAATGCCACGGAATTATTTGATTTATTTTTTTTATTTTTTGATATAATTATTTTTTTGTTATATGAATACTGAATGAGGCAGTAGAGAAAAAGGTACTTATATAGTTTATTCCTAGAGAGAGAGAGAGAGAGAGAGAGAGAGAGAGAGAGAGAGAGAGAGAGAGAGAGAGAGAGAGAGAGAGAGAGAGAGAGAGAGAGAGAGAGAGAGAGAGAGAGAGAGAGAGAGGGTTCACACATTCTGATAAAATGTCAAAATAAATGTCCTATATTAGATGAAAAACTAAACTCATGTTGCTCATAGTCAACACTGTCTGGCCGCCAACCAGCGACATGTAGAAGTTGAGGAAAGGTTCAGTTTTATGCAAATGGTCTCCCGCAGAAAAACTACTTTAAGCACTTCAAACAAAATGCAGGAAAAACAGCTTCTCCATTCATTATGATGTAACTTTAACGAGCTAGTGGGGAAATAAATAAGCAAGGAAGTTCCACCAGTAAATAATCAGATGGATGGATGCAAATTTAACAAGCTTCAGGTTCATGTGAGGCCAAAGAAAGAAAGACACCTGTGTGTGTGTGTGTGTGTGTGTGTGTGTGTGTGTGTGTGTGGTGTGGGTGGGTGGGTGGGTGGGTGGGTGCGTGAGTGCGCTTGCGTTTCTATCTAACAGTGGACTTTGGCACTGTTACTCACTGACTAACAGGGGACCGCCGATCCAACATTGAACATTTTTTTATTCTAATTTGTATCACAGAGAAATGTTAAAATATAGTGTTAGCTTTATCGTCCTCTTTTAAAAGGAGTATTTGTAGTAAGCAAACACTCAGTGGGTGAAACAATAGGAACGAACCGTTCACCGTGGCAGTGAATGGAGTCCCCACTTTTATATGTAGATATCATTCAAGGGTTCAGGTTTAAAAAGAAAAAAAAAGCTAAAGAAGTAAATGTTTGATAACCGACCTTTAAAGTGACCAGAAATAGAGGTCCTCACTTGGTCAATGTAAACTGATAGTCCACTGTTGGGTAGGTTGGAGTGTATGTGAGTGTGCGTCCGTGTGCATGTGTGCATCCGCGTTCGTACGTGTGTGTGTGTGTGTGTGCAGGGAAGGTTAAACTTAGTACTTTGCCCATTTTTTTTTGACCATTTTAAACTCCACTCGTCTTATCTACGCCTGCAGACACTCCAAGCTGCCCCTGACCTGCTGCAGTGAAGACTGTGTGTGTGTGTGTGTGTGTGTAAGTGTGTGTGTGTGTGTGTGTGTGTGTGTGTGTGTGTGTGTGTGTGTGATACAGCAC
>OX442366.1:25505790-25528290 GCA_949357725.1 Hyperoplus immaculatus | reverse complement strand
CACAGCAGTAGTTCTGCCTATTTGCAGCTCAGTGACAGACACACACTCTTTCTCGTCTACACACACACACACACACACACACACACACACACACACACACACACACACACACACACACACACACAACCAAAGACACACACACACCACACACAATGTAGGACTGTCATCTCCGCCAATGCACCAAAAACCAGACGTCCCCAGTGACCACTCAGGCGATCGCAGTGTAGAGTGAGTGGTAAAGGGATGGGAATGGGGTTTAGCCCCAGATATGAGGCCAGACACTGCAGGGGTAAATTGGGGACATGTCCTAACTTAAATACTGCATATCATCATGACACTTTACCAGTTGATTACTAGCATTAAAACAATTATTTTTTTGTATTACAATTTTCAGGAAATTTGACAATATTTGACAAATTGTGTTTAAATTTCTTTGAAAACCAAAAATATAGATTGGATAAAGCTGGAAAGAGTTAAAATCTTTATTTCATTTTTACAACATATAAGTGTCCATTACAGTGCAGAACAAGCGTAGGTGCCGCTTTTTTTGTTTGTTTTATATATAAAATAAATACTATGATATAATAAATACCTAAATGTAATTTTTTTTACACTTTTATTAATACATAAATGAAAAGATGAATATATAGAAACGATAGATATATCTTTATGGAAGATAAATAGGCAAAAATGTCAAAATGTATTTAAAAAGAAACAATATCTTTACCTGCAGTTTCTCACTTTAACAGAAAATTGAATTACATTTAGTCTGTTTGTAAGTTTTGATTTTTGTCTTTTTTCCTCCCCCTCCCTTTCACTGCTTCTTGCTTCCATTTTTTATTTTTCTCTTTTCGTGTTTTTTGACTACTTTTTTTTGGCTCTTAAATCGTCCTTTCTTTGCTTGCTGTTTTGGGGCAGTGCTGAGATATTATTTAAATTTTTAACAACTGATATATAGCTGTTTCCAGTGTTACCGTGGAAACACTGCTCATGCTTCTGGCGAATGATCATAAAAGAAATTAAAAAGTTTGGAAAGTTCAAAATTCACAAGATTTTCGAAGCCAAAACTAAAACTTTTTTATGTAGTCAGCAAAAACTTATTCAATGACATTTTGAGTTCTACATGCTGAGAATTTCAAATAATAACAGTTGTTCCACCTAATTCTATGTCTTACTGATAACAAACAAAACCAAGTTGGACAAAATGTTGCTTCAAACATTAAACTTTGTTAAAACTGTCTGAACAAAACTTCATAAGTAAGCACACCTTCTACTTTTTGGAACTCTAGGTTTGTATAACTTAAAACTTGAAGATACATGACAAACAATATTAATGATAAGTTATCTCAACTCAATATTATTAGTTATTATTTGTTTGGCCTAAAAAACTCAAAAATCTTGTGAATCAAGTTTTCCTAACTTTTTCATGTTTGCAGTGTGTTCTGTGTGCCGGTCTTTCTCTCTCTTGCTTTGCTCCATCCTGTCTGCCTCGCAGGTCTCAGCGTGAGGAGTGAGTTACTGGATCAATCCGGTTATGGACTCGTATCACCAAAATAGGTAGCCCGAATAGGACGTCACAACACACACACACAATAAGTCCAGTCCAAACTACAGTTTCTTTTCATTTTAGACCAATATGAAAGAAGGTATTTCATCAACACAAACACAAATAGATTTTTTTTTTATTTATTTAAAAGGGAAATCACACATTAATAAACACAAGCACCAGAGTTAATGAAAACTGTAGTTACCTTAATTTTAGATCAATATGAAAATATTTGGAAGTTAAAATAATTGTAATATTTGCATCGACTCTGGGCCTATGGAAAATAGCTGTATGGGAATTTCACTCACTTTTTGTTTAAGATTATTTTTGGCATTTTCAAGCTTTATTAGACAGTACAGAGTTGAAATGGGGAGACGGAGAGAGAGAGAGAGAGGGGGGATGACCTGCAGTAAAGGTCCACGGGTCATATTTGAACCCTCGACCACTGCAACGAAGGCTGGAGCCAATATGGTACACGCTCTATCCACTACTATACCGGGGCGCCCCAATACATAATACAGGCTATTGTTGCTGGAGGGAAATATAAATCTAATACTGCGAGTGTGTGTTCGTACAACTCGCAGTAATGACGTTACACACGGACGCTTCACTGTATAGCTAATACATTTATGGAATGTATTATAAGTAGACTCTGAAATAGCATAACAAGCTAGCACGAACGTAGACAAACACAGTTAAAAGTATAACCGAAATAACTTCTTCTTCACAGATATATTCTATGTATATTAAAACGACCATACATTTTAGTTTTTTTTTTGGAAAAAAATCGCTTTATTTACATGTAAAAAAGAAAGAAAAGTATCATCTATGTTTTGTATTATCAAACTTTTTTTGTATTTTTATACTTGACGAAGAGAAGAGGACTCATGTGACACATTTATTCTGTATATTATTATTTTTCTGCGTTTGAAAGATTTTAACATTTTGTTTATTGCGTAACCATGATCACACTATGTTGTAGACGATTGGTTTTGAAGGACTGAACAGTGTATACAGGTGAAACTTGAAAAATTAGAATATCTTGCTAAAGTTAATTTATTTCGGTAATTCAACTTAAAAGGTGAAAATAATATATTATATAGACTCATTACATGCAAATTGAGATATGTCAAGCCTTAATTTGTTATAATTTTGATAATTATGGCTTACAGTTTATGAAAAAAGGTATTTTAAATGCAGAACTGTCGGCCCTCTATATATAAAGTATAATCATGCATATGTACTCAGTACTTGGTTTGGGCCCCTTTTGAATGAATTCTTGCCTCAATTCCAATTAATTTTCCATGATATTCTAATAATATAAGTACCACCTGTAGTACCAACATATGTATTAAATTAAAAAAAAGAACATAACTTTCCTCTAAGAACTTATCACCTCACTAAAAAGGAGGCTCCATTTTATAGCCGTTTTCCTGTTAACTATAACCAACGGTGTATGTACGTATGCACAGAATTTAACAGTTTAATTCTATAGATGGATTTCTTGATGAATGTGTGATTGTTCAAACCATTTGTGGATGTTCAAAAATGTATATAAACCCCTAAATAATATATTACAAAATTGATTTAATGTTGACATTTTTTTTTAAGATGGAGAAAATAAAAAATTAATAATTATCCAAAATAAAATGGCATGCATACTGTAAACATTCCTGGAAAAATCTGCACGCTTGGGTCAACAAAGGTCTAATTTTTCTTGTCAATACTTCTGTGTATACTGTGTGAGTGTATGATAGAGTAAACTAAAAGTGTACAGTAGTAATTTTTGTATTATGTTTAAAAATGGGGGTCGGTAAAATGCCCCTCCCCCCATCTTTTACTGTCAGAATAAAGAAAAAAAGTTATTATATATCTAATCGAGAAAGATATTTGAATGATATTGTATATCAATTAAAGTCCGAGAGTGATGCTTGCTGTGTGGGGTAAGTGTTGTTTGTGAATGATACATCTAATACAAAGTCAGTATAACTAACTAAAGACCAACTTAACAGTGCAAAAAAACACCTCGCAACTTTGTGTATGGAAAGTTAAAAGTTGCTGCTTTCGTCTGAGAAAAAAACCAACCGATCTTAAAAAAAAATGGTTGCTGCTTTTGTACATTCCTGTTGTGTTTTTGTGACAATAAAAAGTGACCCTCTTATAAATGATGGTGGTACAATGTCTCATCTGTGAATCTGTGTGTTTTTTTACCATCAATTGATGTATTTTCTTGATTAATTAAGAGTTCAAAGTTTTTAGAGAACATATTTTGGATACAGCCTTTTTTTTTTTAATAAAAAAATTGTTTGCTCAAAATTGTATTTTCTACATGTTTTTAAGAATACAATGTATCATAAATCAGACAATAAACAACATATGAACTGTAATAACATTCATAAAAGTGCCACGAATGTAAAACAGACTCACACACAATTATTATTATTTTTTAAACTTATATTAAAAAAAATCTAAAAATATAAGAACACAACTGTCTTATACATGACGGTGGTACGATGCCTCATCTGTGTATTTTTTACTATCATTGGATGTTGATGGGGCGACTGGCTCAGGTGGTAGAGCTGGTAGAGCTGGTTGGCCAAAGATCGCAGGGTTGGAGGTTCAATCCCCGCCCTGCCACTTGTGTCATGGTTGTTGTGTCCTTGGGCAAGACACTTCACCCACCTTGCCTCGTGTGAATGTCGATAGTTAGCCTGCTATCGCGAAAACCGTCGGGATGACCTGCAGTAAAGGTCCACGGGTCGGATTTGAACCCATGACCAATGTAACGAAGGCCGGAGCCAATATGGTACGCGCTCTATCCACTACACCACCGGAGCGCCCCCACAGTACCTAATTAAGTGCATTCACGTCATCTGTGGACGTTAATATGCAATGTATGTACAAAGCGTTCAATACACCCATTAAAACATCCTACAGCCACTTATAGATTATAAAATGACAAGATGAGGGCATGTGAACACAGAGCTATACACACACACACACACACACACACACACACACACACACACACACACACACACACTACCTAATTAACTAGGGGGCTCAGACACCACGTCAACAGACACTAATTAGTGTTAAAGTTCCGTTTTGTTTACCTTCGAGGTAGATGAGCGCGAGGTGATAGAATAGACTGTGTGTGTGTGTGTGTGTGTGTGTGTGTGTGTGTGTGTGTGTGTGCTTTGACCTTCAGGCTCTGCTATTGCAGTCAGGAGTCAGGACATAAGTTTGTTTTCAATCAATCCGCTACCTGTCCGTACTGTGTGTGTGTGTGTGTGCTGAAAAATGACATGTTGCTAACTACAGTGAGTGAGCCTATTGTTTACAAACCAGTTTACAGAACCTAGGATGTGTATTAACACTCAGCTCAGCTTTCGATATACCTTGTGTAAATTGACCAATAAAGAAAAAAACTTAAGTTAACACAGTATGGACAGGTGGGATCCGCTCCCTGTCCTTGCTGTGTGTGCTGATAAAAATTGTGATAAACACAGACAGCCTAGGCTCTGTAACCTGGTATGTAAACAAAGGGGGGAATTGACAATACATGCAGGTGAAATATCTTATACAGAAGCCTTATATCTTGATGTGTGTGTCATGGTAATTGTTTTCAAAGTTCCCACATTCCATTCAAGGCACCTGGAAGTGAAATAGTCTGACTGTTAACTGTCTCCGCCCTCCTGTCACTCATCCACTTC
This sequence comes from Hyperoplus immaculatus, assembly GCA_949357725.1. Taxonomy (NCBI): domain Eukaryota; kingdom Metazoa; phylum Chordata; class Actinopteri; order Uranoscopiformes; family Ammodytidae; genus Hyperoplus; species Hyperoplus immaculatus. The sequence goes on along the minus strand of OX442366.1, from coordinate 25,523,028 downwards.
CTGATATTTAACACGGAGTGTGCAGTTTTGAACACGTCACTAAACCTGCGACTGTGTTAACAACAACAAACACGACACCAGCAGCAGAAGGTGATTCATTTTTTAATTCACTTTTCTAATGTATGTTCTGTGCTTGATGTATTTTAATCTCCCTTTGAGTAGGCTGAATTGTGTCTGAATTGTGCTATAGCAATAACCTTGCCTTGCCATTCAAACATGGGAGCAGACGACAAACTGTAAGTACAATACACACAGTGATCTGAATCTACTGTTGGTTAATACAATTTGCTGTGTGTGTGTGTGTGTGTGTGTGTGTGTGTGTGTGTGTGTGTTAAAGGTGTAGTAGGCAGGGATTCTGGTAAATCATTTTTGGTCAAAATCAGTGAATCTGCTCACGATCTGTACTGTGTGTGCGCTGAAAAAAAATCCAGTGTTAATACGGTGATACATAATATATATACATATATACATAATGGAAAAAAAAGCTTTCCTTATCTTATTTGTTTTTCTCTCCTGTGGCCCTAAAACTCTTCTGTACTTTAGTATGTGATTGAATGCAGGGATGTTGTAGCCTCTTGTTTGGTATGTGGAGACTTGTTCAGGCAGAAGCATGAAGAGGTTGATGAGTCATTAATTCACAAACTGGAAATTCTACATGTGTTAAAGTGTAAACAGAAACACCCTTTTTACATTGTGAACCTGACACCATAACCGCCTGTATGGAGCCTTGAGGGTGCCATCATAATATATACAGGGGTTTTACAGACTCACAAAGTATTATAAAGCATTTGATATCAAATATTATCATAACATAAATAGTGATGATAAGTAAGTAAGTAACATTTACCTATATAGTGCTTTTCACAGACAGGGTCACAAAGTGCTTTACAATGTGCATAGAAAATAAAAGCAGAGTAAAAATGTCTAAAGCCCAGTTCAGACCAAAGATTCGCCTTGCAACTGCTTGCAACTGCAACTCCTTGCGACGAGACCGCCGAAACGTTCTAAAACTGGACCTTGCGATTTGACATGTTGAATCTTCTGCGACGCCTTGCAACGCGCTGCAACGAGCAGTTCACACTGCTGCGATTTATCCCCCGCGACGTTCTAAAACCGTCTCGTCGCAAGCAGTTGCAAGGTGAATCTTTGGTCTGAACTGGGCTTTTTAAAATAATTAAATTATTATTTTTTTTTTTAAACTATCTTGTTTAGGAAACAGATTCTAGAATGGAATCAAAGAATACATTTTTTAAAAGTGATTCGAATTTTACCATGTGATGTTCAACTTATAAACCGCATTGAGATGATTTATTCATATAAATTAATGCAATCGACATGAAACAGCTTTGTAAAACATATATTTCACCTCAATACAATAGTTCAGTTCCAGCTCATCATCTCTCTGTACATTTGTTTATCATAAGTTGCATTATTTGAATGGTATAGTCCACATCATGTACATCAGATTGAGTTCAGAAAGTTTTAATTATTTCTCTGTTTTTCACACACAGGCAGAAAACTGAGAATTTCAGCTGAGAATCCTGTGTTGTGATAGTTTTAAGGACCTTAAACTCCATCCAACCAACTGAACCCTCCTTTTCAATCAAGTAGACACCACTTTGCCTCAGCACAACGTGGATTTATATTCAAAACTACCCCACAAATGGAAAACCTATTTGATTTTGACGGCTCTTCTACGGACTACAGAGCATTCCCCACGTCACCTGCGTCACCTGACCTAACAGACCAACTCACTATCAGTTTGACGTCCTTCCTCAAAATCTACAATCGACGGCGAGATCTTATTCGGATACAAACGTCCGCTCAACTTCACCAAACGCACGAGGAAGTTTCTGAGACTAACACAGGTTTCGGAATATTTGCGGTTTTCGGAGGAGTTTTCGGCGCTACTTGTGGGTGCGTTACCGGTGGAATATTCGGAACTTTGGGAGCAGTTAGCGCAGCAACTTTTAGCAAATTCTTTGGCGATATCAACGCGGTCGGTGCGTCTGTAGGCTTTTTCGGCAGCCTGATCGGCAGTGTGGTTGGCGGGGCGTCTTGTGGCACTATCGGGGGCGCATTGGGCTCTGCCGTACAAGCGAATGGAAGTCAAATTCACGGTGTAGTCAGCGATGGAGCGTGTTTCGCAGTTGGTTTTGCGACTGGCGGTGCAATCGGAGGTATTTTCGGTGGGAAGGTGGGCGCGGTAGGGGGCGCTATCGGTGGCGCTTTCGGTAGCATGTACGCTACGAAGTTCGCGGTGGGTTTAGTCCGACGATTCGTAGGTTTTTCGCGTGGAAATAATAAAGAGTCTAAAGAAGAAAAAATCAAGGCAAAGACGGTGAAAAGGATGCAGAGAACGGGAGATTTCAGGGAGTCTATCAAACCGCTTGTGGAAGAAATGAAAACGATTAAATCGATAAGCGACAAAATGGCCGCCTCATCCTCCTCCAGTGGTGCCTTGGTGGGAAGTGTAGCCGGGCAAGTAGCAAAGACACTAGCTAGCATTAGCACGATGGAGAAAAGCATCAGTGTGACTCAGGAGGCCTCAGATATGACACAGTTTGTTTCTAGTGTCGAAGAAACGGCGAAACAATGTGAGAAAGTCACGGAGGAGCTGAAGAGGACGAGAGCAGAGGCAGAACAACTCCTGGATTCACTGAAAAAACACTGAACAACAAACAGCAAACGAACAAGAACTGGACAAAACTCAAAATACAATTGTATTCTAAAAAATATATATTTTTTAGGTTAAATATACCTAAATACGGAAGTTATAGGAATCCTTTACCATCTAAAATCCTCATCAAAGTACATCAATTCAAAATGACCAGGCTTAAACTTTAGACAATAAACCACATAAGCATATCTCTCTATACTCTACTGTATGTACAATGGAACTGTTTTGTTATCTTTGGTAAGAATAAATTCTTGGCTGTTTTGTTGCACTGATAAATAATAAAGTGGCCACTAGGTGCATATATTATATGTATTATCTGCTGTCGTCCATCATTTAAAAACCCACTTACAATTTATGGTTAAATAATAAAAAAATGCACAAAGGAGTGTAGAAAGGGCTTCCTGATAAGTAGTACATTTGCTTCAGGGTCAAATTTAAACATGCTGATGTATGTATTGTACTAAAGGAGAAGTAAGTATTTTTTTGTTGTTAATATACCTGATAAATTTCTCTATATTCACGGGGACTGCTAACTACAATCACTGACCAGAAGTTAGTTAAAAGGACCATATCACTTACTTGTCCTTTAAATGTTGTATTACTTATTGTTATATTTGTATTTTTCTCATAACTTAATCTGCAATTATTTTCATTCCACCTATACAGTATGTAATGATGACGCTCAATCACAAACGGTATAAAATGCTTTATTTGTTGAAATGCACAAAGCAAAAAAAGTAGAAGTTTGTCATTCTTACACTTCAGTTTTTAAAAATAATTTAAATATATTACACATCTTCATCCTTAGATTTTTTTGTTGAGACCTTCTTCTCCAAGACATTAAGATGGACAGTTTAATTCATATTCTATTTAAAATAAAACCAATTATTTAAAAAAATCATCTCCCGAGCATTTTTCATTTTTCTTTTAAGAAATCTATCTAAATGATTAACTAGCCACCCGTCTATCAAATTACATTATTTTTTAAATGCCTTTCAATAGTCACTCAGCTCGAGGGCTCGTTCGTCCGTATAATCATCTTAACGAGCTCATGTGACAGCCAGTGTCATCATCATCAAATTAATATTTGATTGTTCTAATCATAGAATATCTCTATCATCAAGGGAGTAGGTTTCGTTTCAACATGGACACATTATACATGGGGTTCGGGGGGGTCCTCCCAAACACTTAAAGGTGGAGTCAGTGATTCTGGAGAATGTTTTTTGTCAATATCACTTTGTCAGTGAAAATATCCTAGCCCAGGCTGTGTATTAACACCAGACTTATTTTTTTTTTTTGAGTGCACACGCAGTATGGACAGGTAGCGGATCATGAGGAGATATTCACTGATTTTGACATCGAGGGTTCTCCAGAATCACTGACTCCACCTTTAACTTACTGTATTCGGGTGAATTTTTATGCACCAATTTGTGCCTTTTTTTCAGGGATACATTTATTGTGGAAATGTATGTATTTCTGTCAAGGAAAAAAACAAATGTACCTCTTCTAAATATTGAGTGGGACAAATACCCTGCATCCCCCCCAACCCCAAAATCTACGCCCATGTCTGTCTACCATCATCCAGGTTTTTACATCGTTCAAAATAAGTGCCTCATTGTTGCAAAAATTATTTTATGTCCAATATTATTTGTAAAAATATTCTGTGCACTTTCACCTCCAAGGCGTTGGAACGTGCACGAGAGAGCAAGCCGGTCGTCGCCATGGTGAGATAAATGTCTGATCTACAGCTCTGGAAAAAAAATTAAGAGACTACTCCAAATGTTCAGTGTCTCTCGTTTAACTATTTATAGGCATATGTTTGAGTAGAATGAAAGTTTTGGACAACATTTCTACCAAATTCCAATACATTTTTTTGTCATTAAAGAGCATTTTCAATAAGTTATGTAGAGATGAAGATTTAAGAAAAATCCAGACTGGTCTCTTAATTTTTTCCGGAGCTGTATATGTGCTTTTATAGCCGAAACTTTCGGTTGTCTTCAAAGGGAAATGTCTGAGGAAACGTGAAGCTGCTGTCCCGGTTTCCACTTGGCGCTGAGGCGGCTGCCGTCCGTCCGTCTGTACGGCTGGTTCCTCAGATCTAAAGGACAGACAGACAGACAGACAGACAGACAGAATGAGGTCATGTTTGAAAAGGACATCAGCTAAAACACACATTACTGCATCTAAAGGTGGAGTCAGCGATTCTGAAGAAAGCTTCCTCACAATCTGCTACCTGTCTGTACTTTGTGTGATTGCTGAAAAAAATGGCATGCTGCTATAACTACAGTGGTCCCATTGTTTACAAACCAGTTTACAGAGCCTAGGATGCGTATATAAACACCAGCACACACAGTACGGACAGCTAGCGGATCACAAAGAGATATTCACTGACTTTGACAAAAAGTGATTTTGTCAACAAGCTTTCTTTTTATTTATTTTTTTATTTAACCTTTATTTTTCCAGATAAAACATGAAGAACAGTTTCTCCAGAATCACTGACTACACCTTTTAAATAAGAATATGAGGGGGCGCCTTTAGCTCAGTTGGTAAGGCGTCCCCCTCCCGGGCCGGGCCCAGCAGCAGACCCGGGTTTCGATTCCCACCCGCGGTCGTTCTCTGCATGTCACTCCCCTCTCTGCCCCATTTCACCTCTGTCTCTCTGCACTGTCAATAAAGCATAAAAATGCCCAAAAAATATCTTTAAAAAAAAAAAAAAAGAATATGATAGAAATTCCTCCATTAAAGATAAAGATGTAAATATTCCTTTTGAGTAGGTGAAAGGTGCACTATGAAAGATGTGTATGTTTGTGGTAAGAAAAGTGTATAATAGTGTATAGTAGCAACAGAATAGAAAAGAACCACAGACCGGCACACTCACCCACTCACTCACTCACTCACTCACTCACTCACTCACTCACTCACTCACTCACTCACTCACTCACTCACTCACTCACTCACTCACACACACATAGTGTCATAGCATAGTGTATAGCAGCAACAGAGTAGAATAGAAGAGAACCACAGACCAGCAGAGCAGCAAGGGATTTTAATGCGTCACCTCGTCGCTGAAGACAGAGTCACAGAAGAGACGAGACGAACGTTTGGCAGAACGCGCCGTGAAGGGCACGGACTTTAGAGCTACACACAGAAAGGAAGAGGGGAGAGTGTGTGTGTGTGTGAGGGAGTGTGTGTGTGTGTGTGTGAGGGAGTGAGAGAGTGTGTGTGTGTGTGTGTGTGTGTGTGTGTGTGTGTGTGTGTGTGTGTGTGTGTGTGTGTGTGTGTGTGTGTGTGTGTGTGTGTGTGTGAGAGAGAAAGAGGGAGAAAGAGAGAGAGGAAGAGAGTGTGTGTGTGAGGTAAGAGAGATTGCGTGCGTGCGTGTGTGAGAGAGAGAGGGTGTGTGTGTGAGAGAGGAAGAGAGAGTGTGTGTGTGTGTGTGTGAGTGAGAGAGAGAGGGGGAGAAGGAGAAAGAGAGGGACAAGGGGAAGGACAAATAAGAGTGAGATTAGTCTGAAAGAAAAGAAAGCTAAAAGGATGAAATATTTAGTGATGCAAGATTTCAGATTAACTGCAGTTTGAATAAGAAAAAAGAGGCAGATTAAAGGTGCAGTGTGTAATATAGCAGTACTTTGGTGACATCTAGTGGTGAGATTCTAGATGTCAACGTTCCCTTGCTAACCCCGTCCCTTTGTTGGGGCCTTCAAGGACAAGAAGCTATAGTTAATAGAGATGGCATCATCCACCACTGCCTCAAGTCTTTCCACAATATCAAGTGATGAGGTGAATATGTATTTAGTTATTTATTCTATAGTACTTCTTCTTCTTGGTCTTCCAACAGGTGCATTTCCCCAGGACGCCAACTATATATAAAAACGCTTAATTAAGGCCATTAAGTTTGTCCGTTCTGAGCTACAGTAGAAACATGGCGGGGTAAGTTGTATTTTTACCTGTGATAATGTCTTCGATGGCTCCGTCTTTCCCCTCCCTCACCAGGGGAGAGACCTGCCTCTTCTTCAGCTCAGCGATCAGATCCACATGAGGCATTCTGTTCGCCACCAAAACCTGGAACATACAAACGTGTCAAAGACTCAATCTGATATCCTCTTTAAAAGTCACATATTCTTAGACTGGCACCGCCCGCCTACATACTTCCACTCAATTTTTATTTCTCTTCAGTAGTCAGTCTGGGTCTGCGGAGTATTAGCGGGTTTTCTTCGCAAGATTTTTTGGCGGTCCAATCAGCGAACAGAGGGAGTGGCTCAGAAGCCGGCACATGACATACGTCACAACCAAACGTTATGCTATTGGTTGGCAGATCCAGAGTGGCACTTGGCAGATCCAATAGTTTTAAACTTCAACAGACACCTTCAAGTGAGGCAACGTTTGTCAATTAAGCGATTCCAGACCTTCTGTACAAATGTAATGAAGTACGATGGTCTGGTGGGAGCAGGTTCTAAATTTGTAATTTGGGTATGACGTCATAAGGGGAGGAAAAGATGGGTTTTTGAACACAGGTCGTCAGAGATAAAAAGAGAGAGGGTTGTTTTTCCTCTAGTCAAACCGAGGACCCATATTTATGTTGAAAAACCATTGAAAAAGTGATTTTTTTCACTTCAATTTCACTACACATTGCCCTTTGCAATTGTATATGTGACAAATAAATAATACTAAACTAAACTAACTTTTATATGATATTATTTTGATTGTTAGTGGTCGTTTCTATGCGTGAGTAACAACATTCGTGTCAATTTTATTTATGCAACAGAGAATTATAGCCTCACAAAGTGTTTTATAGTGTGAACAGCATATGACAAACTCTCCCGTTGCTGTGGAGGGTAATAATACTAACACGGCACGCGGCGAGAGTTATGAGCTGTCACACACACGGTCAGACAGGTTGTAAACAAGCTTTCGGCTTAGTCAACATGATTTGTTTCGGCTTCAGTCAGTCAGTGTGTGTGTGTGTGTGTGTGTGTGTGTGTGTGTTACGGCATTAGTCAGTCAGTGTTTGAGCGTGTGTGTCTGTTATTGTGTGCGTGCGTGTGTGTGTGTACTAACTCGTTACACACATAAATCTCGAGTGGATATTTGGGAGCAGGCATCTCCGCCCATATTTGGACAAGTAAGAACTAAGTAGCTCAATCATCCTTTAAAAATATTTTCCTCACGTGTTTCTTTAATAGTGAAGTCAGTGATTCTAGAGAACGCTTGTTGTCAAAATCAGTTTCCTTATGATCCTGTTTTACCTGTCTGTACTGCGTGTGCACTGAAAATAAATCTGCCGTTAATACACAGCCTAGGCTCTGTAAACTGGTATGTAAACAAAGAGGGCCCACCGTAGCTATAGCAATATGCCTGTTAACAGAGCCTATAGGCTGTGTATTAACACTGTACGGTGCTTGTGCTACATTTGCACAGTAAACTGAATAGCGTTACCTTGTTGCCTCTGCCTTCAGGTTTAGGAGGAGTTAGTGGAGCGTCGCAGTTCAGGATCAGTTGTTTCTTCCTCTGTTCGTTCTCATGCTCCGCTTGCTGTCGGATAAAAACAACGTAATTATAATTTTAAAGATGATTTTTTGGCATTTTCAAGCTTTATTAGATAGTACAGAGTTGAAATGGGGAGACAGAGAGAGAGGGGGGGATGACCTGCAGTAAAGATCCACGGGTCAGATTTGTACCAGCGATCACTGCAACAAAGGCCTGAGCCGATATGGTAGGCGCCCTATCCACTAAACCGGAGCGCCCCGATATATAATTCTATAAAGCTGCTTGAGTGGCCTTCAAAGTGAGGGCTAAAATCAGTTATTTGTAACTTTATTTATTTAAAAAAGTGATTTCTGTAAGACCTTGTACGCTTGGACGTCAAAAACAAAATATTTCTTAATACTATCAGCATTTAAAGCTACTTGAGAGGGCTTCAAGTACACAAGTGAAAGTTTTTTTTTGTAATTTCATTCATAAAATTATTTATTTCAGTATAATCAGTTATTTGTAACCTTATTTATAAAAACAAGCGATTTCTGACCTTGTACGCTTTGATGAACCGGACGAAAACAGGGAAGAACATTGAAGGCGGAGTGGTCTTAGAATTCTCTCCAAAGTATTCCACAGCCGAGTCGTATGCATCCTGTGGAAATAAGAAATTAATTACAATTGTCCCGATTACAAACAGTATAAACATAACACAAGATTCATAATGTTTTAATGAGTTATTGATCCCGTAAATTTAAATCTTCCAAGCTTTTTCACAGTCTGGAACTTGTCATCTTTATTCTCAACATTTCTTGAAGTGCACAATAAAACTAAATCATCCTACTAAATCTAAATTATTTCTTTAATACTCTTCTGTACGGTTCTCTTAAGGATTGGTGTTTGGATTTTTGGGGGATTATTTAACGCTAAAACCTGGGCAGTTTTTCCTATTTCCGTAGAAACTAATAAGTGCCTTAGCGTGGCCCGAGTCCAATGCCCATACCTACAGTATCCTCTGTTTACTTTACCTTGGTCTACTCAGAATACATTATAACTTCAATGATATGACAATGTTTGTTAGACTTACTTAAAATAAACTTAAAACATTATCGAATTGTACCGATGAATTAATGAACAGAAACCAACACAGGTCTCTAATGTGAATGGTGTTATACAGTGCCTTGCAAAAATTAAAGCCATGTTCATTTTCATTCCACGTCACAATAATGTGCCACTTTATGTTGGTGTATCACATGAAATCCCAATAAAATAAACGTACATGTGTGGTTGTAACTTGACAAAATGTGGAACATGTCAAGGGGTAAAGGGGTATGAATACTTTTGCAAGGCACTGTATTTTGGGGAGTGGGTGGGTGATTTATATCTGACCTGGGCAGTTTTCCCGTCCACTATAAGCGACTGCAGCAGCTCCGTGTTGCTGCTGAGAAACGTCTGTAGAACGGGATTCTCTTTCTCCACTGAGAACTCTCTCCTGGTCAGCTCCATGCCGCGCTCCAAGCCTCGCACGTCCTGCAAGATGCTGTCCAGGGACACTGCAACCACATCACAAAACAACACAATAACTTTATTTGTATAGCACCTTTAAAAACAAACAACACTTACCGGACTAATAGACAAGAATTTCACTATGCATTCTTTCACTTTTTTTTGTCTTTATAGGTGACATAGGATAAAGGTTTTTAGAGGAAACAAAAGTATGTACAAATCAAATACATGTATGTACTGTAGTACATCAAATCAATACACGTACCAATACATACACATTAAAGTATCAAGACTGTCTTAATATTTCTGAAACAGTCTAATTTTTCCTCTGATGATCATAAATGACATGTAACAGCAACCGAGACCATCAGTGCAAAGAATGCTATTTTTATATAGTTTTTCTTAATGCCTTTGTCATGGGTATACGCTCACCCAGGAACAACAGCTGGCGTAGTAAAAAACACTACTGCTTTTTGTCCAAAGGGGGCGCTAGAATGAACAAAAACTAAAAGTTCCTCCAAGCACCTCATTAACCTTTAAAATAAAGGTTAATGAGGGTGTTAATAGCAAACAGACACATAATGACATGCTGCTTGGATCATTTGTGATGATGTAAAAACTGAACAACCAGGTCTTAAACAGGATGAACCAGTGCAGTACAATATGTAAGTAAAGTATTAAGGCAGAAGAATGAAGTGTAGTCTTCCCTCATACTGATAGAACAGTAATTATATTAAACGGTATTAATTCAGATTCAGAGGTCGCGCAGAGATAACCTGCACAGAATGTCAAATAGAACTATGAATAAAGTGATATTCGGCTCTGTCATAACTCCTCGTTAATATACGACATTCAACATTTATCTGCGCGAGTGTGATTGAGTGACTTTGTGTAATTGAAAAGTTTAAATTTTTCTTTTTAAATATGACTTTAGAATAGAATCGGACATTATCATTTTTTTTTAACCCCTTCCCTAGCTCCAAAATTGTTCTTATTGATTTAGCTTTTTCAACTAAAGTGGCCAAAATACACCATCATACTTTCCTGAGATGACAAAGCATAATTTGAAAAAAAATTACCTTGGACTTCTGCCTTTAAAACTCAAATCCACAAAATGCCATGTCATGTGGGGAGGTAGTTAGTTGTATGATAATGGTAATAGTAAGCGTCCTCTAAAGAGTTAGGCATATTTATCAATCCAAAATAAAGATATTGTCATTTTTACTATTTAAGACTTGGGTTTGCAGAAGATTTAAACTCCTGTGCTCATATTCTCACCCAGTGCTTTTCATAAACGTTTGTATACTATGTATTTACATCATTGTAATCCTTTTAATGTTTAATCCCATGTTTAGATACTATTGTGTTCTTTTGTACATTGTCCCTGTTTAAATAAAGTTACATACATACCCAGCGCGGCCTTGTCTAGGAAATGCATCTCTGAGTGGAAGGCCTGGAGCTCGGGGTATTTCTCCTGGATTATGCCCACGATGAAGTGAAGCAGCGTCTGCCGCCGGTCTGTCGATTTGGTGTCTAACAACTGGACACAGAGAGAGTGAGTAAAAGATTCTTACATATTAACAGTATACTGTGTGTGTCTGTCTGTCTGTGTGTGTGTGTGTGTGTGTGTGTGTGTGTGTGTGTGTACAACTATCAAAGTGAAGGGTAATACAGTATGTGTGTTGCAGTAGTAGTTGTATAAAGAAAGTAAGTTTAAAGTTGTTAATTTGAACTCACCAGATCTAAACTCTGCAGACGGAATCCGTACGCCGCTCCTCTCTTGCTGCTGTTCATGTAGTTCCCAAAAGCTAAAATGATCTTTAGACCAGAGAGAGATAGAATCAGATGAATTTGACTTTTGACTTTTGACTTTGACTACCTTTAAACCTGCAGTGTGTAGAATTTGGGGTTTTATTTCCTAGAAGATTTTGTAGAAAGTAATTATAATATCCATAAGTACATTTAATTTAGTGCATAATAGCTGAAAATAATGTTTTGAATTATTTTTTTTTCCCCTTAGAAAGGGTCTCACATATGTCCATATTTCTGCATATTTTGGACCAAGGCCTAGTGCCGCCATCTTGAAAGTGTCATAGTTGGAATGTCATCAGGTGCATTGTTTAAAATTTAGAATTGTTCTTGTCCTTGAAGGCCACTGTAGCTTCTGTTATTATTCGAAAGGGTTGGGGTTACCCAGGGAGTGTTGCATTCTAGAACTTTGTAGAACTTTCTTGATGATGTCATATTACACACTGCACCTTTAATAAATAGTGCATTATGAGCAATTATATAGCAATGTTAGATGAACGAGAGACAAGATTACCAATAGTACAATTGTTGTTTTCACACAGAAGAGTGTAACGGTGAATGGTGCAGGTTATGGTTATGGTCTGATAGCAATTGCTCCGGTTAGCATGAAGACTAAGGTATTAAGGCAACTTGTGGGATTCTCCTCACGGTACTTTTATTACACATCGACCATATCAAGCCAGGTCTCTACGGCACTATATGTATCTATTAAAGGAATACTTCACCCATACGGAACAGGCGTTCTATCATTATAAAATCAATATTATAATATAATGAATGAAGTTTTTCTTCCCTCTGTCTTCCCTCTGTCTTCCCTTGGCCCAGCTGTCCTGTTAATCCTAGCCTTTACTGTGATGTCACAATAAGGAAAATGTAGGGTTAGACAGTGAGACCATAAAACACTCTTTCTGCCTTTTCTCAGGCTAGGATGAACCAATTTAATTTTTTTTTTTTGCACATTTATACTAAATAGGATCTCAGAATTCAATACACCTTCATATTCCCACCGGTGAAGTAGGTCTTTAAACAAACTGACTGTTACCAGAGCTAGGATACTTTTCTTTGTTTCTTATTTCTCCTGTTCAACAAACAGCCTGCGTTCCTTTGCAAACATTTTGTCAGGAGATTATAAAAAACTTTTTACAGAAAACATTATATAATAAAGAACTTAGTTTATTTTCTGTCTGAAATTACAAATCAAATCTTTCCAAAAAATTAACCATTAAATGAACCTGTTTCAACAGCGAAAGATAATGTACCAACACATGAACCTTTCCAATTTCACATACTAAATGAATTTCTTTTTTTATTACAATATTTCTGTGATTTAGATTTGTAGCAATCATTACTAAACCATGTTTCCAACGCGTCGGGAAAAGTAAAAGATAATATTCAGATATGCCAGATATGACCTTAATAAATTATATTCTCCCATTACTGCCTGTATTTGAAGTGCTGTTTAAAATATAATGAGGAGTTCAGATTGAAAGCAATTATTCCTAAATCGTCCTCTTTAACTTTAATATAGAGGTATTTTCTTTTATACATTCACATTGCTGGTAAAAGGGTTATTACATTTCAAGCCTTTTGCAATTAACATCCAACTGTGCAGTTTTGATTCCATATCCCACGCAGCTACGGAGAGGAGAATTTATGCCATGGCTGTTAAATGTGAAAACATTACTCACACGCGGCAGATGGTTAGACAGTCAAGGAATTACAATACAGCACTGTGTAAGTGCTGTATAAGAGCCAAGACTAACTCCCCCACCCCCCCTTTCTTCCCTCAGTCTTCCCTTGGCCCAGCTGTCCTGTCAATCCAACCCCCCCGCCCCCCTTTTTTTTCTTTTAACTGTGTATTCTATTCTATACATTAAAAAAAAAATTCTAACTTTTACCTTTTGTCTTAAAAACCTGTAGAGCAGAGTGTGCCATGTTGGTTGTTCATTCTGTTTTGTCTTTTGTTTGTGTGTTCGCTTTTCAAGTTGTGTGTTGATGCTGTTATTAGGGCTGTCAAAATGAACGCGTTAACGCAGGGTGATTCATTTCTGGAATTAATGCATTCATTTTTTTTAACGCAATTAACACGTGTGCTTTTTCCGGAGCTGCAGCTGCATTGTTCTTGGGTTACAAAAGTTTCTATTTATTATTATTTTAGAAAATCTATTGGTATGCAAATTACACGCTTCTGTACTCACCTCCAGGATTTTCTTGAGCTTGCTTGAAGATTTGATGGACATGGAAGCAGCGATGAGAGCGTTCAGTTGCTGTCATAGGGATATGGGATGGTTGAGATTTATTATGTGTCCGTATGAGACAGGAGATTACACCAGCCTGTGTGTGTGTGTGTATGTGTGTGTGTTTGTGTGTCATGTTTAATTTACATTTAGCTTGTTGAGCCATAAAACAAACGGTGAACAGATCGGTGCCAAAGCTGGTGGCAGATCTGTTGTTTAAAGAACCATGAGACGAATCATGATTGGGTGTAATTAGAGCCGACTCTACACATTCACAGAGTTGCTTGAAAGTATGTGAATCCCTTGAGCCTCTTGGAATTTTATTAAGTTCAACCATTATTAATTCATTGTTATCAATACCTGCATCTTTTATATTAAATAACAGGTGTGTCAATTCAACCTTTTATTTTACGGAAATCAATTGTCTAGTCAAAAGAGTTTTTTTGTTTTATTAATTGATTTCCGGAAAAGAAAAATGTGGAATTGATAAACAAAGGGCTTCAAACCGAGTTTTTGTTCATAATCACTGCCAAGAATTTGGTTTAATCTACTTTATCGATTTCAACTCAATTTAATTTAAATTCAGTTAATTTCACAGTTGATTATTGCCTCCCCTGAAAAACCCAAGAACAAGGTGAGGGTGTTGATGCGCTGACCAATAGCAAGCTAACTATCAGGAGCAATTCAGGGTTCAGCGTCTTTGCTCAGGGACACTTGGACATGTGGCGGGGAGACGGGGGGATCGAACCACCACCCTACACACTTCGACACAGCCGCCCCAAAGCCGGTATAATAAAAATATATCTTGTGGCAAAAAGCATAATCAAAAGACTCGTGATTTAGGATTTGTACCATAATCAAGTAGCTCTACTTCAAGCTGTGTAATATCCCCAATTTCTCCCCATCTGGTATAATAGAGTAGTTGAGGGTCGACCGCCCTACCCACTTCACCACAGCCGCCCCAAAGCCAGTATAATAATAATAATAATAATAATAATAATAATAATAATAATAATAATAATAATAATAATAATAATAATAATAATAATAATAATAATAATAATAACTCACTGGCTGTATGAGTTTGACGCTCTCGGGGAAGTTTCCCATGAAGGTGAGAGTGTTGATGCGCTGGGCTAGCCGGGGGATCTTGCTGAATCGGACCATGAACCGGTCCTCCTCTCCGAGCTCCTCCAGCGTCCGGCCCGAACACTCGTAGTCGTGAATCAGTTTCATCTCGTAGTCCGTCGGGATGAAACGCTCCAACAGCTCCAGGAAATCAAGGCTCAAAGCACGTTGGTTATACCTGGAAAGGGGGATGGATGGGTTATTATTTGATCAGATTATTAAGAAGATTTTTTACACTTATAGGTGCTCTGCAGAACTTTCAGTTTGTGTTCATTCTTGCCCCCTTCTGGACAAAAGCAAAAGAAAAATAGAAATACATACTGGAAGGAAACCGGGGAAGTGCCCGTGACGAGCATGTATCTATTTGATTCTAAAATTACACATGTTGAACTATTCTAAGGTGGGCTGGGCAAAGAGACACTGAACCCTAAATGTCTCCTGATAGTTAGCTTGCACCCTGCGTGGTAGCTGCTGCTGCTATCGGTGTATGAATGTGTGCTCCAGTTGTAAGTCGCTTTGGATAAAAGCGTCTGCTAAAATGACATGTAATGGAATGTAATATTCCTTGAATCCCTTCAACCTCGCCAGAAAAAATGTCAGATGAATTTTGACACTTACGTCTCGATGGCGCAGCAGATGTCGGAGGCAGCCATCCCTTCCTTGCGCAGGGTGATGGCCAGGTTTTTGGCTCTGTTGGCTTCCATCAGAGACACTTTGCTGGGAATCTTATGGGCCCGTTTCATCTTGAGTGTCCCAACCTCTACAGGCGCGGACTGGGCCTTGGTCTTAAACTGCTCCTCAAAAGCCAACATGTTCAGCTCCTAAGACAAAATCGGGAGATAGATGGATGTAATGTACAATGAAACAAGTTAAGAAAACTCAAAATTTAAAGGAAAAAAAACAAGGAAAATATATGCAGTGTAAAATTAAATAATTTCAAGGCCACTGTCTTCAGTAGAGTTTTTAGGGCCAACTAAAACTCTTAAGTGTAAGGAAAACTGCCTACATTTGAGCCAACTCATTATATTTTGTTGAGATAATTTACTATTTATATGTAATGAAAATGTATCTTTCGTATTGTAATTTTTTTTTGACACAGGTTACACTGAACCAACGCTGTAGCCCAGTAGCTCTGATAATGTGTGTTGGGTCATCCAAAAATTCACCCAAAAAGTTCCCAAAAAAACCTGTCCACAAAGGAACCCAAATATACCCCAAATGGATGTTTTTTTCTTGTTTTTTTTTAAAGATTTTTATATCATAAAATAAATGCCAAAAACTAAATAAATATAAGGAAAGATACATTTAGAGAATAACTGTAAAACGTGAATCTTTTAAATCTTCGATTTTTTTTAAAGAGATGTACATGTATGCCTAATTGGTAAGGTATTTAAAAAGTTCTTCATATATATTAATGAAACTTTTATGAATGAAAATGACTATTAAACGTGAACCAAACAAACCTCTAAGACGTGCTCGTCGTCCAGCTCGTTGAAGATGGTTCCGGCCACCTGGTTGGACTTCAGCGCCTGCCAGTTCAGCAGCGGCATCCGGTATTTGGTTTCTATCGGTTTCTTCTTCATATGACCTACAAGAAAACAATTAAAGATGTTCATCCTCTAAAAAAATATATATTAAGTAGTAGTTTGAAATTTTTGAGCAATTGAAAAGTAAATCAAACTTTATAGGCTACTTAAAGTGACTACTATGGCGGCAGTGAATTTACAACACATATTTGCAGCTTATAGCGTGATCAGGCAGGATATTTTACTAAAGCATCTAATGAACTTGTTTATATTTATGTAGAACACATTTTAGTCCAACCAGTCCCTTTTACCTGCTATAATACATTTTCATTTGACTGAAATCACTTTTCGGCACCACACTGGCGTCGTATAAACGCTGCTGTTTTTGTCCAAAGAGGCCGCTTTAATAAACAAACACTGAAATTAACCCGCAGTCACTTTCATAAACAAAACAACTTAATATTTTCTCTGAAGTCCTCCCAAACCCCCCTCTGCTCTGATAGTGGACTCACCTAAGCTCCCATCAGTCCCTTCCCCTGACGGTTGGATCGTACCAAGTCCAGGAGGCAGTAAGGGGGGTGGAGGGGCCACTGGTGGGGGAGGGGGAGGAGGTGGTGGTGGTACTATAGTAGTGGCTGTAGTTAAGAATGTCGGTAATGGCGGTGGCGGCGGTGGGGGTATAACATGTTGCGCTGTGTCCGTCTGTATAGGAGCCTCCGAAGGGTTGGTTTCAGGCTCAGATGAGGGGGGGTCTGGGGGCGTGATCTCTTGTTCGTTACCTCTTGAGTCTACTTCTTCAATTGCTGGAGAGAAAACAATGACGTTATTATTCAAATACTACATACTTACAAATTTAAGTTCATATTATTCTTACTACTTTTTT
>OX442366.1:25420790-25495790 GCA_949357725.1 Hyperoplus immaculatus | reverse complement strand
TTAAAAGAACATTTTAATGTTGCTGATAGAGTCCCTGATTTAATACGTTTAAATAGAGAAAAGATTTTGACTAAAAAGTAGTGACTAAAATGTTTTTAGTTATCATCTACTATGACGATAAAAATCACACTCAGCCTTCGTCAAATCTATGGTCCCTTAGGATTACAATGAATAATATGAATATACCATGCTTTTCCATCTAAAGACTAAATCTAAAAATGCGGCCAAAGTTAACATTGCTAGATCATGGCATCAAAGTTAAATCATTGCTAACGTGCTGTGAACTATTATTGCTTAAAGTTTTTTTTTTTTTAAATTTTTTGGCATTTATATGCTTTATTGATAGTGTAGAGACAGAGTTGAAATGGGGCAGAGAGGGGAGTGACATGCAGAGTGCGGCCGCGGGCTGGAATCGAACCCGGGACCGCTGCTGGCCGAGGCCCATGGAGGGGACGCCCTACCATCTGAGCTAAGGGTGCCCCCATTATTGCTTAAAGTTAGCTCACGATGCTACTACCTGACAGTGAAGGCCTTGGCCCGGGAGGCGCTGTGAGTGGGTGAGCTGCTGGCACTTCTGCTTAGATCCTCCGCTGACTTCTCCACAGCTTTGACTCTGTCTGCGGGCAGAGAGCCATTATCCAACGAGTCCCCATCATACCTGTGAGGTCAGCCAGAATCGGAAAAAAAGTTAGATTAATATATATATATATATATATATATATATATTTTTTTTTTTACTCAAATCAAGGCATACTAAGGTGGTTTAATGTAATTTTTACTAGATAAGAGTGTTTTGAGTCCTTGAGAGTCAGAGTTTATAGAAATCTTGCCGTTGGTGAATTATTTGAAATAGTTTGACGCAGTGACTTGAAGTGTGACGGATATAAAACGTTATATGAATATAATATAATATATTTAAAGGTATTCCAAGGAACATTCAGTTTGTCTTAATTTTTGGGGCCCTTTGACAAAAGCGGTAGTGTTTTTACTACGCCAGCTGTTGTTACTGGGTGAGCGTATACCCATGACAACTATATAAAAATTGCACTGATGGTCTCGTTTGCTGTTACATGTAATTTATGATCATCAGAGAAAAAATTTGACTGTTTCAGAAATATCTTAACATTCCTCGTAGCACCTTTAATATAATAGATAAATAAATAACAGTGTGTTTTTTCGAGCTGATACCTACGTGACGGCACTATGGGCGTAGGACAAATAATCCACAAGAACATCTAAGCCTTGGTTCTCCTCGTTTAGGAACTCCTGCGCCCAACTGCAAGGACAAAGGAGATTTCAACACAAAAATTATATTGTGGGACACAGTTACATTTTAACTACAAAATCTATTCAGTTCAACTTTGAGTCAGCATCTACATTTGTGCAAAGTTTGAAGCAAATCCAGTCAGTAGTTCTAGTTACTCTATCACATGCAGTGTCTCGCCTTAACATTTTCTTCATAGCACTAATTGTTCTAGTTATAAATTAGTGTAATCAGTGTTCTATCCTGAGATAATATAGAATTGAAGTAGTTTTGTTAAGCTTTTGGCAGTATATTTATTGGCTAAACTGTCCTTGCTTCAATAGTTGTTTGAACTCGGCTAAACCTTTTCCCTGAAAGTTGGAATCAAATTGAGACTCACCCGATATAATTGGTCCTCAGGGAAATCTCCAGCTCCCTCAGGACCTGAGTGGATTCCTGGACTCGTCTCTTAAACTGACAGAAAACAGATGAAGAAAAATACCACAAGAACTAATTAACGCCTTTAGAGAACAATTTATGCTTTGTATGACCACATATCATCTCAAATCCGATATTCGCATCTCCCCTCTCAAGTTAAGGGGGATGGGGTCAGAGCACAGGGTCAGCCATAGTACAGCGCCCTTGGAGCAGTTTGGGGTTAAGTGTCTTGCTCAAGGACACAATGGTAGAGATGGTGGGCACCGTAGATGTAAAAGCAGCCACCACTAGTTTTTACTACTAACACCCTACTGTCCGGTGCCGGGGATCGAACCAGAGACCGGTTACTGGTCGGTCACCTTTTCTCTAGGACATCCACCCCAATTAATCATTTATAAAACATCTTTCATAGCACAGGTAGAGTTTAGAACCATCTAAATATCTTACAGTTTTACAAATGATCGTATAATACTGAAACATGTATGAACTACAGTGTAGAAGATTTGTGACACTTGTTTCAAGTTTATATGGTGTGGAAAAAAAAAACTTGAACTTGAAGTTATAAGATCAGTCAATGTTTTATTAGTCAAGGAAAATGTTAAGGATATTCTGTACAGGAAGGACTTAACAAGCAATCGCATTAAAAAAAACTGAAAGTGTCCTCCCAATGTAACAACAGTAAATCCTGTGTTAAAATTAGAAAAACTCAGCTGTCCTCTGTTGCCGTTAAATAGCACAACAAATTCTGGGTATAAAACTTCTCTGTGACATCCAATTTAAAATTCTTTACAGCATCAGTTTTTTACCGGACAGTTTTTATGTCTGCAAAGTATCCTTTAAAATTACTTTATTGATCCGAACGCTGGAGTGAGACAAGAAGTTGTATCTTACATGAGCACCGAGCCAAAGGCTGTAACAGGCTGCGTATTAAACACATGAAATATTATGTGTTTGGTGATTTATATATTTATTCTTTGTGTTTTGGTCCTGGCTGTGCATTCTTATAACCCTCAGTGGACTTTAATTTTTCATCAGCAAAGTGTGGACCTGTGTGTCTCGTCATTTTGTAAACAACAATCATTAATTACACTATAAAAAGAAAATTAAAGATCCTTTGAGAAACTTTCAGATATTTCTGGAAAAGTCTACTTTTTCGTCTGATGATCATAAATTACATGTACCATCAAACAAGACCATCATGTGCAAAGAATGCTATTTTTATATTGTTTTTCTTAATGCCATTGTCATGGGTATGCTCACCCAGGAACAACATCTGGCGTGGTAAAAACACCACCGGTTTTGTCCGAAGGGGGTGCAAGAATTAACACAAACTGAAAGTTCGTAAATATTTGTTTAAATGTAAATCTAAGCTACTCAGTGTGCAGTGAAAATGTTTCAACTTCATACAATATAATACAATACGTAATGACATTTTTTTTATAACAAACAGAAACCCAGCTTCGTACCTGAGATGTGGAATGTCAAAGTAGGTCAAGAGAGGTCAGTTGTATTTAATTAGCAAAGCAGCACAAATCAGACTTTGCATTTTCGGTTTTACCTTTCCCCTGACCCCTCCGTGATCCAGATGACTCTTCAGCTTCTCCAGATAGGCAGACGGAGGATTCTTCACTTGAAATCGCTCCTAAAAATGCAGAAACACACATTTACTGAATGTTCTCTTTTTTGTTGTATTATTTGTTGGCATTTATTACTTTATTAGACAGATTTGAAATGGGGAGACAGAGAGAGATGGGGGATGACCTGCAGTAAAGGTCCACAGGTCAGATTTGAGCCCGCGACCACTGCAACGAAGGTCGGAGCCAATATGGTACGCGCTCTATCCACTACGCCACTGGAGCACCCCGACTTTAAGTTCTCTTAAGAATAACCAGTACTTACCTATGACTAAACCTCAACCGATGTGCCCAAAAATGAACACTTAACCTTTACGAAACAGCTTTTGTCCCCAAGTCGAGCCCGATCCGCAGATTTTAAGTCTAGCTTGTGTCCCCGAAAGTAATTTTAATCAGACCATACACACACATATACTTTCCTATATTGCCAACAGGGGACTATGATTCTTGTGAGTGCAATATCTTCAGAACGCTTTGAAGAAGATTTCTTAGGTTGTATAAAATCTTAACACCCACCCACACACGCACGCACCTAATTACATCTGATTGCAGTACTGCAGTGAGGGGAAGATCTCACAGATAGTCTGATTACAAAGTGTCTCTTATGCAAATGATTTTTAAGTAGAAATAAAGATTTTACTGTGAAATGACACAAATAAACTGTCAGTTTATTGAAATTTGTCAAGGAGAAAAACCTTACATTTGGTTGCTATGTGCTGATATTTTTATATCTGATAATAGCAAGTGAAGCTCTGTATGACAGTGACAGGTGTCCTATTTCACTCTCACATCACAATGCACGGTTTGTCCCAGTGGTTACTATGGCAATGTACATTATTAACGAGCTTCCAGTTTGTGTGTGTGTGTGTGTGTGTGTGTGTGTGTTTATATGTGTGTTTGTGAACATTTTGTCATGCACTGTTAATGCTGTGTGTTTATGCAACACGTAGGCTACCAGGAATAAGCTTATGTTAGCACTAGAGCCCGACCGATATGGATTTTTGAGTGCAGATGATGAATATTTTCAGAGAATAATTACGATAACGAATAAATCGGCCGATTAAATATTTTTTTTAAAATCCCCAAAATATATATTGAAAAAATGTACTTCTTTCAACTGTTAAATATACAGCTCAGGAAAAAATGAAGGGACCGGTCTGGATTTTTCTTAAATCTTCATCTCTACATAACTTATTGAAAATGCTCTAAATGACAACAAATTTATTGGAATTTGGTAGAAATGTTGTCAGTAGTTTATAGAATAAAACCAACATGTTTATTCTACTCAAACATATGCCTATAAATAATAAAACAAGAGACACTGAACATTTGGAGTGGGCTCTTTTTTCCAGAGCTGTATATAAATACTACTGTTGATAGCAAACTGGCAAAGTTGATAGAAAACATTAGATAGATTTTCACCTGGTCACATATGAGCTCCCACTTCTTCTCGCTGTCGTACTGACTGAGGATCTTCACCTTGTCTGGAGGAAGATTCATTGTGCTCTGAAATACAAAATCACATCCAGAATTTTGACCTGTGTCTGTTTGCGCCTGTACATTTCTCCTATACAACCATCTCAACATGAGTTTTTTTCCCCCAATACTCTGAACCAGAAATCTCAACTTCTAAAGCACTTAGATCAACTAAACTTTCCATAAGCATTCTTAGCACTATTCTGAAGGTTATTACAGAAGGATTTTTCCATATGTTTGTTATTGTCTGATTCATGATACATTTAATATTCACAAATATACTGAAAAATGCATTTCTGATGGTGTTTTTTGATTTATAAAATACATATAGATGTAGCCAAGCCACATATCTTTCTGTGAACTCTTTAACTCAAACTTAACAACAAAAGCACAGAATATTACACTATTCTGAAGGTTATTACAGAAGGATTTGTTCATATGTTGTTACTGGTCTGTGTTGCATAATAACAAAACACTGCTTCACTGTATTTAGTTCTAACTCCTTTGAAATCCCAGAAGACCAGCCCCAGATTTCCCAAATAACATGACAACAAACACAAAGGCCCCTAGACAATAAACCAACATGTTCAATAATGCATTATACATCCACCGTCGTCTTTGAGTCACTAGTGCACTGAGTCATGCTGAGTCAGAGGTCAGAGTGTGACAGAGGGTGAGGGCTTGTTAACAGCAGCATTTAGTTTCACAGCACAACATGTGTGTTGCTATAGTGATACAGTGTCACTCATCATATGGATGTTAAAAAAAGTTTTGGGGGCGCTTGTGGTGCAGTGGTTTGACCCCCCCCCACCCTCTCCATAGAGTCTCAGTCCTCTTCACAGCAGACCCGGGTTAGAATCCAGCCCGGATCGTTCTCTGCATGTCATTCCCCTCTCTGACCCATTTCAACTCTGTCCCTCCTAACTAATAAAGCATAAAAATGCCAACAAAGAAAATTATCTTAAAGGGAAAATAAAAAAAACGAGTTTGGCCTCAATACACTTTTTAAAGTTCAATTAAAATAATGAAAGATCGGGACCTAGAAACTACATTGTACCCACAGTGACTGTTATGTCACTACTGGTGCCTGTCCCATATAACAAAACAGTTTCCAGCAGACAGACACGGACACATCAGCTGTACTAATTATCACACACACACACACACACACACACACACACACACACACACACACACACACACACTCACACATGCTCTCTCTCACACACACCCTCAATCACTCATACTCTCTCTCATACACACACACACACACACACACACACTCTTTTTTTTTAAAGATATTTTTTGGCATTTTTATGCTTTATTGACAGTGCAGAGAGACAGAGGTGAAATGGGGCAGAGAGGGGAGTGACATGCAGAGAACGACCGCGGGTGGGAATCGAACCCGGGTCTGCTGCTGGGCTCGGCCCGGGAGGGGGATGCCTTACCAACTGAGCTAAAGGCGCCCCCACACATACACACACACACACACACTCATGTTCTCTCTCACACACACAAACACACACACACACACAAAACTGGGCTAGTTGACAGGAGACACCCACCCACACTAAAGGACATCACGCAGTCATACGCCTCCTCCTCACTTATCCTTTGAAATGTTACATTATAATCATATCTGCTTCGTCATCCACACTCACATCTCTATCATGAGTTGCTGAAAAGTAACTTTACAAGGTCGCTGAGAGTGTAAATTCATCCAAACCAGGGCCCCTTTCTGCCCCAAGGAATGTCTAGAAGTGGTTACTTAGTTAGTTATTTAGGGCGACTTACGACATGCTTTCCTGGTCTCAGAACTCAGATAGAAGCTCAAGATTAACCACTTCACCAGCATTTAGGATTATTTTATAACATGAAATTGTTAACTTTCTATTTATTATCTTTAGGTTGAATTTGACTCCAAGCAATGTTTAATTAACATCTCAAAATAAATGGTTGACGTGATTTTTTGCCTTTATATTAACGGTGCTCCGAGGGACTTTCAGTTTTTGTTAATTCTTCCGCCCCCTTTGGACAAAAGTGGTAGTGTTTTTACTACGCCAGCTGTTGTTCCTGGGTGAGCGTACCCATGACAAAGGCATTTAGTACATTTAAACGGCTTTTTCCAAATTTTATAGGGAACAAATCAGTGGCTGTTTTAGCTGAAGAAAATGTATACAAAGTACAGTAGTATGTTGTTGTTATATTTACAATAAACTTGCAACTATTTAATAATAACCATTTTCTGGAGGTAAACGCATAAACGATGTTAGTAATTTTGAGCGTAACAAGACGGTGGAAGTATAGCTGACATTTTTTTTAATACTTTATTTATGGATTTTTTTTCAGAAAACATTAACTTACTGTAGCTGCAATTTTAACATTAAAGCCACTACGAGTAACATGGCACGTTGGTGTCCCCTTTGGACAAAAGCGGTAGTATTTTTACGACGCCCGCTGTCGCAAAGCTGTTTTCTAGCGCGTGTCAGGTGCGTGAGTGTGAACTGAGAAGGGAGCAATAAAGTGCATGTCTGTGTGTTGAAAGTGTGAGGACTCTTTTCGGCTCCGTGAGAGTGGTTTTGACACTGCATGAACTAATGCCAGTCACTGCCACACGCACCTGATTGCAATGAGTTGATACAGCAGTGTCACCTAACTACTCTCTCTCACGGAGCTGAAAGACGTGTGTCCGACTCCTCACAGAAAGCGAATGAATGAGAGACGGCAGTTAGTATGGATCACGATGAGGTAATGTGTTTGTGTTGTTGTTGTAAATAATGACTATTTCAGATGAATAATGGTCATCTGATGATGGTGAAGCAAAGCAAACTTTGTGTTAGTACCAACCGCTCATTCATTTAGGAGTAAACACTGCAGTCTAGTTTCGCTCTCGTGAAATTGTATACACGTTGCTTGGCAACGCCCTCGTCCCCCCGTAGCCTATATCACTCTCCCTTTTAGCTTTTCTTCATTGCATTTTCTTTTTTTTTCTTTGATGGTTCAGCCCCGTTATCAGTCATTATGACGACAAATAACTGTATCAAACAAGGCTCCCGCTCCCCTTCCCTCACCTGGAGGGATAGGCTTCTCAATTCACGTTGCTGCGCCACACTGAAATCTGCGACCAATACGGATATGTGACCATAGAGCCTGCACGAGCGAACCGAAAATCGGACTGGGTGTGCGACCAGACCAAAAGCAGTAATAAAAACTATTTAAAAACGTCTTTCTTTGCACTGATGGTCTCGTTTGCTGTTAAAGGTAATTTATGATTATCAGAGGAAACATGAGGCTGTTTAAAAGATATTTAAATGTTACTCGTAGCCGCTTTAAATAATCATTTTAGTTACCCAATACCCAGGTCTTTCGCTATGTTTAAAACACATGGTATAAAGCTACTGTGTGTGCTACTGCAGACAGCATGCATTCGTGTGTGTCATTCTGAGAAACCGGGGCACAGCGAGTTGCAAATGGCATCATAAATCAATGTTGTGGAGAGGCTGGATGGGATTCTGTTAAATCAGGCCTGATGAATGGAGCTGCTGGGTCGATGTATGCTGCTTATATAAGCTATTAAACTGTATCAACTCCAAGGGAAAAACAACCGTTATAATGTGAGATTTAGGCTTAGTAATGTCCTATACAGAGGTGTTTTATCAAACGTTAAAGGTGCAGTGTGTAGTTTCAGAGGAGGGGGATTTGTTTTTACATTCACAGAGCCTGCAGTTAGTTTACAAAAGTGGTTTCTATACATGTCATTCTTAATATTGAATAATTCTATCATCATAAATCAAAACTAAAATATTGTGAGGAACCTGGAACCAAACGTAAGACTATAATATGTTTGTAAACCGAACTGTGGGCCCTGCTGCTGTAAACAACAACAGTGAAAAAAAATGGTTTAAGACAAATTAAATAATAATTTGCTACATTTATGTTTCAAAATCCAGAATCAGACATAAATGACAATATCTTTAATTTGGATTAATGAATATGCCTATAACTCTTTTCAGATGCTTTACTATCATGCAACTAACTCCCCACATTACATAGTAAGAAGGATTTAATAGATTTGGATTAACAGGGGCTTCAAGGAAAATATAAGACCAAAAGTGCCAGCAAAATGCAGAGAAATGAAGCGTTGATTTGCGCAGAGAGCAGTGGGACAGCTTTGAGTCTCTGAGGGATTCATAGTGACGCATTCCTTAATCCCCTAATCGTGCTGACTGTCCCAATAGGATCCATTGATTGGGAGTTATTGCGTTCGCAGAAAAACAAGCTTGTGTTTGCAGCAGTGTCTGAATAATTACTGCTAAGGCCGAGTTCTGCTTTCCTCTGCATGTTTATCTTGTCTTATACAGCTCTGAAATAAATTAAGAGACCACTACAAATGTTCAGTGTCTCTCGTTTTACTATTTATAGGAATCTGTTTGAGTAGAATGAACATTTTGGTTGTATTCTACAAACTACTGACAACATTTAAACCAAATTCACAATAGGAATATTGTCATTTAGAGCATTTCCATTAAGTAATGTAGAGATGAAAATTTAAGAAAAAACCAGACTGGTCTAT
Source organism: Hyperoplus immaculatus (assembly GCA_949357725.1). Classification (NCBI taxonomy): domain Eukaryota; kingdom Metazoa; phylum Chordata; class Actinopteri; order Uranoscopiformes; family Ammodytidae; genus Hyperoplus; species Hyperoplus immaculatus. Next base: position 25,486,426 of record OX442366.1, on the reverse strand, counting down.
TACTTTTTTCCGGAGCTGTAGAAGGGTGTGTCTGTCTTAGTTTGATTACAAGGGATACAGTAGATTCTGAAATACCTAATATCTAATTCCATTTTAAAATCAATACATTTTGAAGTCAAACAATTTGTATGATGATTTCTGACTATGTATCAATGCACTGTAATATACATTTTAAAAACCAGGACGAGCTTAACATTTTAAAGGGTGCCTTTACGCTATATGGACCAAAGAAGTTGATTAATCCAATAAAGCCTGCCCACCGTGTGCATATACTTAAGTTTTTTTTTGTAGAGGATTACATTATTTTTTCATTATGCTCTTCAAAAGAAGGTTAAAATGTGTAGAATTATGATGGAATACAATTTTGTGAATGAAGTTGAAATTACTAGAATAAACTCGACAGTTCCAGATTGCGGTAAAGTTGGAAAAAGATATTGACAGATTCAAACGTGTGGTATCAATAACTCTTCAGTATAACGTTATTGAAACACAAGCGATGCATCTTTGCTATCGTCCTAAGGCAGACAATGGGCAACAAAGAAAGGTTAAAAAATAAACAGAAAATATTTCAACTTCTAAGAGCTGCGAATAGTAGTTAAATGTCTGTAAATACACAAATCCGCAGATTGTGCATTTACAATTCCACCCACCCACACGCACACACACACACACACACACACACACACACACACACTGACTCACTCCCAGTTGGGGAATATGCAAAGCGTTATGTAAAACTCTAAACAGAAAAAGAGCTCCAAGTACATTTAGATTGTGTGACTGAAGTGTTTGAACACCGACGTTAGCAGACACACACACTCTCTAACAGGGGATTTGCTCTGTGTGTGTGTGTGTGTGTGTGTGTGTGTGTGTGTGTTTGAACACCTACGTTACCAGACTCAAACACTCACACACTCTACCGTGCAGATTTCTATCGCTTTGATAGCAATTCTTTCAACTTGTAAACACTGCGGTAGTGCCATGGGAATATATGAATAAAAAGCGTCAATAATAATAATACAGAGGCACTCACTCACTCACTCACTCACTCACTCACTCACTCACTCACTCACTCACTCACTCACTCACCCACCCACTCACTCACTCACCCACTCACCCACTCACCCACTCACCCACTCACTCACTCACTCACTACCTCACTCGCTCACTTTTCAGGAAGCTTTCTAACTTTAAGCAGTGTTCCAGGGATCACATTTTCCCTGTGAGGAAAGTTTGTTTATTAAGTTATGAGAATATAACCTTAGAAAATGTTCAACTTCTCTGACACACCCAAAGTTACACAGAGGACATTTGACAATTTATAATATTTCTTGGAACATTTAAAACTTGTTTTTCAGAAAGAAAAGCCTGAAAGGGAAGTTGCTTTGACTAGAGCAGCTCATGTAAAATCCAATGTTTTCATATGTAAAACACCATCTGTCAGACAAACACACGAGACTACTGTCTATTTGAATCATCCTCAATCATATAAAATACAATTTAGTTCTTCCATTTTAAAGCTAAATTGTAGGGCAATAATATAATGCTGCACTGATAATTAAATGTAAAAATTAAAAAAAATTAAAAAAAATGTTTGTTCACTTTTCTAGAATCTTTTGATATGCGCCTGGACCACAATCTTTTTACAATTCCTTGTCCAAGTTGCTGTTAAACTTTGATAGATAGATAGATAGATAGATAGATAGATAGATAGATAGATAGATAGATAGATAGATAGATAGATAGATAGATAGATAGATAGATAGATAGATAGATAGATAGATAGATAGATAGATAGATAGATAGATAGATAGATAGATAGATAGAAACTCACTGGCTTTTATCACACACAAACACATTCTGCACACTCACATGCAAATGTAACACACTCCACACCTGAGGGAAGCCTAACACTTTATTTACCATTTTGTCCCTTTGAGCCTCTCTAACACACACACACACACACACACACACACACACACACACACACACACACACACACACACACACACACACACACACACACACACACACACATATTAATGAGGAGAAGAGAGGGATGCTGGCTGCCGGTTTGTATGCAGACAGAGTATTTTTCTGTACTAAGCACAGGAGATTTGCTGTGCAGACTCAGCAGAAGGTGTGTGTGTGTGTGTGTGTGTGTGTGTGTGTGTGTGTGTGTGTGTGTGTGTGGGAGAGATGATCTATATTTAGTGGGATACAGTGATGTAGCAAAAAATCCCGCTGTTACCAAGGGATACGTCGAGCACACAGAGTGGGGAGGAGGAAATATTTTTTAGCCGCAGCATCCATATAAACTGCTGCAGAGTGAACACACAAACACACACACACACACGCACACACACACACACACACACACACACACACACACATATGCACGCACGCAGTAGCCACACACACACACACACACACTGAGGGATAAAAACCTGAAGAAGTTGGTACAAGACTTTTGCTGTTGATTATGGCACATTTTAATTCAACGCAATGCTGATCCCACGACCCCACTAAATCCTAGACACACACACACACACGCACACACACACACACACACACACACACACACACACACACACACACACACACACACACACACACACACACACACACACACACACACACACACACACACTACTCTAGGCATTATCTGTTTTAGATGAGGAGATATTGATGCAGTTCCATTTATAGAAAGAGACGACATGATGATGTAACCAATTAAACAGCTATTGACTTATTCAGTTTGACCTATTTGACTAATGTAGGTTTAAAGCATAGTATGAGGTGGAGCTCCGGTGGCGTAGTGGATATAGCATGTACCATATTGACTCCAGCTTTTCGTTGCAGTGGTCGCGGGTTCAAATCCAACCTGTGGACCTTTACTGCAGGTCATCCCCCCTCTCTCTCTCTCTCTCTCTCTCTCTCTCTCTCCCCATTTCAATTCTGTAATATCTAACAAAGCTTGAAAATGGGAAAAACATAATCTTTAAAGGAATCAGCTGAAATGTTTGGTTGATAGAATGGAGACTGCCAGAGGTAATTAGACTTGCTGCTCTAACAGACAGTGTTAAAAGATCACACACATTGATCTAACTGTCTCGTTGAAGGGAAACCGCATTCATCAGGGTTTAAATCGATTGTAATTCACCTTCAGGAGGTTAAGTAGAGGGTACTTTCTCTAAGTATGCTCACTGACAATGGGGCTGTGTTCCAATCAGCATACTTTCCTGCTATTTAGTATGGTATAGTTTTTAGGATGTCCCAATGCATGTGGTCAGTTGAAGCATGCTTAAAAATACCCGGATTCCCTATTACATACATCCAGTCGAACTATTTACCCTTGCGTTCCAATCCCCATACTTCCCCTGCTATTTAGTATGGTAGATAAAAGATTTAGGATGTCCCAATACATGTGGTCAGATGCAAGATGCTTAAAAATACCCGAATGGCTTACTACTACGTCCGGTCGTAATTTTTAGTGTTGAAATCGGCATGATTTTTTTGGGTGATTCTGACCCACAATCCACTGCAGCGGAAGTTACATCACATCGAGTGAGCCTATGAGTGAAAACAACCAGCGATGAGACGGATATAAAAGCAAGAGGCAAGTTCAAGGTGCGATATTTTGAAGAAAAAGTATGTCCCATTTGTAGCATACTGCACGCTAACTACATACTTTTTATGATCTGCTGTAGTATGTAGAATAGTAAAAAGGAAAGAGTATGTTATTTTGAACCCAGGGTAAGCCTGTTTGTCTTATGTTTATAAACACAAGATGATGTAATAGACTCCGATAAGATCTAGGGACGGATGTCAAAAGGAATGCAGTTCACCGTAAGGCAAGTGGTCGGGCCGCATGTTTAACATACTGTAGCTTCATTGTCAAGACTCTAATTTGTCACCACTTCGGCAAGAGGTAAAGCTGTCTGTCACTTTGTGTGTGTGTGTGTGTGTGTGTGAGTGTGTGTGTGTGTGTGTGTGTGTGTGTGTGTGTGTGCGTGTGTGTGTCATTAATTTCTTATTTAGTCAGGATCTTAGGGCAGGAATTTAAGGATACTAGGCCAGCGATTCATATATTGTAAATTTCCTAAATGTTACGTAGTAGGCCTTCAATGGAGTTGTCAGGGGTGCACACACACACACACACACACACACACACACACACACACACACACACACACACACACACACACACACACACACACACATTTAATTGAGATGCATTGGGTGTTGGGTGGCCACACAGTTTAAAACTCTTTGTAACAATGAAGCATTCTCTAAAAGGTATCCTACTTAAATCACAAGACTTATGCTACAGTATATAAACAAGCTTAAGTCGAAGCTTTGGTGATGAACAAGTAAAGTTAAGAAATGTGGTTGCACCATTTATTAATATGTAAACAGATCCTACTCTCCCCCCTCACTGTGTGTGTGTGTGTGTGTGTGTGTACGTGCTTGCTTGTGTGTGTATGTGTGTGTGTGTTTGTGAGTGAGCGAGCATGAGTGTGTGTGTGTTTGTGTGTCTGTGTGTGCTTGCTTGTGTGTGTGTGTGTGTGTGTGTGTGTGTTTGTGTGCGTGTGTGTGTGTGTGTGTGTGCAGTCGGCCTAATGCTGCAGTAAGCTGGGGTATAAAGGAGCTCTTATTGTATCTTTCCACAGAGGCATTGTGTACCTGGTACTGTGATAAGCCTGTTCGGAGGACGTGCACATTTCAAACATATTCCGAATTCTTTTTGTTGCTCTTTATGACGTTTTGAGTTCAGCTTTCTCTCTCTCTCTCTCTCTCTCTCTCTCTGTACCTCTCTCTCTCTCTCTCTCTCTGTATCTCTCTCTCTGTCTCTGTCCCTCTCTCTCTCTATCGCTCTCTCTCAATCTCTCTCCCTCTCTCTCTCTCTCTCTCTCTCTCTCTCTCACATGGAATACAATTGTATAAATCAAAGTCGGGTATCTCAATAAGCTTAAAATTATAAAAATCCAATTGAAAATAAATGTTCATAGATATTATAAAAGTTAGTTTTTACAATATAGATCATTTGAAAGGACTGTGTGGGTGTGGCCGTATCAAACTGTCTCCATGGAAACAGTTGTTATTTTTATTGAGAACTGTCTCGATTGGTTAGTTCAATCAGTTCATCGGTAAAGTTCATCAAACTTGAAGGTGCAGTGTGTAATATGACATCATCAAGAAAGTTCTACAAAGTTCTAGAATGCAACGCTCCCTGGGTAACCCCACCCCTTTCGAATAATAACAGAAGCTACAGTGGCCTTCAAGGACAAGAACAATTCTAAATTTTAAACAATGCACCTGATGACATTCCAACTATGACACTTTCAAGATGGTGGCACTAGGCCTTGGTCCAAAATATACAGAAATATGGACATATATGAGACCCTTTCTAAGGGAAAAAATAATAATTCAAAACATTTTGTTCAGCTATTATGCACTAAATTAAATGTACTTGTGGATATTATAATTACTTTCTACAAAATCTGCTAGGAAATAAAACCCAAAATTCTACACACTGCAGGTTTAAATGGCAATATCTTTCATTTGGATTGATGAATATGCCTATAACTCTTTTCAGATGTTTTACTATCATGAAGCTAACTCCCCACATGACATAGTTAGAAGGATTTAGTGGATTTGGGTTTACAGGGGCTGCAAAATACAGTCTGGATAGAAATGAATGTGGATGAATTGTGATCTTGTCATTTATGATCATCAGAGGAAAAATTTGACTGTTTCAGAAATATTTAAAAAGTTCCTCGTTGCACCTTTAACTTTTAGCTATAAAGACTTTTAACTCGACTCACCAGCACTGCACTGAAGCGTTGTTCGAGCTCTTCCTCCGGTGGAATGGGCAGTTTAGGGCCCGTTGTTCGTTTCTGTGATCCGGTTGAGCCTGGAGCCGCCGAAACACTCTTACCATCCACCTCTGGACTGCCTGCTGCATTCCCCATGGTTGATTATGTATCCGATAGAGCCTTAAAAATCTACTAACTAAAATGTCAATTAAAAAAAAAGAAAAAAGTTATTGAAAATTATTTTGCCAGGTAAGTTTGGCTTAGTTTAAAAAGTTTGAGGACTTCTGAGACATTGTGCTTCCGGGTGCATTTCCCATGATTGTCTTATATATCCAAAATTCTTAGATAAATCTAAGAACTAAAAAAATAACTGGTAAATGATTGCAAAAAGTTGTTTTGTTTGTATCTAGTTTGCCAAGTCTGAGGTCATAAGAGGCACTGTGCTTCTTGCTGCAGTTTCCATGATTGCATATCGCCGACAGATCTTGAAAAACAATTTAAAAAAGTCAATTATTAAAAAAAATAAAAGTATAATCTAGTTAATTCATAACTAGTTTTCCAAGTGTAAGCCCTCCTGAGTTAGGCATTGGCCCTTGACCTTTCCATATTATTATATCCATGACTACCTCATAGGTCTGTTGATTCATAACTTAAATAGCTTGGTCCATATCCTCTCAGACAACAGTGGGCAAAGCGTGGGGCCTCCAAGCCAGATCCATGTGCATTATGAAACCCTAGAATCAGGGAATGGGATACCCAGACAGAGTGACAGCTGAACGAGTGAAAGAGAGAGAGAGAGAGAGAGAGAGAGAGAGAGAGAGAGAGAGAGAGAGAGAGAGAAAGGGGAGGGGTTAGAGTTCAGGGCATATAGTTCAGTCTGTGCACAAGACAAGGCTGTGGTGAGATATATAAGAAAAAGTAACATTAAAGCTATAGTGTGTAACTTTTTAAAAAACATATAAATGAATTGTGTTTACATTCAAGCCATCGCACAAAGTTGATTAAGCCTATCAGCTCCACAAAACTCTCTCTGTATTTCTCAGTACGGCAGCGTTTACAAACTGGTTTCGCCCTCCATGACACTCAGAAAAATGCCAAGAATGAACACCCAAGAAACGTTTCAGTTGTTGATTAGAACTGCCAAGAAAAACCTGGACATACAGCAGAAGGTATAAAATCCATGCGCGATTAACCGTAGGCTTACCTCATGTAGATGTAGCCGACAGTGTTGTTGTAATTACTCAGAATTCCTCATGGTGTAGGCGACAAAAGTTACGCACTATAGCTTTAAAGACAGAAAGCCGTAAAAAAATAAAACGTGTAATTACTTTCGCTCAGGTGAGGACAAAACTCTGGCGCAAACTATCCCAAAAGCTGCAGTGTACCATCGGTGTAGAAATTACACTTTGCTGGTGGTGTGTGGAAGTCGGAAGTCAGCCATATGCAGTTGGAAAGCTCTGAGTATTTAGTCCTTTGATGTCCATATATCCAGAGGGGGAAAAAAATAATGGAAAAGGGTTAGTGAGTGAGTAAGGCAAAGATCCAGCAGGCAGCTATACTGTGTGTGTCTATCCGAAACAGGGACAGAGAGAGAGAGAGAGGGGGGGGGGAGAGAGAGAGAGATGGAGAGAGGGACAGAGAGAGAGAGAGAGAGAGAGAGAGAGAGAGAGAGGCAGCATAGAGCACATAGAGAGAGAGTTGAGGCCTCTGGGTCCTAAAGCCTCCATGTACAAGAAGCAAAACATTTCATTATAAAGCTGCAGAGTCACAGAGACTGAGACATGTGAAGCCACTGCAGGCATAAATGTTGTTTTTTTCAAGCACTGGTCAATTCTGAGATTGTTTCTTATTTTGATTCTGTGATTTGTGTATATGTGACTAAACCTTGTCTGTTTGCGTCTGTATATTTCTCCTATACAACCATCTTTAACAGTCATTATCTCAACATTGTTTTTTTTCAATACTCTACTTACATCAACTTAACTTTCCATAATCATTCGTAGCACTATTCTGAAGGTTATTACAGAAGGAGCATTTCAACAATACATTTTCAAGACCTTTTGATATTATTTTTTGATTTATGCAATGAAATTTTCTTTTGAAATAATATGTTTTACAAAAATTTTATTAAAGTGAATAAATTGTAAGATTGCTACTTTCGCTCTATCCATCATCTAGATTGTTTAGAAAAAATTAAATTGTAAAATATCCAGAAACTAAATGTATCAGGTAATTGTGTGGTTACTGGGAGGCCCCTCTTCCTCTAGCTCTAGGCCATCCTACCCTAATTACTTCCCACTACTGAGTACATGGCGCGATTTAACAATATAATATGGTATAAATAGGAGTTGTTACACCTGTTAAAATTAGCAACAGTAGACGTATACAGTAGCTGGATTGTTTCTAAACTACATACCTATATAATGAAAGACCTCATTCATACCAACAGGTTGCATCATCACAAAACTCTGACCAAGCGCACGGCTGTTATTATGTTGTTGCCAAAGGGGATAACGACACTTAATCACAGTCATAGGTTGTTGAGGCGGCAATGACGTAACTGTTTGCTAAAGCTATAGTGCGTAACTTCTGTCTCCTCCCCTGAGGAATTCTGAAAGTTTACGAAAAACACTGTTAGTGCATCTACATGGAGGTAAAGATTCAGTGATGGGGCATGGATTTTATTCCTACTGCTGTACGTCCAGGTTTTTTTCTTAGCAGTAGAATCAACAACTGAAACATTTCTTGGGCTCTTCTGGGGGATTTTTCTGAGCTCCTGCACCAGTGTCGGGGTGGGTTGACACCAGTTAGTAAACGCTGCCATACTGAGAAATACAGAGAGTTTTGTGGAGCTGATTAGGCTTAATCAACTTTGTGTACATTTGTCTGGTGATGTCTTGAATGTAGTGGCCATGCATTCACATGAGAAAGTTACACACTGTAACTTTGAAGATCTCTGTGAGTCAAACAAGGTGCTGGCTGCAGATGTTAATAAATGATGAGCGTCATAGTGATACGTGTGTGTGTGTGTGTGTGTGTGTGTGTGTGTGTGTGTGTGTGTGTGTGTGTCTGACCACACCCGGCCGGGACGTAGTGAAGCATGACACATCAAGTAGAGGAACTGTGTCACTGTGGGCACAATAAGTTATTGGCCATGATCGAGAAAAGTTAGTCAGTTATAAATGTGAAACTTCTATATATATATGCTGCCTCCCTAGCCAGGACCCCCTGAACAATAGATATTTAATCTCAATGGGAATTTTCCTAGTTGAATATTTTTTTTTTTTTAACCTTTATTTATACCCGGGAGATCAATTGAGGTGTGACACTCATTTACAATGATGTTGATTCAAACAAATGCAAAGCAAAAATGATGATGGGTATATACAATATACATATATATAACGCAAACACATCAAATACACAACAAGCTGATAAAGAGTTCACAGTGCCTCTGCATCAGGCTGCCACCTAGTGGTAAAGAAACACATTGAGAATTCTTCGTTTAAATACCTGAAGGCTTCCTGTTTGCATATTTAAAGTGGAAATGAATTGGCCTCAATGACAGCACTGTTTACAATATCATTTAGTCAGGGGTTCCCAACCTTTTTTGTTCCAAGGACCGGCATATTTATTTAAAAAAATCCAGGGCCCGGTTTAAAATTTGCAGCATAGCATGTTGTACAAATTTTTAAACATATGGCCATATGGTTAGTTTTTTTTTGTTTTTTTTTGTATATGAACTATTTGTGTATAATATGTTCATAAAAAGTAAAATCAGTCAATATATTGTTTCATTGATAGGCTAGTTATACTTACTGACAAGATGGCTGCTTCTTCTTCTTGGTCACCTAATTATCTCTCTACACGGCCAGAGGCAAATTATGAAATAAATAAGAATCATATAGTGTAACGCAGTTCCCCAGATAGGCCACAGGGTGGGGCTATTTTGCTATAAATAATTGTTGTTATCTTATGTTTACTTTTCACTACCCACAAGGTGAGCAGTATTAATGAAGTACAGTAACTTTTCAGGAAGCTTTCTAACTTCAGACAGTGTTCCAGGGATCACATTTTCCTGTGAGGAAAGTTTGTATATTCAGTTATGACGATATACCTTAGAAAATGTTCACTTATCTGACGGTTACATAGTAGACCTTTAAAATAAATAATAATAAGTGGTAAGTGGTGTGTTGAAGGATGAGTCTTTAAGTTTCAAATGCATCAAAGTTTATTGTACAAACAAGTGAGTGAGGGGAGAAAACTAAAACGTCGTTGACATTACAATGAACAACAAATGTGCAGCACACAGGCCTTCTTCAGATGCCGTAACTGTCCCTGCGTTCCGAATCTCATACTCTTTCTGTTTTCTATTCTACATACTACATCTGGAAATAAAAATAATCTAGTTAGGATGCAGTATGCAACAATTGGGACATACTTTTACTTATTTATTTCATCATAACATTGCGCCTTGATCTTGCCTCTTGCTCTCTCCAAATAGGATGCTGTTTTCAACACTAAAAATCTTTTTTCTACCATACTAAATAGTAGAAAGTATGCGATTCGGAACGCATGGTATGTGTTTTGTCATTGATTTACTATTTTACTATATACTATGGTATGACGTCACTTCCGGTGTTCGTCTTATAAACTGCCTGTTTATATATAATTTCTGGTTAGTCGCCCTGGAGAAAGGCCTGTGTGCTGCAACGAGTATTTTACACTTTGAGCCCTTCATTAGCGACATGAATTTTTATGTCAAAAAATGTGAGCTGCCATTATTAGAATATGAACATTGTACAATGCCTATTATGTGTATAGAGTGAGTCAAACTTTACCCATGAAAGGACCCCTTTAATTTTGATCCATTTTAAAGCTACCCCTATGAGTCAAGAAGTCACCCACTAGCTTTTCGAATGCTAATATAGGCCTGATTACACTGTACGAATACAACTCTTCTCAGGCTGCCTGACAGTTTATAGTTTCCATCAGTGAAACTTTAGGATTATTTATAGTCCTTAACTTTGTCTCTCTTTGTCTCCCACATTAAATAAGGCTTTTTAACTTTTTTTTTCAACATGAGTGCCTTGATGTTTTCACTGTTACATAGATACATGTTTCTTCCACCCCACCACTCCTCCTTTTCTCTGCCTTTCTTCCTTGGGAAATCATTGTTTAGGATTTCAGTTCCTTGAAATGGAGGCTGAGGTGGTTATGTAAATCTGTGACTATACTGTCTGTTTTTTTTCACCTGACGATTACAAATAACTTTGGACACAATGCATGCACACACACACACACACACACACACACACACACACACACACACACACACACCGTCTTTGTTGTTGCTATTTTGGCCAATGTGACAGTGAGCCGTCTCTCAAACCTCAAGACTTCTTGAGTAACAAAGGGAATGTGTAGAGTCTTTCAAACTCGTGACTTCAACCCAAAGCTCGGGAGATTTTATTGTTTGAGTGGAGTTTCAACCAATACATTACAACATAAAAACACATCTTTATGGGTGCTCCGCTGGCGTAGGGGATAGAGCGCGTACCATATTGGCTCAGGCCTTCGTTGCAGTGGTCACGGGTTCAAATCCGACCCATGGACCTTTACTGCAGGTCACCCCCCCCCCCCGCTCTGTCTCCCCATTTCAACTCTGTACTGTCTAATAAAGCTTGAAAATGCTAAAAAAGAATCATTAAAATAAAACACCTCTTGATACATTAGAGCAACACTGCACTGCAAAGCAAAAGGGCACAAAATTAGCCCATAAGCCATTTCTGGTCCATCTGGAATTTATTATCTAATACGCCTCGTATTAACGTGCCCTGTGATGCACAATCAGGCTATGGACATCTTTTTCTTCAGCACAACCTGGGCTATAAGAATATACACACTGCAGTGATGTCAGTCGAATGTCAAAATAGTCATGGGACCATGAAGACAAAATAAAAGCGAAAGTTTATTTTTACAGATATTTCTTGATATCATTACACGCAAATCAAAAATGAAGTGGCATTTTGAAGGACAAAAACATTTCTCCTGTGTGTTTGGAGTTAGACAATGGAAAAAATAAACATAACTTTTATAGAATACAATACAATTTTTTTAAAACTGTGTCCAAAAACTTAAACTTCGACATTTATTTGTTGCAGAAAATATAATATACAATGGAAATGCATAAGGCAGCAAAAGCAAGATAGCAATATGTCGATGTGATGAATCACATACTTTTTTTATTTTCAAAATTTGACAAAATACACCTTGGTGATTTAGGTCCTCGCAAAGGTGTTTAGAACAGTGGGTGCTGGTGTCGTAAAAACACTTCCGCTTTAGTCAAAAGACGGCGGTAGAATTAACTAGTAATAGAATTACTACTACAAAGAAAGGTGCCTTCAACCTTAAAGGTGCACTATGTAACTTTGGGTGTGTCAAAGAAGTGAAACATTTTCTAAGGTATGTTCTCATTACTGAATAAACAAACTTTCCTCTGTGAATGTAAACAAATGCCCCTCCTCTGAAACGACATATTGCACCTTTAACAGCAAAGACACAGATAGGGTCCCTGCTCTAGTAACTGAAGCTTTTGGTGGAAGTCATTGTTTTGCTGGAGTGAGTGGGAGAGCAAGCCGCGGATGATGTGTGGGAGTTTGAGCTCACTGAATCGGACCCAATCTGCAGCCCACACAGGCAGCCAGAATCACGGATCAACTTCAGCACATCGCTACGAAAACGCACCCCAACCAGAGCGTACAGGATGGGGTTGAGACAACAGCGTGTGTATGCCAACGTGCAGGTTATGTACTCGGGTAGAATGCTGCAAAACGACCCTGCGATTTTATACGACAAAACCACAGTGTACGGCAACTGAAACAGTAGAAAAACTAGCACAAGCGCTACCATCAGCTTCAAGGTGCGCTGTCTGTGCCACTGTTTCCCTTGCTTGTTGGTGTGCCCCACCCACAACACTCGAGCGATCAACGAATAGCAAGTCACCATGACCAGGAAAGACAGGCTAAAGACAGCAATAATCGCTCCGTTGGTAGCCATTTTGATTCTCCCGCTTAAAATCATGCCACAGTACGCATTGGCGCCTTCGCCTTGCACGCTGGCGAAACGAATCTCGGGGATGCTTAGAATGGCCGCGACAATCCACACAACCGCGGCAGCCACGATGCCACTTTTCAGTATTTGACTGCGTAGCTTTAGCATCTCCTGAGCTCTAGCTACCACCATGTAGCGGTCGACGCTGATGCAAGCTAGCAGCAGAAGTCCGCTGTAGGTGTTGATAGCGTAGCAAGCCCTCGTAGCTTTGCATAACGGGACGAAAAAGATCCAACCCAAGTGTGTGTCTACGGCTTGCAATGGTAGGGTTAGCAGCAACAGGAGATCCGCCAAGGCCAAATGGAAGAGGAAAATGTCAGTCATAGATCTAAGGCGTAGTCGGCGGTATAGAGTGAATGTAGCCATGACTAGGCAGTTTCCAACAACGCCAACCAGGAATATGAGGCAGAAAAAGCAGGTTTGGAAGATCTTGATGGCGGATTCGTGCTCGCCGGCTTCGCACCAGAATTCGGTGAATGTGGCGTTCCAGGCCGAGATGTTGACATAGTCGTAGTCCGTGTCGTTGTCATAGTAATCGTAGTTCTCCATTGCTGTCGGGGAGAAGAAAAAAATTAAGATTAGTTAATGTTGTATCTTGTAATGAGAAAGATAAACTTGTGTCTAATATGTCTGAAACTGTACTGAGGTGATGTCATCAATTTTGCGATTTGAGTTAGTTCTTTGGGCAACTAAAAATTACAGGTTTTACCACGTGCACACACACACACACACGCACACACACACACACACACACACACACACACACACACACACACACACACACACACACACACACGCCTAAATCGCCAACAGTGGACTATCGGTCTAAATTGACCAAGTGTGGACCTCTGTTTACGGTCTCTGTCTTTTGACATCTACCTTTTATTAAGATCCAGAATCATCTTTCAGCATCAAACATACAATTCAAAGTTACAAAATAAAGATATTCACAGAGATGAGACAATTATAAGAATAACATTTTTACAGCAAGTTGAAAAGCAAAAACAAAGAAAGACAAGGCAAGTTTATCTCTTTAGCACAATCCAGACACAAGGCCATTCAAAGTGCTTGACAGGGGGATAATCAGGGGCATACATCAAGATTAGACATTAGAATTTGGATTTAAGAGATAATAAAAACCAAGCACAAATACGGTCAAATAAAGTGCTAGAAAAATTATATTTCTCGTAACCTAAGTGCCTTTTTGAAAGTACTTGTTTCAATCATTTAGTTATTGAAACTTTTCGCTATAGCCTATTAGACTAAACAATAAAAAACCTTCTGTAACATGTCTGTAATGAAATGTATTATGAAATGAGTCACTCTGGGTTTCTGTAAAATGCCACAGAATTGACTGTATCTTTCAAGTGTTCTTATGAAGGCACCAGCTGATAACTCAATAGCTCTAGTTGTCACGATATCAGGAAGCACACACACCTACACAGTCAGGTTGAAAGCAAGCAAGCTGAGATATTCTAGTCATTTTTGCACCAGGTTCGCGTGACAGTGGCACCAGGCCGTTGGCACAAGGGGAAATTTGTGGGCAGCTTAAGGTCTATAGATCAGTCAATGTTGCGTGCTAAAAGTCACTAAATAGCCCCAGTTTGCACAATCATTCATCATTTCATCTCTAGCTGCCGTGTGTGTTAGTGGGTCTCTATCTCTCTCTCTGTGCAAAGCACAATATTGAACTTTTTAGATCTTATTATCTATTTTCTTTGAATTTGTGTGTCTCTCGATATGTGATGGTGGATATAGATATTAAGGATTTTCACTTAAAGGTAAGAGGAATGACAGTGTATATAAGTTTGTAGATAGATTAGTGCTGGGTGTCTAAAGAGGTCGAGATTTAACTGATATGTCTTAATTTTTTACTTTTAAAGGTGCACTGTGTACATTTGGGTGTGTCAGAGAAGTGAAACATTTTATTTATGTTTTTATTTTTTTAAGATATTTTTTGGGCATTTTTATGCTTTATTGATAGTGCAGAGAGACAGAGGTGAAATGGGGCAGAGAGGGGTGTGACATGCAGAGAACGACCGCGGGCAGGATTCGAGCAGACTCCCGGGTCTGCTGCTGGGCCTGGCCCGGGAGGGGGACGCCTTACCGACTGAGCTAAAGGCGCCCCCAAGTGAAACATTTTCTAAGGTATATTCTCATAACTGAATAAACAAACTTACCTCACAAGACAATGTGATCACTGGAACACTGTTTGAAGTTAGAAAGCTTCCTGAAAAGTTACTGTTTCACTGTTGTTTATTCAGTTATGACAATATACCTTAGAACATGTTCAACTTCTCTGACGCACCCAAGTTTTGTTGCTATGCCTTCATCATAAAAACCTTACGCCTGCAATCTTAGTTATTTAGTCGTAGTAAGACAGTGTGGGGAAATTAACTTTTTTGGATTAAATTCTATTCTAAAATGTGTTTACGTTGACATGGCATATGTGGTGGTATATCATATATTGATCAGGTAGCTGGAAGAGAAAAAGGAAATGCAACTCATAGAGAATATAGATTTGAGTCACGTGAGAGTCCTGTTTCCTGAGTTGAAACTTAAACGGCCACGAACAGACAGTTTGATTCATATCATGATGTATACCCACAGCTATACTGCTATAGTGAGTCTGTATGGGGGTTTATGGTGCAATTTCCAAAGACTAATTAAGACAAAAACTCCTAAAATGTCCTCGTCGGTTTTGCAGCAGAAGCTTGCGTAATATACCTTATGATACACACGCGCGCACACAGACACACACCTACGTTACCAACAGTGGACAATCGGTCCACTATTCTAGCAGCCCCGTTGTTACATCCCCTTTGTTAAGATACCTGTTTGCACAAATTCTGGAGAATGCTTGTTGTCAAAATGACTTTTTGGCGAAATCAGTGAATATCTCCTTATGATCCGCTCCCTGTTTTTTTTCAGGCACACGACAAGCGTTCACCAGAATTACTGCCTCTATCGGCACCGTTTGATATTTTACATTTAAAGATGATTTATTTGTTATGAGATTTGATCAAACTGAAATATTAATAATTTTTTTGAATTTACACCTAAAAAAAAGTTGGTCGTGTCCGTCACAGTAGTCATAATATAATATTTAGAAATACGAATTGCTTTACAGACATTATTTCTATCTACAAAATATGTTGTTGTGCAGTTTGAGTGGGAAGCAGTTAAATTAATTTCAGCCTTTTTCACACCTGTTTGAATCAGAATCGGTTCTCGTATGCAAGAAATGTGTGGTCAGACAAATATAGAAATAGCATGAAGAGAGAATACAAGTAAAAGCAACTTTAAATATATGAATAGAATATTTACAATACGAACTCTAAGAGAGAAATATTATGCATTTGTCCATTTAAAGTATTTAAAAAGTATATCGTTAATATTTTTAAATTAGTTTGAAACTATGAAAGAGTTATTCAGTTAAATAGACTTATAGAAGATAACTATTTTGTCAGTCACGTTATTTTCATTGCAGCCATTCTACATCGCTGTCTAAATGTTTAATGTCTACTCTTGAATCTTGGTGTATTTTCTTTGTTTTTACTATCACTTGAATGCAATTTATAATGTCTAATCTTGATGTATTATATGCCTCTGTAAAGCACTTTGAATGGCCCTGTGTCTGAATTGTGCTATAGAAATAAACTGGCCTGGCCTTGCCTTAAATAAGGGGAACTGTAAACTTAAACACTGGTGTCAGGTGCTAGTGGCATGTGGGAAGACATGAGCAGATTTAACATCACAAGTGTCACATGCAGGGCAGTTATTTTAAGTTCTTATTACACTGTATAGTGTTAAAAACATAATGTATTGTATTGATTTTGTAATGGGAGACTAAAATACCTTGTAAAAATAACTTAACACCTGCAATTTTAAAACACATGTAGTTATGTGAAATGCATGGGAATGGGAAACTGCTCATCCCAGTCATTTTTATAAGTGTAAGGCAAGGCAAGTTTAGTATGTAAAGCACAAGGCCATTCAAAGTGATTTACAGGGGCATGAAATACATAAAGATTAGACATTAAAGAAATGGTTGCCCTATATTACAGGGGAAACTCGCCTTTATTTGTTATAATTTTGATTATTATGGCTAACAGTTTATGAAAACCCCCAAATTCAAAATCTCAGAAAATTTGAATATTACATGAAATCAATAAAAAAGGGATTTTAAATACAGAAATGAAGGCCCTCTATAAAGTATAATCATGCACATGTACTCAATACTTTTGGGCCCCTTTTGCATGAATTCTCAAATCCTCAATTCCAATTAATTTTCCACAATATTCTAATAATATGAGTTTCTACTGTATGTATATTTGCCTTACCTGTGCTGTTATAGGTGTTATGCATCCCAGTCCTCCCTCTGTGTGTCTGTGGAGATGTTGAGAAGCTTGGCACTTTTAAAAACAAGCTTGCGGGCAAAACCTTAAACCTGAAAACCACCACCCAACTGTACTATGTGCTGCCTTGTTGACCTTTTTATACCCTCTGCTGTGTTTGCATGGGTAGGAGTTCTTGTTTTGTTGATACATTTGTAGTGCTGGCATTTCTTTTAGACTTAGACTGTGCATCTTTTTATGATATGCTTATGTCTTTCTGTATAAATCAATTCAGATTGCATCAGGATTTTTTCAAATTTGAAAGCTATTACAGAAGGATTTGTTCATATCATATGTTGCTAATTGGTTTGACTTGATCTTGATTGTCTTGATTAGTGGTGCATTTTGTTCTTAAAAACCTGCAAAAAATGCATTTTTCAAGACCATTACATACATAGTATTTTTTGCTTTAAAAAGTTAAAGGATGTATCAATAACTTTGGACGCTAATATGTTGTAAAAATTTAATTTTTTAGAGAGAAAGTTTATCCTATTATTTTTTTCAAAATAAGATGGCCAATAATTTATGTGACTTTTTTTCAAAACAAGAGGAGAGAAAGATCTGATGAAATGCACAGAGCATGCTCGCAATATGGAGCTTTAGGTTCACAATGCGAACACACATCTGGGTGGGACAGGCACTGACTGGTAACAAAACCGACCCACAACTGTCATCTGACTCACTTTCGAAGGGTATATTGTGCCCTCATTTGTCAGGCAATTTAGCCACAGATGTGACCAACTGGTCTGTTCAAATAAAGGGGTATTGGGATATGGCAAGGCAAGTGTATTTCTATAGCACAATTCAGACACAAGGCCATTCAAAGAGCTTTACAGGGGCAACAAATACATCAAGATTAGACATTAGAAATTGTATTTAAGAGACAAAGAAAATACATCAAGATTCAGGATTAGACATTAAACATTTAGACAGCGATGTTTCCCCAAATTCAATACCATTCTTGCACTGTAAATGGAGCATAGCACAATCGCTTCGTATCAACTCGACAAAATAAACCGAAACTCATGAATCAACTTACGTCGATTTAAATTTTTGGGTGATGGCCTTAACGTATAGTGGACATTCATTTAGATGAAGAAGTTACGCACTTAAGCTTTAATACTAGATATATCAATACGAGATATCTTTTCTTTTTTTTCTGCTTCCAAAGAAACCCCAAATAAATAAGTCTGTGTGGGTGTTGAAAGCGCTGGTTAAAAATGAAACCACTGGCTGTAATTCTCACTATGAAAACACATGATCATCACTGCTGCTGCATAGACGTTATTACCGATCGTGTGTGTGTGTGTGTATGTGCTGCAAAAACCACAATGTTGCTACAGGCGTCGGCACCAGACCATAAGAATTTTAAAAAAATGCGCGATCGGTGGATGTCAATGGTTTATGCTGATGGGAACTGGGTGCTTGTTGACAGCTGGGCGACAGATTTCTACATATCCTTGTTTGTTTTTTCACCTATAATACCGACCCCTCGCAGTTTGTTTTTCAGTGTGGTTTTCATACTTTGGTGTGAAACTAGCGACCTACTATTCAACCTGTCAACAAAACATCCAGGGTGAAATTGAGATTGGCATGTTTGCATGATGGCAAGGCAGGTTTTTTTTCTATAGCACACAGACACAAGGCCATTCAAAGTGCTTTACAGGGGCATGAAATACATCAAGATTAGACATTAGAAATTGCATTTAAGAGATAGTAAAAACAAATAAAATACATTAAGATTAGACATTAAACATATAGACAGAGATAAAGTGACTAACAATATAGGTATATTCTATACAGCCTATTTAACTTAATTACTCTTTCATAGTTTCAAACTAATTTAAAAATACTGGGGAGTCTGTATTCACAAAACCATGTGGACCTGGCAATTTGACATGTTGAATCTTCTGCGACTCCTTGCAACGGCATCACCCATGCTGCATCGAGCAGTTCACACTGCTGCGACTTCTCCTGCGCGACGTTCTAAAACCATCTCGTTGTAAGTCGTTGCGAGGCAAATCTTTGGTCTGAACTGGGCTTAAAATAACAATTTGCAGAGAAAAACAAATTTATGAATTCCACTTACATATGATGTATTTATTTATTTAATTTTTAATCTTTTCATCTTCACTGTTTTCAATTTCTCATTTCAGTTTCTGCCTTTTGACGTTGTGTGGGGTAACAACAATTACAACAATTACTTATTTAAAACATAAAAATTAAGAAAAAATTTAATGTCAGTATCTATTTAAAATATGTTAAAATGCGTTTTCAACATACAGCTCTGGAAAAAAATTAAGAGACCAGTCTGGAATTTTCTTAAATCTTCATATCTGGGACGCTCTGGTGGTATAGTGGATAGAGCGCCTACCATTTTGGCTCCGGCCTTCGTTGCAGTGGTCGCGGGTTCAAATCCGACCCATGGGCCTTTACTGCAGGTCATCCCCCCTCTCTCTCTGTCTCCCCATTTCAACTCTGTAGTATTTGATAAAGCTTGAAAATGCCAAAAAAATAAACTTAAAAAAAAAAAAGTCTTCATATCTACATTACTTAAAGGCCTACTTCACCGGTTTGAATATGAAGGTGTATTGAATTCTGAGATCCTATGTAGTATAAATGTGCAAAAAAAAAAAAAAATCGGTTCATCCTAGCCTGAGAAAAGGCAGAAAGAGTGTTTTTTTTAACCCTATATTTCTCTTTCTCGTGACATCACAGAAAGAGAAATATAGGGTTAAAAAAAACGTACTTTGTAAATATTACTGTGACGTCACAGTAAAAGACATCACAGTAATATTTACAAAGTAAGTTTTTTTTTAACCCTATATTTCTCTTTCTGTGATGTCACGAGAAAGAGAAATATAGGGTTAAAAAAACACTCTTTCTGCCTTTTCTCAGGCTAGGATGAACCGATTTCAATTTTTCTCGCACATTTATACTACATAGGATCTCAGAATTCAATACACCTTCATATTCAAACCGGTGAAGTAGGCCTTTAATGGAAATGCTCTTAAGGAGAATATTTTGGGGGGAATTTAGTAGAATGTTGTCAGTAGTTAATAGTATAAAACAAAATGTTAATTTTACTCAAACAATTTCCTATAAATAGTCAAATGAGAGACACTGAATATTTGGAGCAGTTTCTTAATGTTTTTCAGCGCTGTATTTCAAAACAGATACTGAGATTTTTAAATGTCAATGTGACATTATGTAGCATAAAAATGTATATACAAGAAGTACTATAATTTACTTTTGATTGACCTACTGATATCTTAATTGGATTAATTAATTAAAAAGTTTTGCCTGTAAATGAAATAAAATAGCGAAAATGGCCTATGACAATTTATCAAAGCCAAACCTTCAAACATCTTGTTTTTTTTCCGACCATCGTAGCACAATCAATTGCCTATATATGACATTTCCTGTCAAACAAATAATTGATGGTAGATTGAGGTAAACACAAAATAAATAATTGAGATTGTAAAGGAATACACTCATCATACAGATGCAATTATCGTTATTATGTTCATAATTTCAGCAAGAAATTGTATTCAATCTTAAATATATAACTTTTGAACTCCTTTCATACTAATGAAACCTTTTTAAAATCTTTAAAATCTTCATATTCAGCTATCCAGTTTAGCGTAAGCTTTTTCAGCATTCACACCCATTTTCAGAAGGAAATGCATTATAGTTATTGTTATTATTTAATTTTTTCCATTTACAACTTTGTTTCTACACAACTACTTTTGTTCACTATGAGTATACGGAAAATAACAGACAGTAAGACGGTAGTAGGTTTTCTGCATTGTTAATTGTTTAAGCTTTTTACTGTCCAATGGAAAGGCAAGAT
Source organism: Hyperoplus immaculatus (assembly GCA_949357725.1). Taxonomy (NCBI): domain Eukaryota; kingdom Metazoa; phylum Chordata; class Actinopteri; order Uranoscopiformes; family Ammodytidae; genus Hyperoplus; species Hyperoplus immaculatus. The sequence goes on along the minus strand of OX442366.1, from coordinate 25,465,244 downwards.
GGGGACGTTGTGAAGAGAGATGACGTTGAGATTCTTGTTTTAAATACTTTATTTTGGATTTTTTTTAAGAACACAAACACACAACTGAAAAAGTGAACACGCAAATGAAAGACAAAATAAAATAAGCAACCAACATGGCGTACTCTACTTTACAGGTTTTAAGGACATTGTTTAAACTAAAGGTAAATGGGTCATTCTACAAAAACGTGCCATTTTGTGTCCCTGACACAAAATCTACCCCAATAAACTGTATTAACAACACAATTAAAAAAAAATAATTGGTATGATATGGTAAACAAACAATCTTCATTTAAAATCTTCATTAAATACTCATACATCGATATTTTTTTGCATTTTAAAGATTTTACAATTGTTTATCTGTTAAATATGGTAAAAATGGCTTGTCCCTCGGTTACATTTTTCTATTACAAGCAGCTTTTAGAGAGGATACAATCAAATTATCTGAAAACAACTTTAATTTGTGAAAAGCCTTAATTGTTAGTTAACAGATAATGCTTTTATTTTATTCTTGACCTTTTTGGAATATTGAAAAAAATTACATTTAAGTAATGTCCCTATGTGTTACGTCAAATGCGTTACTTTGGATAAACACGCCCCCAGGGACAATGCACTATCCCATAAGTGACATCATTTTCAGGAAGTGTCATCATCTGCCTTTTATCAGGATGCTGCCAAAGAGACAAGAAAGTGCTCATCTATTTTAATGAATTTTCATTGAGTTGTTTTTAATTTGACTGAAGGGGACGGTCATAGTGTGTCAAACTGCGTTACCATTATATCATGTATTAAAAAGTTAAACATTTTAAATTAAAATGTACATATAAAAACACATTTTAGCATCTTTAGAATGCACACCATGTGGTGTCATGGTGTCAACCACATGGCTAGTAATGGCTGCCAAAAGAATATTTTGTCAAACCTGTTACTATCAAACCTGTTACTATTAACCCTTTCCCCGCCATGACCCCATGTTTATTGTGTATTCAAACCAGAATAATTTATACAATACATGATTATAAATGTTATTTATATTAAGAATAGCATGTTTTGTCCCTAAATATAGTGTCCCTTCATTACTTATTTAATACAAGTTGGTGTTGGTAACGCGATTGACAAAGCACATGTCTATGTTGATTATTTTAGGGAAATAAAAAATAAATGAAAATAGCCTGAGATGGCACCACATATTTTTCTTACAGGTAAGGGTCTACTTAAACCAAATTAGTCCTTAAACACAATAAAAATAATACTTTGAAAATCTGATTTTCAGAGAGGGAAATGGAACGTTTTTGTAGAATGACCCAAATGTTAATCAAGATATTGAGATCTTGAGGAATAGAATGAGTTTAAGATCGAGGCAAGTGGGCGATTAATATCCAGCTGCTCAACCGGAGGGCGAATTGAAACCAGTGATAAGTCTCATTTCAGCCCCACACACACACAACTCCAAATCTGACAGTACAATCTGCACTGTTTTGTGTTAGAGATATTCAATTCTCAATAAAAAATTTCAGCTCAAAAAGCGGATTTGTATTTTTATTTGTTGTGTGCACTGACACTCAAAGGAAGTATTTTACATTTTACATACATTGTATTCTTTAAAGATGCTACGAGGAACTTTTAAATATTGCAGAATTTCATTTTTCCTCTGATGATCATAAAGGACCTGTAATACCAATACGAGACCATCATTGAAACAATAACAGTGAAACAGTAACTTTTTGGGAAGCTTTCTGACTTCAAACAGTGTTCCAGGGATCACATTTGTCCTGTGGGGAAAGTTTGTTTATTCTTCTTTGACGCACCCAAAGTTACACAGTTCATCTTTAACATTACGAAAACAACCAGTGACTCTGGTAAACATCATCTTGGCTAGAATGTTACTGGATTGCTTCACATCCTTAATTTGCTTTTCTGAATTCCAACAATGTCCCTAAATGTCTTTCAGCTTCCTGTCTCTGTCTGTCCCATCGCCACTTTCCCCCAAACGCTTAACGAAGGAGGAAATCCTTTAAGGAGTGTTTTCAGCAGCTATCTAACATAATAGCTGTGTTGACTGGTGCTAAATGGTGTGTGTGTGTGTGTGTGTGTGTGTGTGTGTGTGTGTGTGTGTGTGTGTTCATTTAACCTTTATTAATACTCAAGAGATCAATTGAGGGGTGACACTCATTTACAATGAAGTCAAGTCAAACAAATGCAAAGCAAAAACAACAATACAAACACATTAAAACAGTTACAGGTAGTGTTCGGCAGATTTAAGATAATATGTCTAAATTGGTTAAAGGATATGAAGGTATTTATTTGAATTTTTTCCTGTAAATTGTTCCAGGAGTCAGGGGCACTGACGCTAAAAGCTGTCTGTCTTTCCAAGCTCAGACTGGGCAGATAGCGGTGCTGATATGGGGCAGGATAAAGAGGGTTGGGCCTATTTCTTATCCCAGTCTGCAGTCATCCCTCAAGCTTCCTAATGGCACATCAGACCACCGAACGACCAACTCTCCAACATGATCCTGTACCTGCTCATTCTAGGTATGTGTATCCCACTTTACATTCAAGTTTTAACTTGTAACTTTGCACTGTGTAACTTTAGGTGTGTCAGAGAAGTTGAAAATGTTCTAAGATTTATTCTCATAACTGAATAAACAGACTTTCCTCACAGGAAAATGTGATCCCTGGAACACTGTTTGAAGTTAGAAAGCTTCCTGGAAAGTTACTGTTTCACTGTTGTTGTTTACAGCAGCAGGGCCCACAGTTTGGTTTATAAACATATTCTAGTTCAAGCTATGAACATCTTTTTTTATTGTTATATGTTGTGTCCACAGGTGTTGTGGAGGCACAAATAGCAAACGTGACAGAGGAAGAGTTGAGCCAAGTTTTGGGGAATCAAACATTCATCAACAACTCCACCCACAATGGTAAGATGATTTTAAAATAAACTAATGTTTCTGTTAAAAAGGTGGTGTCTTGAGTTAATTGTCTTTATCCATTCCAATGGATGGAAATAATTACATACAATAAAGTATTTTTTATTTATTTTTTTAATCCAACTGTATTTCAACATGCAAGTCATTAAGATTTTGAAGGTGCAGCAGATTATGACATATTTAAATAAAATAAAAAACTGAAATGTGATGGCATGTTTTGCTTAAAAATGACCATAATATGGGGTGTAGTTTTTTTACTTACTTACTGGCAATCAATGTTCAACAATTTTTTTTAGCTTTATGTGTGAAAATCACTGATTTGTATAGATACAAGACTCAATTTGTTGATTTGACATAACATGGAGAATATTGCTCAAATATTCTATTATATACGTATTATTTTTTATGTTTTGCGAGGATCATTTTGATTTGTTTTAAATACAATTTAAGAACACAAACACACAACTAAAAAAGTGAACACACAAACAAAAGACAAAATAAAATAAACAACTGACACGGCATACTCTACTACTAAGGACATTGTTTAACCTATAATTTTGAGCATTTTTTAAATAACTTTATTTAGAATATATATTGTACGAATATTCAATTGTTATACTCATTTCCCTGCAGCTACAATGACATCAGTCAACGTGACATCCAGTCTGTACGAAGATGACAAGAATAAAATTGAAGATTTACTGCGACAGAACCGGACTGTTGTAACGGAGGACGATGGTGAGTCTTTGTACTTATTCTGCAAAAGGAAGGAAACTCTGGTTCTTATCAGTGGCTTTCAACTTCCTTTACTTCAAATACACACTCACAATACAGCTTTAGAAAGTCCCTGCGTTCCAAATCTCATACTCTTTCTTTTCTCTATTCTACGTACTACATCTGACCATAAAAAAATAATCTAGTTAGGATGCAGTATGCTGTTAACTGATGGTCTCATTTGCTGTTACATGCAATGTATGATCATCAGAGGAGATATAAGGCTGTTTCAGACATTTTTAAAAGTTCCTCATAGTACTTTTAAATAATTGCGTAGTTTTACGCAAGTGGTATTTTGATTTTTTTTGATTTTTAGGTGGCTTGTTACTTGTAACGGAGTAATTGTTCTACTACACCACTGCTTTTAGGTTAGAAATCCTGAGGTATTTGATATTTCTTTGGTTATACTTCAGATATATTTTTTATTTTGTGACTTCGCAGAGAATTTCCAGGAACAGGAAAATTTGCTCCGACCTGGACGCTGTCTTCAGGAAGAGCTGATCAACTTCAGTCACCAATATTGTGGTGCAACTTTTGACGCAGAAATGTCGTCAATTGGCGTCGAATCATGGTGTGTCATGGAAAATATCACACGGTAAGATATACTGAGCGAGTCATTATGTGTGGTTTCTAATATCTCTACTCTGATTCATCCTTGATTTACCACAAGGGGGTGGTAGGATAGCCTAGAGGCAACGGGCTGACCAGTAACCATGAGGTCTCTGGTTCCTTCTCCCAGTAACCATGAGGTCTCTGGTTCCTTCTCCCAGTAACCATGATGTCTCTGGTTCCTCCTCCCAGTAACCATGAGGTCTCTGGTTCCTTCTCCCAGTAACCATGATGTCTCTGGTTCCTCCTCCCAGTAACCATGAGGTCTCTGGTTCCTCCTCCCAGTAACCATGATGTCTCTGGTTCCTCCCAGTAACCATGAAGTCTCTTGTTCGATCCCCGGCACCTGACAGGAGGGTGTTAGTAGTAAAACTATTGGTGGCTGCTATTTCATTTACGGTGCCCACCATCTCTTGTGTGTGTGTGTGTGTGTGTGTGTGTGTGTGTGTGTGTGTGTGTGTGTGTGTGTGTGTGTGTGTGTGTGTGTGTGTGTGTGTGTGTGTGTGAGTACGTATGTGTGAGCGAGAGTGTGTTTTTAAGAACCTGTAAAAAACCCTGTAACATTTATTTCCCCTTCTAAAACTAGTAAATCTCTAAAGAATTTTTAGGCCAGTGCATGTATGTACTACCACCGGCCTTATCTTCTAGCCGAGAGTAATTAGTGTCAAAAGGTCCATTATGAGTAGAGATTGGAGCCGGGAAATATCCTTCATTGGCATGCACACTGAGTGACTGCCTCTGCCTCTGCCACTGCCACTTCCTCTGTAGCGTTAAGTCTGTTTATGTTTAAACAGGAAATGGTCTGACCACAACAACAGTCTCGGTTTTACGCAGATGTGCCACAGGTTCCTAGTGTTTCTCCTTTTACGAAATGAGATCACTTTGGTGTGTAATGTGAAATATTAGGGTTAGGGACTTAGGGTTAAATTATTATTAAAAATGAATACAAATAAATAAATAGAAATAACGCTTTATGCAGCTCCTTGAAACTTTTATTTTCTTACATGGTTTGTATATTTTGTGTTTCCCCTGTTTGTTTGTCTTTACCCCTCCTCATGTCAAGTTAAAGGTCCAGCAATGTAAAGAGCTTTGATTCTGTAAAAACCAGGGAAAAACGCTCCTAAGTGGAGTCCATTTACCATTTACCATTTACATTGCTTTCTCTTTCTTATTGCAGCGCGTACAACAACTTGACGGAGTGTTTGGAGCTTGTGACTAATTATTTGGGCTGTTTTTACCCGAACCCCGACATAGAAGAGTTCTACCTGGACGTCCACTCTTACTACTTCCACAACTGTTCGAACGAGGAGATAATGCACGACGCGCCTCAATGGCTGGTGGTGCTACTCACACTGATCCCTGTCAGCATCATACCGATTCTAGTTTATCTGGTGGTGTGGAAAAGCAAAGTACAGGACTAAAAGCACTACAGATTTGAATCTACTTTTATATTTTATTTAATTTTTTTAAATGTTGTATTCTAATTAGGCACGGGCCACAGTTTCACAGTATTACAATTACAACTCTGACTGTGGGGTGACTGTGGCTCAGTTGGTAGAGCGGGTCGGCCGATGATCAAAGGGTTGGAGGTTCGATCCCCGCCCTGCCACCTGTATCATAGTTGTTGTGTCCTTGGGCAAGACACTTCACCCACCTTGCCTTGTGTGAATGTCGATAGTTAGCCTGCTATCGGTGTATGAATGTGTGTGTGAATGGTAACGTGTAAATGGGAACAGGTCTCCCTTGCAAAAGAGCCTTGAGACTCAATGGGATATACCTGTATGAATAAAGGTAAAAAAAAAAAAAAAAACTCTATAATGTTTGACTAAAAGCACTACACATTTCACACAATTTTTTTCTTTTTTGTATGCTAAAATGTATATGTTTTTAGGGTGTGGTTTTCATTTCCGCCCTGTTTCTTCTTTCTTATATGTTTAATCACATGTTTTTATATTCTTTGTATTTCACAATACTTTTATATTTTATTATTTAATTTTTTTCTGTATTGTTTGTTTAGTTTAGTTTTAATACAAAATAAATTAATAAACTTAAAACACATCTGTTGAGATTAGTATACCCGGCATTACTTCCAGCCTGACCACCCTGATTTTACACTAGTGACCTTGAATGTACTTTTTGAATTTGTTGTTGCTTTCATTATGTTTTGTAAGGTGTCCTTGGGTGTCCAGAAAGGCGCCAACAAATAACATGTATTATTATTATTACAATGACTCACACTACATGTAAGATATGAGAATCAGCTCCAGAAAATGTTGTATGTTTCTTTAAGAGAAAATAAACTGTATAATCCACAAACTAAAATTAAACATTTTGAAAAAATAATTCAGAACAGACTAGATAGGAATATAATATATAATTCATAAGAATGTTTTAATTAGTGTATAATAGCTTGAAAATAAAAGTTGTGTTTTTAATTTTTTCATTGCCTTAGAATGAGCCTTTTATATCTACATAGAAGCGGGGCACTGAGTCCGCCATGTTGCACCGCCATGTTTCTACAGTAGCAGAGAACGGCTATTATCTATACTTACTTGTAAAAACCCTTTACTGAAATAGCCTACTGGTTAATGTGTATGTTTTTATTGAAGGTGCATTACATTAAATGAGGGATTTTTGTAATGACGTAAAATGCCAAACTTGCTGCTTTTCGGGCAGAACATCAATTAACAACAGAGGCTGTATGTAAGATAAGGCAGACAATGGTCTTTCTCTGCAGATATGATCTAAAACAAAGACGTAGCCAGTGATAAGTGTGTGTGTGTGTGTGTGTGTGTGTGTGTGTGCGTGTGTCTGTGTGTGTGTGTGTGTGTGTGTGTGTGTGTGTGTGTGTGTGTGTGTGTGTGTGTTGTGTGTGTGTGATCAGTATTCAAGTGTGAGAAAGGAAACAGACCATCATTGTTTTAACAGGCCCCATCTCAACACATACTGTAGCGATAAACCAGATCTGATGCAATGTATTCGTCGCCAATACACACACATTAACATACTGTAGGATCGACCATTTACGACGGGATATCTGGTCATTATTGACCAACGTTAACCTTAAAAATCCACTTCTCTCCTGTACTACAACTCAAAGTGTGTGTTTGTCAATGCAAAATACTTACATCGGGAAATCAACACTTAAGACAACATATTTCACACTTTTTTAACTGATTTTCTTTTTAAAGGTGCACTATTTTACTTTGAGTGTCAGTGAAGAGAACATTTCTAAGGTATATTCCCATGACTGAATAAACTTGGATTGAATAAAATTGGATCCCTGGAAAACTGTTTGAAGATAGAAAGCTTTCTGAAAAGTTACGGTTTTTATTATTTTTGTTTACAGCAGCAGGGCCCACAGTTTGGTTTACAAACATGTTCTTGTCTTACGTTTGGTTCCAGGTTCCTCAAAATAATTTTGTTTTGATTTATGATGATATAATTATTCAACACTAAGAATTACATGTAGAGTAAATACGTTTTGTAAACTAGCTGCAGGCTCTGTGAATGTAAACAAATCCCACTCCTCTGAAACTGCATAGTGCACCTTTAAGCTTTGTGTTGTAAAACAAAAAAGACAAAAAACCTGAAATGCAAAAAACTACTCATAGCGATGTGTTAAAAAAAGAGGACACATTGCCACCTACTGGTTCAAATCAGGTAAAGTGAAATTAATACTTACAATAAAAATAAATTGTGTGATTTTCTTTCATTTGTCTAAACTTTTAAACTTACACAACATATAAATAATTAATTGTAGAAGTAAAAGGCTTTGTTTAAAAGCCAAACAGTGACACACAGTCGAGCCATCAGTGACTATTGTTCAAGGACAGATAAGGTAACATCAAAGAGAGATGGCTGTTTTTGAAGTATCTTCACCTTTAGAGGTAAATCAGTGTGTGTGTGGGGGGGGGGGGTTCTGTGTGTGTGTGTGTGTTTGTATTTAAATGAGATGTAGGTGCACAGAGAAAGTTAGGAGCTCATTCTACTTCCATGAGAATACGGGACGGGAAGTGATTTTATGTTTTAGACAACGCGACAGTTACTGAGGTAAGTCATGTTTCTATCTGATTTCAGCAGCATGTTTAGGCAAGTTTATTTCTTTAGCACAATTCAGACTCAAGGCCATTCAAAGTGCTTTACAGGGGCATAAAATACATCAAGATTAGACATCAGAAATTGCATTAAAGAGAGAAAACAAATACAATAGTTTACATGTATGCATGGATCTTTTTGTAAGTATTTTTTGGAATCTGACTATCGAAAAATAACTATATAAGTTGTAAGTAATTTTGTAAAGGTATCACATGTAAAAAGTACAAGAATTCAAAGTACAGAACTGTTTTCAGCTAAGTGCACTTCAAAGTCAGAAAGAAAACGCTAGCTCAAGAACCTTTTCAGAGTGTAATGTATATTCAGTGGTGGAGAGTTTGGTTGTGAATAATATACATTTAAAGTGTGTGTGCGTGCTTCTATGCGTGTTTTCTATAGTGTTTTTGTATTTTTATCATGACTGGAAATAGAGGTCCACACTTGGTCAATGTAGACCGATAGTCCACTGTTGGGAATGTAAGTGTGTATGTGTGTATATGAGAAAATACCTTAAAATGTAATTTTCTTGTAATTTTTTTGTATTAAGATTGTGTTTGTGTCTGAATCGTGTTTGAATCGCATGTATAGAGAGATACTGCTGTGCTCTTTGATGACACATAACAGGAAAACCACACACACACTTTGCCTGCGGGGGCTTAGACGCAGTAAAAATGTGATTTTTATTGTTCTTTGATTATCTGTCTGTTTGATGTCTAGACACGCGACAACTTAACCCATCCTTTTAAGGAAGTGTGGGCTGATTCAGAACAAGAAAAGCATTCATGTTGTATGTTTTCTAATGAGTAGGCCTCCACCCCTGTGCCACTTTAAGACAATGTATCTTTATGTGTTAGTATTGAAAGGTGTTTTTACTTGAATTCTGGAGAACGCTTGTTGTCAAAATCACTTTTTTCTAAATCTGTGAATATCTCCTCATGATGCGCTACCTGTCTGTTAACAAAGGGTGCACTGCAGCTAGCAATTTCTCGTTTCCAGAGCCTAGGCTGTGTATTAATACTGCATTTTTTCCCCGCACTGTACAGACAGGTAGCGGATTGTGAGGAGATATTCACTGATTTTGACTGAAGTATTACATTCAACTGTGGTCTAATTCTTTCCTGACATTCTTATTTTATTTTTTAAATGTCATTCAAGAGAAAGTTTGCTTAAAGATTTTGATTATATTCAGGTAAAATGATCAAACTTCCGTTGTTCCCCGGGATTAATAATCCAACGTCTCTGAGCTCAGCGTCAGAGACTTCAACTGAGCAGGAACAGGAAACATGTAAGTAATAAAAACACTTTACTTGTACTTTTAAGCATTGATACACACTTTGTCACTGATATTCTTCCCATTCAGGATCGCTGGTTGACTCATTGGTATCCAGAATTTAAAGACATAGACTGATTACACTTTGATATAACATAAAAAAAGTTTTTTTATTTAAATTAATCTTATTTTTATTTTCCATGTAGGGGAAGGTGGGGTGATTTGTGCAACTTTTTACTCAAAGTGATTTTAAAGTGAGGCCTTGACAGTTATGTCTCCAACTCAAATATGTACATATATTTCAGGATGTTGTGCATCCCTGGCAATAAAAACTTTGGATCTGGAATAAACTGTTTAAGAAATATAGCTTTCGGAAAAAAAGTTGTCTTGTCGCACAAATTGTGGAATTGAGATGTCACTCTCTTCTGAGCTACTGTAGACAATCACTTTCTTTTGGTGACCAGCGTATACAGCCATGCCACTGGCACAACTCTCAGAAATGTACTTTGCACTAGTTGCTCCGTGCTTGTGGAACCAACTGCCACCTGACAAATGTGATTCCCCCTACATTTCTGCCTTTAAATCAAGGCTCAAAACCCATATGTACACCCTGGTGTTTCCTCCCCATTAACCTCTGCACTACTTACTTACCTCTGCACTACTATCTGTGTTTATGTGGATGTATGGGCTTTACGTCTTTTATTTTGGTTATTGTTATTGTACCTTCATTGTTTACCTACTGAATGCACTATGTACAGCACTTTGGACAGTGCAAACTGTCATAAATGTGCTTTTATAAATACATTTTACTTACTTACTTACTTATAACTCACCCAGGCCCTTGCGCACAAATCACCCCATCCCCAGAATTTTGGATAATAGGCATGATGCAGCAATTTAGGGTTGACATTGTGCTAACTATATAGACTCAAAGTTTAGCATACCAAAGCACTAAAACATGTGTCAAATGTTTTCAAACGTGTCTATAATTGTTCAGACACAATAATCAAAAAACCTTGATCATGGAAATTTTACTTTGAAAGGCAAAACACAGTTTTTTGAGCTTAAATGTGCTTATATCTTATTCCTTGTGTCTCCCTTCTTTACAGGATGAGTCAAATGGATGGCTCTTCTTAAATATGTGGTCACATTTCCAATTTCTTCCACGGTTTTCTAGAAACAAGGGGTTTTGCAACTTCCAAAACGCACAAATCACCCCACCTTCCCCTATAGCACAACATGCAATTTTTACACAAAAGTGATAACACATATTTGTCATTTTCAACTGAAAAAATTGAACACAGTTTCTATTGCACTTAATTTATTTCCAATACATGTCACTACTACTACTACTACTACTACAAATAATAATGAATGTATTGTTTGTTTTAGCTACAGATTGTCTCAGAACCAGACAAGAGTTGACCTGTCTTCACCTGCGTCCAGTGATCATCCTCTCAACACTTTGCTTGTTGCTGCTTGTCACTTGTGTTTCACTGTCTGTCCTGTGTAAGTTCATTAATATTATAGTATATCATTATAGTATATTATATTATAGCTATTGATGTAAGAGTTCAAAGTGGGAACTAGACAGAAAGAGTGAGCACAAAACACACATTTTGGTTTAAAAGTTGAAATGTAATTGTTTTATTTTAAAAGATTTTTGATAGAATACGTTTATTTTCTAAAATGACAAAAAAAATTGATATTACACTAGAGTCTTGGAATCATGTTCTGCCGACCAAAAAAGCAAATAAGTGTTTATTTTCAAAATGTTTAACTCAATTGAGTCAGTGTTGCTTTATATACTGTATAATATCTTATTTTAGAGGACTTTGTGTATGTAATTTCTATATTATAGTTACTTTGTACTGCATTTCTTGTATAAAAGGTGTTGTGCAAATACCTTTTATCATTATTATTATTATAACAAAATAGTGATTCTGTCTTTAAATTTCAGATACCAATGAGTCAACCAGCGATCCAGAATGGGAAGGCCTTCTCTTCGACTACCAAAACATCAGTGACAGTTATCTCACTATTTCTAAAGTTAACAGCGAGTTGAAGAGAGACAATGACATCATGACAGAGCGTAGCACATGGCTCCACGAGCAATACACACTTCTCAACAGGACCACGGCAAAACTAATGTCCGTAAATCTCGCTTTGAGTTCGGAAAGCACCGAATTAACGCAGAAAATCGTGAATCTAACTAATACAAATCTGCATCTCACACAAGAACATGAGCGTCTAGTGCGGTACACGTCCGAGCAAGACCAAGAAAAGCTTAATATGTCTCAAACTATCACAAATCTGGTTGATTCTTGTAGCAGGCAAGAGGAGGATAATCAACACCTAGCAGAGATAAACAACCTCCTAAGGGACGAGCTAGTTCAAGTGAAATCGGACAATCGAAACCACATGGAAATCAATGTTAAATTTCAAGAAGAAGTTAAAAATCTGAGTACAAAGATTGGAGAATTGTTGAACCAAAATGGCGGCGGTGAGGACACAGTAGCAGATCTTCAAAAGCAAAATCAAAACCTGAGTAAGATGTTGATGGAGAGCAAAAAGGAACTGGCAGAGAATAAGGAACGGAGGAAAAATGAGACGGACCAGATGAAGTCATTGAAGGAGGACTATCGCTCCCTAGACCTCTACTGCCCTGTCATCAACAACAAGACAAAAGGTAGGCTACAATTATGCGCTTTTTCACCCCAAAGTAGCTTTAATTAAAGGGGCAGTCAGTGATTCTGGAGAAAGTTTTGTTGTAAAAAAAATATGTGTTCATAAACAGCCTAAGCTATGTAAAATGGTATGTAAGCTTTGATAAGTATTTGGCCTTGTGCTTGAATTTTGACCAACTTATTGTCACACTTACTATAACCTATGACTAAATTGCTCACGATAGTTAGATTGCACCCAGTGTGGTAGCTGCTGCTATCAGTGTATGAATGTGTGTGTGATTGGGTGAATGTGTACAAAAAAATTTAAAGTGCTTTGGGTCTGTGAAAAAACAGAGAAAAGGACTATATAAGTAGAGTCAATTTACCATTTCAGGTAAATGATAAATTTTTTACTTTTTCCACAACAGAGCGGACCTGCAAAGAGTGTCCCGAGAGCTGGAGTCTGTTTGATACAAAGTGTTACTACTTCTCCTCCCGTGCGCTAACCTGGAGCGACAGCAGAGACTGGTGTCGGACACAAGGGGGCGACCTGCTCATAGTCAACACTCAACCAGAACAGGTAAGACATCATCAGACTAATTCAGGGAGATAACAAAATGAAATATTCATTATAGTCATTAATTGACCTTTGTGTGGTTGATAATTGTTTTTATTTCAAATACATTTTTCACACTTTTAGTTTTTTTTCAAGGGTTGATAATTAATTTAAATTTGTTGGGGTCTGCGACCAAACCAAACCTATATATATATATATATATATATATATATATATATATATATATATATATATATATATATATATATATATATATATATATATATATATATATATATATATATATATATATGTTATTTTAAAAAAAATCAAAGATAAGTGAAGTAGGCACTTAAAAAAAATTATTTGAACAATCTTTCATTGTCTTTTCAGGGCTTCATCTTTGAAAGCAGCCAGGCTCTGGAGCAGAGCGGCATCACCAGGTTTTGGATCGGTTTGACGGACGCGAAGGAGGAAGGAGAATGGTTCTGGGTGGACGGCAGCCCAGTCACTACAAGGGCACAGTGAGTCAAAAACGCCCATTACCTTTACACACTGACTGGACCTATACTGCATGTTAATTGGAAGCAAATATTTCAACTTTTAATACATTAAAGGTGCTATGAGGAACTTTTAAATAATTCTGAAACAGTCTAATTTTTCTGATGATCATAAATTACATGTAACAGCAAATAAGACCATCAGTGCAAATAATTACATTTTTTAAATAGTTTTTCTTCCAAAAACACTAACGCTTCTGTCCGAAGGGGGTGGAGGAATTAACAAAAAACTGAAAGTTCCTCTGAGCACCTTTAAAGCAGCAATAACTGATATTCTTATATTAATAACAATATTTGCAGGTACTGGGTGAGCAGAGCAGGACATGGGACTGAGCCCGATGACTGGAAGCTGGACAACCCTTCAGGAGAAGACTGTGGACACATAGATACCATTGAAGAGGCACTCAGTTCCTGGATGGACGGCTCCTGTACAAAGCCCTATCGATGGATCTGTGAAAAGAATGTTTAGATTGTCCAATAACATTGATGCCATTGTGTGTGTTTAAGTCTTTTATCTTACTAAATCCTTTTTTTTTAAAGATTATTTTTTTGGCATTTGCAAGCTTTTATTATATAGTACAGAATTGAAATGGGGAGACAGAGAGAGAGAGGGGGAATGACATGCAGTAAAGGTCCATGGGTCGGATTTGAGCCTGCGGCCACTGCAATGACGGCCGGAGCTAATGTGTTACGTGCCCTATCGACTACGGCTGTATCCTATTTTGTCATGGTTACTGTGTATTCTAATGTCTTCATTATTGCATTGTCTTATTGTAAAGATAGTTGTAAAGACCTCAGGAGGAAAGCTTATATAATAAGTATCCTTAAAAAATCAGACATTTTAATTTTCAATTTCATATATTTCTCTCTTTTTCAGGTATATTTTCCTTTTCTGTATGCAGGACTTTAAAGGGCTTTATATATTATGTTTACAGGTGCTGCTATGTCTTAAATGTTTGAGTTATAACATGGTGATGGTGTTTTTCTTTTCAATATAAAATAACACTTGACCTTCAAAGTCCAATTTTCCCTTGCTCTATATTAGAAAATAATACATATTAAATAATAAACCATTTGTTTTTTCTTACTTTTGAACATTTTCATGAGGTGTACATTTAAATAGTTAACAGACAGTTTTTTCTTAAAAAGGTAAAAATCAAAACATTATAAAGTTGCAAAATTCATTTGAAATACTCCTTAATAAAACACGATTATGAGACATGTAAGTTTGTTTTAAACATCTTGTTAAATTACAGATCTACATACCATGTGTTAGAAAATTCAAATATTGTTAAAACTAAAAATAGTGCAAATAAAAAAACACATTTTCCTTTTTCCTCTTTTTCAAGTATATGCAGATTGGATGCACCAAACTGCGAAAAGATGATTTTTAAAATATTTTTATTTTCAGAATACAACTGTAGTTCTGCATATACTAACAATTTCCAAGAAAAGATATCAACCAACCATAGCTTAATCTGTTTAATAATAATCTAATTTGGTTTGTGGCACATACATGTTGTTTACACATTTCTCCATTTGAATTTGGTGTGTAAGCATGACATCACTTTTTTATCGGAAGTAAACACAAACAATGTCATTAGCTTAGGTATTTGTTTGTAAACCTAATTATTTTACACTTGCTAGACATCAAATATTAGGCAGAAAATGTACATTTTCGAAATTGAAACGTTAATTTTTCCTTTTGACAAAACACACAGACACAAACTACAACAAAATATCTAAAAAAAAATTATATCACATTAAAGGCATCAGACATTTTGGCATGTTCTTGATCTGTTGATACAATTAAAAATATAATATAATGATAAATATCTCAATCTCCACTCTAAATATATCTTGATATGACATTTCGATTTTTAATTACTCTAATTCAATAATCATAACAGTGTATTTGGCATTGTGGTAGGCATAGCAATGCAGATTTCTTCATGAAAAGCAATACCATGACTAGGGATGTAATTTATAATCACCTGTTGTATCATATTTTACCGTGAATTAGACACAAAATACAGTACAAATTCATGAAAGTTCTGAAACTCATGTATCAAATTTTACACTGTAAGCATTATAAGGTTAAAGGTGCTCCGAGGAACTTTCAGTTTGGGTTAATTCTAGCGGAACCCTTTACACAAAAGAGGCAGTGTTTGTACAACTGTTTCAGAAATATATCAAAGTTCCTCGTAGCAACTTTAAAGGACCACAATTCACATTTAAATGGAAACCTAACTAGCAACTACTCCTGCTTCGGTTTTCTCCTCCTGCAAAGTCTAAAGCAAAATCTAATTGATCCTACTACAATGGCTGTCAGCATCAACAAAACTGCTAATAAAAAGCATATAACGTCCATCGAATAATAGGCATACCAGGGCATCCTATAAGACTCTGTGCATAAATGTTTAGCCCCCTTGTTCCTCATGACAAATTCAATCCAGAAAATGGCTGTGTCCAGAGGGTGCATTGGCTTATCGCGATGAAGAGAAGACAGACGTTTCATGTTATTAGCGTACGAAGGATTGTGAAGAACTTCTTGTAACGTTTCTAGAAAAGTCTCACGCGTTAGATCCGACGCATCTATCATCTTCGCAGCTCCCCGTGCCTCCATTCTCAAGATATTCTCAAACTGGTCGAACAAAAGAGGTATGCCCACTATCGGCACTCCGTGGTAGATCGATTCGTAGACCCCGTTCGTTCCACCGTGCGCGACAAAGGCCTTGACTTTCGGGTGTCCCAAGAGGTCGTTTTGGGGCATCCATTTTACCACAAGGGTGTTGTTGCCTAAATTGTTGGGGACTTCGCCAGCGTGCTTCCAAATTACCTTTTGGGGGATTTTCGCGAAGGCAGCGGCGATTTCTGAGGTGATTTCCATAGGTAGGCCCTTGACGAGAGTACCGAGGGACATCAATACGACTCCGTGATCTCCCGAACTTTGAACAAAATCTTCTAGCTCTGGTGATAGTGGTTGGGAAGGCTTACATTGAAAGCCACCAATGTAGGCGACATTTGGCATGGTAGGTCGCGGGAATTCAAAGACAAAATCAACTCTCATAAGCCACACGTCCACCGCTTGTAGAAGGTGGTAGAAGTTCACATCTGGACCAAAATACCTCTCGACAAGCCTATCGTAGTGAGGGCATACGATGAACTTGTCAACGCAAGTGTTGAGCGCATACTGGAAAGTGTTCTTGGCCCTTTGCCCTAACGTCATTTTATCCGACACGGCATATCCTGAATTTGGAACGTAAGAAGTCGGAGAAGGCGCTACTATGAAATGGCCTTCTCCACTGGTGACCCATCGAACATTCAAAACAGTCGGTAGCTTCAGTTCATGCGCGACCAAAACTCCTGCTGGCAATCCGGGGTCAATGAGAACCATGTCAAAGTTTGAATCACGAATACTCTGCATTAGGGTCTTGTTTTCGAACATCTCCACCACTAACAGACTCGCCTGTTGGTGGATTTTCGACAGAGCACCGAGCATTTCCCAGTAGAATGTCACAAAACCGATAAGAGTCGCCCCCTTTTTCTTAATCTCCAACATCTTGACGAGGAAGGTCACAAAGAAGTCCTCCTCCTCAATGCTGATAGCTTCCGGTAAGGCGACAGTTATCGAGTTGTAGTGTGGAGCGATTTCTTTGACGTACCAGCTAGTGGCGGTGCGGATTACAGTGATTTCATGGCCCCTTGTGTGGAGGCTTTGGATAAGTAAGTTCATATTGACCCAGTGGCTTCCGTCCACCGGGAATACAAGGATTTTCCCGCCATCGACATTTGGACTGTTTAGGAGGGTCAGACTCGCTACTAGAAGCAGTAATGAAGCTCCTTGGAGGCACCCCATCGATTTAATCTGAGGAGAAGAACAAACAAAAACTACAAGTTTAAAATGTGCTCCGAGGAACTTTTAGTTTGTGTTGATTCTTGCTGCCCCCTTTGGACAAAAGCGGTAGTGTTTTTACTACACCAGCTGTAGTTCTTGGGTGAGCGTACCCATGACAAAGGCATTGAGAAAAACTATATACAAATCGCATTATTTGCACTGATGGCCTCGTTTGCTGTTACATGTACTTTATGATCATCAGAGGAAAAATGAGACTGTTTCAGAAATATTTTAAAAGTTCCTCGTAGCACCTTTAAAGAAAAATAGCAATATCACAATCTCATACATAATTTGAAACCTAAAGGGAACTAGTAACTGTTGTAGGAAAAGTACATTTTAGAGATTTAATAACAGTTGCACCTGTTGAATCTACTAAGTCTCTCAAACTTGTGAAAATAAATGTTGCACTGGATTCCTGTAGCTAGATTAGAATGGTAATAAAGGCACATTGTGGCCGACAGATGAACTCCTGCTTATCAGTTCAAGGATGGGTCACACAGAGTCCACATTATACTCCTTATACAACGTATTGTGATAGTGGTAGGATGGCCAAGTGGAAAGAGTCCCACCTGTTAACTTAATTATAGGCATTAAATGGATAAATTCACTGTAAAAAATTGAAAGTAAAAATTATTTTCTAGATTTTTTTATGAATGTCCAAAAAAAATGTTTGTTGCATGAACCCAATATCATGTCATTAAAATAGATTTAAAAAAGAATTTAATTCTAAAATATATATATATATATTTCTAGTCAGTTCTGCTTGTGCTCATTGCTGTACTGCAAAGCGTGTTGTATGACCCTTGTTCTTGTCATTAAAGCAAAGTTTAGTTTCTAATTTTAATTCCTCTAAATCAAAAATCTCATTCCTTACATGGATTTTTTTGCACACCAGAAGTAAATGTATATATTTAAATGTTTGATGTCTAATCTTGAATCGTGATATATTTTCTTCTTTTTACTATCTCTTAAATGCAATTTCTAATGTCTAATCTTGATGTATTTTATCCCCCTGTAAAGCACTTTGAATGGCCTCGTGTCTGAACTGTGCTATAGAGATAAACTTGCCTTGCCTCAGATTCCAAGAATGACCTGATGCTTGGTGATACTAAGGTCCCTAATCTCATCAGTCTGCAAGTACTTGCTAAACTAACCGGCTGAAAACATGTCCTCAAGTGTTGAATTACCTTTAAGCTATAGTCTATTGTGGAGAAATTTCAGATGCAAGGCAAGGCAAGTTAATTTTTATAGCACAATTGAGACACTAGGCCTGTCAAAGTGCTTTACAGGGGCATGAAATACATCAAGATTAGACATTAGACAATTGCATTTAAGAGATAGTAAAAAACAAAGAAAATACATCAAGAATTAGAGGACTCCAACACCATGCATTCTCACTAACAGATCAATCACTTTTTCATACCATAACTAACTTTGCAAACCGCCATAGTCTTGCAGAAGTTATCATAACGTAAATACACAAGTTAGTGACAAGCAACACAGTCTTTTTTTTCAGTTATCATGCCAAGCCATTTAAAAAACTAAATGATTTTTATTTCCTAAAACTAGAAAATGCATTTCCTGCTGAAAATGTGTGAGAATGCTGAAAAAGCATAGTATGAAGATTTAAAAAGAGTTTGAAAAAGGTCTTTTTAGTATAAAGAGTTGAAATGCTCCAGCATTCACACTAATACATTTTTGCTTTTTTTTTTTTGTCTTCATGGTCCCATAACTATTTTGACATTCAACTGACATCACTGCAGTGTGTATATTCTTATAGCCCAGGTTGTCCTGCAGAGAAAGATGTCCATAGCTTGATTGTGCATCACAGGGCACATGTGTTACCAGGTTTAGTAGATAATAAATCCAGAAGGACCAGACATGGCCTCAGGACAAAGTAGTATTAACGTAACTTAAAGTTCTTAACGCTTTGCATAAAACACAAGAGTTGAAACTTACCTAAATTTTCTGAGATAGTGTAGAAATAATGTGCGTTTTTCAGCCTTATTTTGCTCCAAGTAAAGCCCAGTCCGGCGCATGTGTGTATGGCCAAGAAACCAAAGTCTAAACTAAACTAAACCCGCTTATTGTGTTATGTAAGAGAGAGGGTCCTGCGGGAGGAAGGGGGAGTAGTTATAGTAAATGGACTTCAGATGTTTTTGTGTGTGTGTGTGTGTGTGTGTGTGTGTGTGTGTGTGTGTGTGTTTCGAAAGGGGAGGAGAGGGAATCCGTTTTCGTAGAGAGCCCCCGCCTATCCTGGTCCAACCAGACCATCGTACTTCATTTCATTTGTACAGACTACTGAAGGGAAAATTAAATTTGGCCGGAAGTAGGTAGGCGGGCGGAGCCAGGCTAGCCCCCGCTCTCTGTCCTGCATAAACACAGCAGTCATCCTGTTAAACTATTGTTCTCTGCCAAGGTAACCCTGGAGCAAGGCACCAAACAGTGCCAAATGTCTTAAAGGCAGGTCACTCTGACATCTCTCCATATCCTGTGTGTGTGTGTGTGTGTGTGTGTGTGTGTGTGTGTGTGTGTGTGTGTGTGTGTGTGTGTGTGTGTGTGTGTGTGTGTGTGTGTGTTTAGGCTACTTGGGATAAAAGCTGTAATAAAAGAAAAGTATATATTTTAATTTTACAAAATAAACTAACCAACTTTCAGGCTTTCCTTGGAATTTTTCTGAGCTCCTGCACCAGTGTCAGGGGGGGTGACACCAGTTTGTAAACGCTGCCATACTGAGAAATACAGAGAGAGTTTTGTGGAGCTGATAGGCGATAGTTAGAATGTAACTGACATTCATAATATGAAAAAGTTACGCACTATAGCTTTAAGTAAAACGTACGCCTACTCAAGCAAATTCAGTTCATTTCTTTCCTACAGAGAAAGGGTAAGTGAAACTAATGTGGGACACACACACACACACACACACACACACACACACACACACACACACACACACACACACACACACATCGCTTCTGCTTTCACAACAAGGTCACGTGTCGTCTATAAGGAAACAGAATGTTAATACTCCGCTATATATCTCACTGCGAGTCAGCGCAAAGGCATGACACACATTTTGACGTCTAACAACTGGATTTCTCCATCGAGATGTCCCGTAACTTTGCCCTGACCCTGCTTGTCTCGCTCTTAACCGGGAGCTTGTTGTATCTATGCACAGCTGACGTCGGGGATTTTGCTCCTTGTCTGTCTTTCTTCCACAAGCAATGGCCTCCGAAAGGTCTGCAAGGTACACCGATATGTCAACATTATTTCAACCAGTATCACTTCGCTACACTGTACAGTCGACCGAGGCGCTCGCCGTTGTTTTCGGGTTATGTTTACACAGCGCCGCATGGGAAGAGACCCAGTGCGTCATGGAAGTTTGAGCCACAGGTGAGGATATCTTAAACCATACACTGTCTGGTTGTCTAATTCACAGTTTCATTTAGTATTCTAATGTATTTGTGTGTTTTCACGTGTTTGTATTGTAGGAGATTTCTTTTAAATGGACCGTGAGTCTAATAATAAAGTTGATGATGATGAATAATGCCCACCCTTTGGAAAACGCCTCTTGAAAGATACGTTAAAAAATATAGCATTCAAAAGTGTATTTAACTTAATAATTGCTAATAGAACAAGTGAAAATGTACTTGGTTAGATTTCTTTAACAGAAGAAGCAATATTGTATTGTTGTCCCAGCTAGAGCAATAGATATGTTGTGCAACTTTGTGTGTCTGAGGTAGTTTGCAATGTTATTGCCATTGTTTACACTTATTCTTCCAAATGTTCTATTATAATATTATTCCTTTTGTATATTCTAACATACACACTTCAGCATCAGTTATGTAATGAGTTTTTTCACCACATTATCCTTGAAGTGAAAGAGGAAACGAGCCCCAGGAAAGGAGAAGTGTCTCACATATGTATTGTCTGTCAACTCTCAATGGCACAGACATAGAATGTTGTGTCCTCTTTTTATTATTTACCATGAGACTGATTGTGGTCTGCTTCAGGTGCATGTTATATAATTAGAATATGATGGAAAAGTTCAATTCCTCCAAATTTGACTTTAAAAAGTGAAAATGTCTATAAATTCTAGATTCATTAGACACAAAGTCACGCCACATTAATGCAAACAGCTTCATCTCCGTGGTTGCCCCGAAACTTTGGAGCAGCTTATATTCGCTCATCTGAGTCTCTGGAAACTTTCAAGTCCACTCTTAAAACTCACCTTTTTTCACAGGCTTTTACATTTTAATGAATTGTTTTGTGTCATTGCTGTAAGTGTTTTTTAATGTGTGCTGTTGTATTTTAATTTATGTATTTTATGTAAAGCACTTTGGTGAATTTAGGTTCCTATAAGGTGCTATATAAATAAAAGTGACCTTGACCTTGACCTTCATTTGTTCAGTTCATTTCCCTCTGAATTACACATTAAAGCAAAACAACATATTCAACTTAAACTATATCTCTTTTTCTCTCCACCCTCCATTATACATTCAGTTCATTGCCAAACGAGTTGACACAAAGTTGATTAAGCCTATTATCAGCTCCACAAAACTCTCTCTGTATTTCTCAGTATGGCAGCGTATACAAACTGGTGTCGCCCCCCCCTGACATGAGCTCAGAAAAATTCCAAGAAGAGCCCAAGAAATGTTCCAATTGTTAATTGTGATACACTAATTGTCAAAAGACAATTTATCTCAAGCATTATATTGTGATCCTGGGAGAATGGAATAGAAAAAAATATAAATACAGGCATGTCCATTTAGGGCTTCAATACATACTCATCTTTAAAATTACACCACCTTTTTCTCTCATATCCATGTTGGCGTACCCCGGACCTACTGCACTATACTTTTGTATGGTCAGATGTAGTATGCAGAATAGAAAAAAGAAAGAGTATGATATTTGGAACGCAGTCTAAGTCTCTTTTTGTCTCCATATAGTTGGCGTACCCCGGAGCTGATGGCAGTATGCTCCCCTTCCCCCCCGGGCCGGTGGATCAGAATGTGTTAGAGTCCCAGGCTGTATCACTGGACTACATCAACTCTACCTACTCCAGAGGACACCTCAACCCCAGTCTGCACCACCAGACCCACGAGGACAGAGCCGCTACATTCACACTCACCAATGTAGTACCGCAGAAGGCAAGATTGAGATTTCTTTTTTTTAAATATGTCCTATAGCTTTAAATACAGACAAAGATTAAACAAGAATTCAAGATATGTATTGCTGATTGCACTTTTTTTTTTCAAATATGTTTTTTTGCTTTTTTGCATGCAAGTAAAAATAGCATAAATACAGATAAAAATAGAGCAAAGGTTCTGGATATTTATTGGCGTTTGCACAGCCTATATAAGTACAGGAATATCAGAGTTATTATGTGATTCCCAGCTTTAAAAAAAATATTTATATAAAATAATAATAATATAAAAAAAAATATATGTAATCTATACATACATATACAGTATATCCAGATACATGCACACACACACACACACACACACACACACACACACACACACACACACACACACACACACACACACACACACACACACAGGTATTTATAAATATAGGCCTAGACAGCTAAAGAAAAAAAAGTGCAATTCCGTGCCAAATTGTAAATTAAACATAATTTATGTTAAAAATGTATTTAAAAAATGTCCTTTATTAACAGGCAGGCTCAAACGACGGGCCTTGGGAACTCCTGGAGCAAGCCATCAACAAATCCATATCAGCGTACTGTCTCGGAGAGGCCTATATAGTCACCGGTGTCATCCCGTATCAAAACGACCAACACTGGCTTAGAAACCATCGCGTGGCCGTGCCCGAGTACATGTGGTCAGCCTACTGTTGTCCCAAATACAACAACAGTCTCCCGGAAGAATTGAGAGATGAATTTCCAACGTACGCAGCTATAGGACGTAACGATCGTAACAGCACGGAGGAGATAGTGCCGGTAGACCAGACGGCTAAGAGACAGTTTAGAGGGTTTGATGTGAAACGGATGCCTCTGCAAACTCTGGAGATGTATTTGAAGGAAAGGTTCAATACGGTGGTCAGTGTTTTCTATGAGCAGTGCAACACAGCAGACTGACGCACAGACAGACAGACAGACAGACAGACGGACAGACAGACAGACAGATGGACGGACAGACAGACGGACAGACAGACAGACAGACAGACGGACGGACAGACAGACAGACAGACGGACGGACGGTAAGATTTTGTCAAAATCAGTGAATATCTCCTCATGATCCGCTGCCTGTCCGTACTGTGTATGAATCCCTGACTCCACCTTTGTTCAAACATTATTTTTTGTAATCTGATTTGTATTACGTTTTCATGTGTAGTTTTTGACTTTCTTGCCTGGGAACACAGCCAATGCTATTCTGAGCCACAATTTTAAAATGTGAAAAGGTTTAAAAAAAAAATGTAATCAAAAAAACCTATAATTCCTACAATATTCCATATATGGTAAATGTTTGTAAAGAATGCTTTTTTTTAACTTGTAAATTGACCTTATACATTGGGCAGTGGTGTGGTGTTATACATTATACAGTGGTTTGGTGTGGGGAGTAAAAATATTCCTTTTTATCCGAGTGCATCAGAGAATATAATGCAATGCTTCCAGTCGTACAGCCACCAAATTTCTGTTTGAACACTAGATGGCGACGTTGTGTCAAACATGTAGATGGTGAGAATCCAGCCCGGGTCGTTCTCTGCATGTTATTCCCCTCTCTGACCCATTTCTCCTATGGCTCTCCACACTGTCTAACATTTAAAAATAAAAATATATAAAAATATATGTAATTAGAAAAAACTACGGTACCTCACTGCACTGAAAAATAACGTGTCTTTTATGCTTTTTTTTCTCTTTTTATACTTTTTAAACTAAATTATGTCAATGACCTTATTTCAAATCAGAAACCACACATTTAATACAATTTATGTTGATTTATCATCGTAAGGCCCTGCACCTGTTAGCTTATAAATAAATTAAGTGTGTGCTTTAAATGTTTTGACAAATTGCAGATATGACTCATTTCTTGCTCCACAAGTTTGACTCGAGTTTCTGAGAAATAGGCCTTTGAGATTCTTGTCTGTTTTGCTTCCATAACCAGTCTTCTTTCATACTAGTGTAAATCAAAGGTCCAAATTGTAAATTCAGGTGTGTATTTGACTAAACCTCGTCTGTTTACGTCTGTGTATTTCTCCTATTCAACCATCTTTAACGGACATTATCTCAACATAATTTTTTTTCATTACTCTGAACCAGAAATTTCAACTTCTAAAGCACTTACATCAACTAAACTTTCCATAATCATTCTTAGCATTATTCTAAAGGTTATTACAGAAGGAGTTGTTCATATGTTGTTAATTGTCTGATTTATGACACATTTTGTTCTTAAAAACATGCTGAAAATGCATTTTTTTATTCTTGTAATGATCACTTAGACACATGTTTTTTCATACCAGACTTAATATGAATTTATTGCATTTTCAAGATGGATGGTACAGTAGCACAGGTTAACAACACATCTCCCACTCCCCGGAACTTTAACTTAAAATTAGAAAATGCAATTTAAAGAATACAGCTTCCATATCATGTCTTCTTTCATACTAGTATAAATCAAAGCTCCAAAATGTACAATAAGGTGTTTATTTGACTAAACCTTGTCTGTCTGTGTCTGTATATTTATCCTATACAACCACCTTTAACGGCCATTATCTCAACATTAGTTTATTTCAATACCCATCAATCTCAACTTCTAAAGCACTTACATCACCTAAACTTTCCACAATCATTCTCAGCACTATTCTGAAGGTTATTACAGAAGGATTTGTTCATATGTTGTTCATTGTCTGAGTTTTTTTTCAATACTCTGAACCAAAAACTTCAACTTCTAAAGCACTTGTCTTACTATCAACTAATCTAGTGATGTTGTTGGTTCATCGCGGGGGTGAAGAGCTTGTCCCATATTTCCACTTTACAGATGGCCCTACCCATGGGGGACATAGTGGCCTTGATGTCTAGACTCCCTCCCTCAAACGTGAGCCCACACCCATGCGCCTCCTCCCTCACAAACCCCACTTGCTCCTTGTTATAATACATTTCCTTGTACAATTTTTCATCACACTCTTTGTCTAGCGGGTAAATGGCCAAGCCCAGCCAGTTCTTGTACATGTTTTGATCGTACGGGACACTGAACATTATGGCGATTTTTTCCCGGGCGGCGTTGTGCTGCCTCTCGAAGAGGTCGTAGGTCATGACGCCGACCGAACCCGTGGCCTTGGCTTTGGGCTTACTGAAGCAACACACCTCGGTCTTCAGCGGGCGCACCGTCGGCTGGGGAGGGCTGTGGCAGTTACCGTTCTCAAGGAAGACCCTGTTTAAAAAATAAATTAAAATTAATTTAAATAAAGAGGCAAAACAATTTTTATTTTTATTTTTTAATGCAGAATTTTTAAAAAAAGAGCAAAATTAAGATTATGAATGCGGATGTTATTTTGCATTTTTAAAGGGCAAATAAACAGAAAGCAGAGGATTAAAAATAGGGGCTAAAATGATAGATAATGAATAGGGACATTATTTTGCAAACTTGGTGTGTTGTTTACTAAAGCTGCACTTAATAATAATATCTTTATTTATATAGCACCTTTAAAAACATTGGTTCACAAAGTGCTTTAACAAAATACATGAGCAAGTACAATCAAATGATATTTGACATATTAATCAAAAAAAGAAAAACACATAAACAAAAAGATAAATACACATACTCATATATATATATATATATATATATATATATATATATATATATATATATATATATATATATATATATATATATATATATATATATATATATTGTATATATGCACAATAAACCAAACAAGATTAATAGGTGCTGGGGTAAGAAGACATTGAGGAAGAGAATAAAAAGAATAAATAGACGGCATCACGTAAAAGCAAGTCTATAAAAATGTGTTTTAAGAAGTGATTTAAAGGTGCAGTGTGTAATATGACATCATCAAGAAAGTTCTACAAAGTTCTAGAATGCAACGCTCCCTGGGTAACCCCACCCCTTTTGAATAATAACAGAAGCTACAGTGGCCTTCAAGGACAAGAACAATTCTAAATTTTAAACAATGCACCTGATGACATTCCAACTATGACACTTTCAAGATGGCGGCACTAGGGCTTGGTCCAAGATATGCAGAAATATGGACATATATGAGACCCTTTCTATGGGGGAAAAAAATAATTAAAAATTTTTTTTTCAGCTATTATGCACTAAATTAAATGTACTTATGGATACTATAATTACTTTCTACAAAATCTGCTAGGAAATAAAACCCAAAATTCTACACACTGCAGCTTTAAAAGAGGTTACTGATTCAGCCAGCACTTGTATGTTAACCACAATTCATCCATGCAAACAGGGTAACATTTTAAAAATGAAAGAAAAACAGAGCAAAGGAATAAAAGCTAGATTGAAAAGGAAACTCTGCATCATATTTTTTGGTTTTAAGGCTAAAACTAAAACTCTTAAAGGTGCACTATGCCGTTTCAGAGGATTTGTTTACATTTGCAGAGCCTGCAGTTAGTTTACAAGACATATTTTATTCTACATTTTTAGTATTGAATAACTCTATCATCGTTATTCAGAACTAAATCTGACAAGTAAGACTAGAATGTGTTTGTAAACCAAACTGTGGGCCGTGCAAGGAAAGTTAATTTATTCAGTTATGAGAATATTCCTTTAGAAAATGTTCACTTATCTGACACACCCAAAGTTACACAGTGCCCCTTTAAAGTTTTAAGGAAAAATGCCGACATTTTGCCTTGAAAAACGCCCGTAATTTTTTTTTTTTTACAGTCAAGCAAATTACACATGCATTCTTTATCTAAACAATAAACTCTTTAGATCACTGTCTTTGCACTCACTTGGGGTCGACCAGGCAGTAGTTGTTGGTGAGGTTTGTGATCTCGATGGTCACATTCCTGCTGCTTTTGAGGTTAGCAGCCATTGCCTCTGCGGATTCACTCATGATGTCGCTGTTAACGAAATGCAAACTGTGTTACAATGTACAAGCGCAGTTCCCTTTACATATACAGATGTCTACAGTCTCTATAATAAGAGATCTACAGCTCCAGAAAAAATGAAGAGACCACTCCAAATGTTCAGTGTCTCTTGTTTTACTATGTATTGGCATATGTTGGAGTAGAATGAACATTTTGGTTTTATACTACAAACTACTGACAACATT
Source organism: Hyperoplus immaculatus (assembly GCA_949357725.1). Taxonomy (NCBI): domain Eukaryota; kingdom Metazoa; phylum Chordata; class Actinopteri; order Uranoscopiformes; family Ammodytidae; genus Hyperoplus; species Hyperoplus immaculatus. The sequence goes on along the minus strand of OX442366.1, from coordinate 25,437,590 downwards.
TCTACCAAATTCCAATAGGCAATATATATTTTTTGTCATTAAGAGCATTTTCAATAAGTTATGTAGAGATGAAGATTTAAGAAAAATCGAGACTGGTCTCTTAATTTTTTTCCGGAGCTGTACAGATGTCTACAGTGCCTATAATAAGAGATATATAAGATGATAATTGACTAAATATATGGGAATAAACTGGCTTACCTGTGTGGAGCGTAGTGTGTTGTTACTTGCTCGGGAAAATGTCTGATTTTGAGACAGTGGTTGGAAACACTCCTTCGGATTTTCTTGTTTGTGAAAAGAGTGACACCTGAATCACACCCAAAAACTGAACTGTCTCCACCCACTGAACGCACCTTCTGTGTGTGTGTGTGTGTGTGTGTGTGTGTGTGTGTGTGTGCGTGCGTGCGTGCGTGCGTGCGTGCGTGCGTGTGTCTGCGAGTGTATGTGTGTGTGTGTGCCTGTGTGTGTGTGTGTGTGTGTGTTACTCAACGTCTCAACATTTTTTGTATGAGAAATGTAGGCAGAGCCGTGTAAGGAAAGGGTGTAACCGACTTTTACTCTTTTGTTTTTATAAATGCATTTTATTTTGACAGAAGCCGGTTTGTTCACATTTGCGGGACATGATCTCATGTCACAGTCTCTCCTTGTTCACCACACCTTAATGTCTGTGAGGGTGTGATTCTGTTTTTACCGTTTTCACAAGTACAAAATGCACTGAATAGCCGATGCATCTTTGCTATTTTAATAAGACAGACAAATGGGCTACAACCTAATTTTTGACTGAAAGCAGACGTCCTCTAAGCTCCACTAATAACATTGCTCTCTATCTGCAGCGGGCTGTGTGTGTGTGTGTGTGTGTGTGTGTGTGTGTGTGTGTGTGTGTGTGCGTGCGTGTGTGTGTGTGTGTGTGCGTGTGTGTGTGTGTGTGTGTGTGTGTGTGTGTGTGTGTGTGTGTGTGTGTGTGTGTGTGTGTGCGGGCTGTGAGACGAGAGCACAGGGACCGTCTACAAAGGGAAAACACCCAAGAGAAAAATATTCAATATTCAATCCCTTCACTCTGATACAGTGCAGTGCAATTATTAGTGGCGCTTAGAGGTCTGCTTTCAGTCAAAATGAACCTGTAGCCCATTGTCTGTCTGTCTGTCTGCCTGTCTGTCTGTCTGTCTGTCTGTCTCTCTGTCTGTCTGCCTTATGACCATAGCAAAGATGCATGTTTTAATAATGTTTTACTTATGAGTTATTGATCCCATAAAATTGAATCTGTCAATGTGTTTCCAACTTTACCTCAGTCTCGAACTGTTGATTGTATTCTCAACATTATATTTATATTGTAGACAATTTGTCTTTATTAAACTAAACCTAATACTCTTACATACACTGGCTGTGTCAACTTAAAGGTGCAGTATGCAGTTTCATTTACACAGCCTGCAGAAAACTGTGGGCCCTGCTGCTGTAAACAACAACAACAACAGTAAAACAGTAACTTTTCAGGAAGCTATCTAACTTCAAACAGTGTTCCAGGGATCACGTTTTACCTGTGAGGAAAGTTTGTTTATTCGGTTATGAGAATTATATCTTAGACAATGTTCACTTCTCTGACACACCCAAAGTTACACAGTGCACCTTTAAGACACTCATTTTCCTATCTATTGTCAGTGGATACAAATATGTGTTGATGCAAATTAAAGATAAAAACATTGAAAAAAATTGAAGGACCAAAAAAATTCCATTATATTGTTTTTTATTGATTCAAAGCACCCATACAGACAGCACATGGCATGACTGACTGATAGACAAATTGTATGTGCGCTTTCATGAAAATCTGGTATTTCTCATATTCCATTATTATTCAATTGTAATCTCACAGGTCACACTTAACAGTAAGCTTAAGCATTACTTAACCAAGTGTAATTAATGCCTAATCAACTATTAACTAACCATTAAGTACCAAGCAATAATAGTTAGTTAAGGCCTAATAAGCATTAACCAACCGTTAATAGCATTACCTAAGCATTAATTAACAGTTAATTAATGTACCCTTAAGTGTTACCATCTCACAACACTTCTACACACACACACACATACTCGTTTATCTGCCCATTTTGTCGTACACTTCCACTTTAACAATCGCCCTGCCTTCATCAGACATGCAAGCCCTCACATCCAGCATCCTACCGCTGTATTTAATCCCCGAACCATTCGCCTCCTCGCGGACAAAGTTGGTAAAATCTTTCCCCTTGTACATGTGGTCGTATAGCTTGTCGTCGCAGGCTCGTGTGTGCTCGAAGATACCCACGCCCAGCCAGTTCTTGTAGAAGGTGTAGTCGAAAGGCACCGAGAACATGATGGACATTATTTCGTTGCAGTGGCTGTTGCGCATGTCGAAAAGCTCGTAGGTCAGAACCCCGACCGCGCCCGAAGCCGTGTTGTCGTCTTTGGTGAATGAGCAAACCTCGGTCTTGGTGGTTCGCACGGTCGGCTGTGGAGGGCTGAACACAAAACCGCTCTCCATGTAGACCCTGGATAGGTAGAAGTAGGAGATGGGTTTATTAACCATGTTTTGTGTGACTTATAAGATGGTTAAACAACACATAAGGTGCTCTGAGGAACTTTCAGTTTGTGTTCATTCTAGCGCCCCCTTTGGACAAATGCGGTAGTGGTTTTACTACGCCAGCTGTTGTTCCTGGGTGACCGTACCCATGACAAAGTAGAAGGAGGTAGATTTATTAGTCATGTTAGAGTGACTTGTAAGTTGGTAAACTACACACAATTAAGTAAATAAAACTAAATGTAAAGTTACAACAAGAAGATATTAAAGGAGCTACGAGGAACTTTTTAATATTTCTGAAACAGTCAAATTTGTCCCTCTGATGATTATAAAGGAAATGTAACAGAAAACGAGACCATCAGTGTAAAGAATGCTATTTTGATATAGTTTTTCTTAATGCCTTTGTGATGGGTACGCCCACCCAGGAACAACAGCTGGCGTAGTACAAAACACTACCGCTTTTGTCCAAAGGGGGTGCAAAAATGAAAACAAATGGAAAGTTCCTTGGAGCACCTTTTAATAGGCTACATAATCAAAAAGTACTTTATAAGCTGATCGTACTGATTTTCTTATGCAAGAGTTAAACCTGCAGTGTGTAGAATTTTGGGTTTTATTTCCTAGCAGATTTTGTAGAAAGTAATTATAATATCCGTAAGTACATTTAATTTAGTGCATAATAGCTGAAAAGAATGTTTTGAATTATTATTTATTCCCTTAGAAAGGGTCTCATATATGTCCATATTTCTGCATATTTTGGACCAAGGCCTAGTGCCGCCATCTTGAAAGCGTCATAGTTGGAATGTCATCAGGTGCATTGTTTAAAATTTAGAATTGTTCTTGTCCTTGAAGGCCACTGTAGCTTCTGTTATTATTCGAAAGGGTTGGGGTTACCCAGGGAGCGTTGCATTCTAGAACTTTGTAGAACTTTCTTGATGATGTCATATTACACACTGCACCTTTAAAACATTTAAAAAAGAATTATTACCCTCAGAATAGTGCAATGCTGCAATGTATGGATGGAAGCGAGTAGGCTACATTCGCACATTTGATTTTATCTCATCTTGAATCTTGATGTACTTTCTTTGATTTGCACTCTTAAATCTCTTAAATGCAATTTCAAATTTCTAATCTTGGTGTATTTCATGCCCCTGTAAAGCACTTTGAATGGCCTTGTGTCTGAACTGTGCTATAGAAATACACTTGCCCTACATTTCAGGTATATTACGGTAAGTTGTATCACTGTCGTTTATACACAAAAGAGTAATCCAGTTCATTAGATAGCATTTATAAAGCTTAACATTAAACTAAAAGTGATTCTTACTTTGGGTTGACGAGGCAGAACATGGAGCTGACGTTGGTGATCTCCATGGTGCAGTTGCGGTTGGTTGTCAAGGTGACGGAGTGGTGCTCGGCGGTTTCAGGCATGTTGACGATAGCTGGAGACGCTGTGTGAAATATACAAGGTAAATAAATATACAGTGATGTTTAATTATATCTACTTTTATTTTTTTATATATATATTCATTGTATTTTTTTTACTTCTCTGTAGCACTTTGAGATTCTAGTTATGTAAAGTTCATTACAAATAAAATGTATTATTATTATTATGTTCAATAATAACTATTTTCTTTTTTATGTAGGCTATATAATCATTATATATATGACAAATGGTTAAAAAAAGGTAAATACAGTGATTTTAAATAATAGCTATTTTTCCTGCTTTTATTTTTATTTTATTTTTTATTTATATATATTTATTAATTTTACATTCGAAAAATGTATTTGGTGCATACGTTTCTATATGTTTGTATCAAGAATTATATTTTAACCTTTATGTTTTTTTCAGCTTAATTTTTATCTTTCAAAAGCCCCAATAAAAATTGTTGAAAAAAATTATAACAATGAAAAATAAGTTACAGTAAGTCTTGCTGCTTACACATAATGGCCCGGTGAGATTTTTGTTTGACTGCTACAGCAAACAAAACAAGGGCTATAGGCTACACATTAAATTGAGACACTTTAACTTGTAGATATCATCATGAAACCTTGCCCGTTGATTACTTACATTAACACAATTATTTCACAGGTTTTAGATAAAGCCTTTTTTAAACTTTATAAATGAAAAAGAAATACTATGTACATGTCTTAAAAAATGCCTTTTCGTCATGTTTTTTTAAGAAAATGTATCATGACTTCGACTATTGTTAATCAGATAATTACCAACATATGAACAAATCTTTCTGTATTAACCTTCAGTATAGTGCTAAGGATGGAACCCTGTAAAGCGCTTTGAGTGCCTTGAAAAGCGCTATATAAATCCAATCCATTAAGGATGATTATGGAAGGTATACAATGTTTTTGCCTGCAGTGTCTCGCCTCAAATCACTGTCCGTTGCAAACTTTTTTATGTCAACACCAAAATAAAATGCTAAAGAATCTCTACTAACAATTATTACATACTTAAAAAAGCTAATTTCACCATTATAAGCTTTTATTCTGAAATAAATCTATTTTTTTCTGAATTATAGATAATCGTGGTTAAGAAATGCACTTACTTTGGTTTATGTCGCTCACACAGGATCGCAGGCAGGCGTCTGAAAACCGGTCGCAGTTTGGTTTGTGAGACGAGTTTGAAGTCACACCCTTTACAGGTGCGGTCACACACACACACACACACACACACACACACACACACACAAGCATGCGCGCACGAACACACACACGGACAGACACACACTCAGAGAGAGACAAGCATGCACGCACAAACACACAGAGGCACACACACACAGACAGACATACAGACAGACGACCAGACAGCAACACACACACACACACTCAAACACACATGCACAAGCAGGCATGCACACACAGTGGCACACTCCTTCAACAGTAACACACACAGTAATACCCCTACTCCCCCCCCCACACACACACACACACAGACTTAGCTTCTGAGTAGGTGTGTCTGTTTTCCAAAAGACATATGCACCAATGTAATGCCACTTATTTGTGTGACTTAAAGTCTCTCACTACGGTAAAAAAAAAAAAAAAAAAAAGATTGGAGTATAGAAACGCTTATATCAGCCAATAACATAAATATTTTTAACTTTTTAATATTTGCAGTACATGAATGTAAACAAAGGGGGCCCACCGTACTGTAGCTAGCAAAATGCCTGTCTACAGAGCCTATGCTGTGTATTAAAATTTGATTATTTTCGGTGCATACACACAGTGCGGACAGGTAGCGGATCGTGAGGAGATATTAACTGATTTTGACTAAAAGTGATTTTGACAACAAGCATCACTGACCCCACCTTTAAATGACTGATGAGTTGATGGAAAAGTACTCCTTGCACACACGCACACACACACAAACACACACACACACGCACACACACACACACACACACACACACACACACACACACAAAGTACTCCTTACACACACGCACACACACACAAACACACACGCACGCACACGCACACACACACACACACACACACAAAGTACTCCTTGCACACCATGTGAAATACCTGAATGTCTGGTTGGACTAAATGGGTTAAAAGTTGAACCACCACACCCATTGGACAGTGAGTAATTGGGACAATGACAATGTCTTATTTTGGATAAAGCCTGTCCACTCCTAACTACAGAACGCATTGAGACAGTAGAGGATTCTTTATCGTTTACATACACACACAGTCTTTTCAGTGCAATGGTGAAGAGTGACTGTTTACTATCTATGGTTATGACCTAGACATTTCAAACACACACATTTCAAATATGGTAAAAAAAAAAGTTACACACATTGTAACATGTGTATTTCGTTGTCCATACACGGATGTAAATGCATGATCCTAGGGGCAGACTTCACTACTAAAGTTTTTAAAGTAGAAAGGTAGTGGATCATGAGGAGATATTCACTGATTTTGACAACAAGCGTTCTCCAGAATCACTGACTCCACCTTTATATCACATTTTATAAGGTTATCATATGATATAGCTGCAAATCTATGCATCCCACTTGACTTTTTGGGGTTTATGCCACTCAGGCCAGTTCAATAAATCATATGTGTGTGTGTGTATGTGATTTATTTAGTTCCTTTTCATGGTTGGTTGACTTGTTTGAAAGCCGCCCTGAGAGCATGTAGCAACAGGCTCCACACACACACACACACACACACACACACACACACACAATGAGACAGTCGGTTCATGTGTAGCTCATGCATATCCTTTCCCATGTGTTGCACCCTTGATAAGAATGCCTCCATATTCTCTTGTTTGGCAACTGCGTATATTTTTTGTATGAGCGATTTTTTTTCCACAAGCTCAACTTTACACAGGAGTTAAGTTACTTTATAAGTCAATTTCTGCATTGAAATTAGTATTTTCTTATATACCCCCTCTCAAGTTACCACACTCCAGAGCACAGGGTCAGCCATAGTACAGCGGTGGGCACCATAGATGTAATAGCAGCCACCACTAGTTTTGACACGACCCTCCTGTCCGGTGCTGGGGATCCAACCAGTATATCACCTGTTACCTTTCCCTCATTGTTATCACATTAGCGCCATCTTGTGGTTTAATTAATACATTAAAATAAAGACAGACAACAGTTTCCAGTCATTTACATCCTGACGTTTTTGTTTTGTCCTCAAGGTGGTGCTATTTTAGTTTAAAAAAAACATTGGATAAAATGTTAGGTAAAAAGTAAGAAAAGATATTACAGGTGATGATGACTAGATTATGTATTCAACAAGATGACTTGTTAGTGTTTTGAAATATTCATGGCTATTATAGTTCCTATTGAATTATATTTAAATGAGTGAAAGTGCTTCTTAAGAAACATTTTTCATTTATTTTCAGTCAGATATTTGTACAATTTATTGATTCACTCAAGAAATGGTTAATATAGTTAAAAAGTAATTTATTTTATGGTCTTTGGTGTAAAAAAAACATATACAACACATGAGATATAATAATATTACAAAATGACGGATTATAAACATCCAAAATGAAATGCAAATATCCAGTATAGTTCTTATAAACAAAACTAAAACTTGTGAGCATTTTTCTAACCATACTAACTTTCTAACAATATCTTTTTTTCTTCCTTTTTTTAAGAAAATTACTTTTACTGAGTTTGGAAATATTTACACAGATTCAATACACACTATTAAATGTAACAGCAATATTGAGATTACCCTGACTTCCATAGAAGTGCAAAAGTACATATTTAAGAAATGACCTCAAAAATGTAAAAAAAAAAAAAAAAAAAAGAAAAAAAAAGTCTCTATTGATGACAATATAAACGAAAACATATCTACAAAAATCAAAAAATTCCGAAAATAAATCCTGTAAGTAAAAAAACACACATGCTCTTTAAAAGATAGAAATATTTACCTGTTACTGTCACGTTTGTATACTGCTAAATAGTCAACATTACAACTGCATTGGTGAACATTTTAGCACACTAAAGTTAGCATATAGCTCAAGCCCCCTTTGTTTAAGCTTAGAGCTGTAGAATCTGCCTATATAAAACTAGAAAAATAGAAAACCTTGTCAGCTGATTATTTTAAAGGTGCTACGAGCAACTTTTAAAGATTTCTGAAACGGTCTAATTTTTCCTCTGATGATCATAAATGACATGTAACAGCAAACGAGACCATCAGTGCGAAGAATGCTATTTTTATATAATTTTACTAAATGTCTTTGTCATGGGTATACGCTCACCCTGGAACAACAGCTGGCGTAGTAAGAACACTACCGCTTTTGTCCTAAAGGGGGTGCAAGAATTATCACAAACTAAAAGTTCCTTGTAGCTACTATAAGGCTGCCAATAGAATTATTTTGTCATTTCTGAGGGAACATGGCTCCGTGTGCGATGGTAGAAAGCCCGGTTTTCTCCTCTATCCACTGGTTGTAGTTGGTGAGTTTGGTGTAGACTCCCGGCCTGAACTCTTTGGCACAGCCGTCCCCCCAACTGATCACCCCAAACTGGAAGAGACGGTCCCCCACCTCACACACCAGGGGCCCACCAGAGTCTCCCTATGGGGGGGGGGGGGAAATAGCTTGCATCATTAAGGGAGAAATAAGTGATATTTTTTTGTTAATTTATGTGTCAAATCACTCTATATTCATACAGCAATCAGGGAAGAGAAGGGCAGTGTTATAACACTTTCAAGCCTGAGAGACCAAATGATGGGCAGACATTTTTATTTATTTTTGTAAGTATTAATTTTACCTTTTGAAAAAAGATTTAAATGTATTACTATTTATTTTTTTAATTGTATGACCTTTTGGCATAATTGATATCTCAGCCATTTATGTAAATGTATGAAAAACTATTTATTTTATTTTTTTACGGGCTTCTATTCCCAAAAACGGTATTAAATATGATACATTGTCATTATTGGGTTAAGAAAATATTATATACAAGCTGCTGTGTGTAAGAAAAAACAGCTCTAGTTCTAACTGGTCTTGAATACCTCACAGGCGTCTTGCGTCCAGTCGGGTCGTCCGGCACAGAACATGTTTTCTGTGATCAAGTTTCCGTAGTATTCCTTCTGTCCACACACGTCGTCTGATATGAGGTTTACATGGGCCTCTCTGAGGTACTGGGACCGGTACCACAGGCCTGCATGAGAGGATTGGATGTTAAAATACTGCACAACTTGTTATTTTATTTATTTTTATTTTTTTATACTTTATTGTAGGAGCAAAAATAGGTTATCATTTGATCTTACTGTTATTGGTCAGATTTACAACATCCTACAATTTTTTTTAGTCAATTAAAAAAAATCAAACTAAAACTAAAGATGAATAGAAATGAAAAAGAAGAATAAGTTATAATAAAATAAAATAAATAATAATAAAAAATATAGAAAATTATAATTATAATATATTTTTCGTGGTGTAGAGGTCCACTCTCTGACCCATTTAATCTCTGTCTCTCCAAAACTGCCCAAAATAATTACAACCCCCCCCCCTCTCCCCCCCCCCCCCCCCCAAAAAAAAAAGGGTTAGAATAACAACATTTATTCCTCACCAAAGTTCTCCTTGCCGTAGCCGGCGATCTCACAGCTGAATCCTGGATGGAGGTTCTGGTGAGGAGGAGGCAGACAGACGGGCCTCACTGACCTGCTCTCCTCCGCACACTGACCATTCTTAGCTCTCAACTTCACCAGCGCTGTGGGGATATTAACACATATTTAACTCTTTTTTTTTAAAGATTATTATCCACTACGCCATCGGAGCACCCCATATTTAATAATAATAATAATACACTTTATTTATACTTTTCAAAACACAGTTTAAAAGGAGCTATTTAATTCTTTTTACAGGTTCATCTTAATGTTCTCACAGGGCTTAATGTTCCTAGATTTAGGGCATGTACACACGTTAATGGATTATTAACAAAACACATTCTTCCTCTGTAAGTCCGCAGAAGAAAATGTTCTTACCGATGTCGTTGTTGAAGTTTCCCTCACTGTTGTCAAACTCTGCGTGGAGAATGATTTCCTCGACCCTGAAGTTCTGCTCCAGCGTCGGGTCCGTTTCATTCAGAGCGTTTTTACCAAGAACCACCGAGAACCGCCGCGCTTTGGTCTGGGAGCTGGGACAGGAAATACACAAGAGAAAAGTACAATTGTTATTACTGTCTGTCTGTCAGTCCGTCCGTCCGTCCGACCATCCATCCATCCATCCATCCATCCATCCATCCATCCATCCATCCATCCATCCATCTTACCCGTCAGGGAAGCAGTGTGCGGCAGTGAGGACCCAGCAGGCTGAGATCAGACTTCCTCCACAGCGGAAAACCTTTGTGAGGAGAAAATTAGATCATAAGGCTTTAATAATCAAGCAGAGTATTTAATCACAGAATAGAGGCTTCATGGTCCTGGGACCTTAGGAATTGCAGGTCCATCCTGACCCCAGTAGCACATATGCTATCAGGGCGAGAATGGCCAGGATCAGACACTAATACTTATATGCTAGAGTTCATCATATAGCAACAATCCAGTGTCTTTCAATTGGTCAGTCATGTGAGGGGGGGGGGGGGGGGGGGGGGGTCAAGTGTCAAGAACAGGAATATTTCAGTTTAGTATTATACAGAGAAATACAATATTCTATATCTCTCATCACACTAGGCTATATGTATTTCTCTCATCACACCTTCTCCTGGGATTTAGAGCGATGGAAAATGGCGGCGACCCAGGGGTGAGCGTCCACCGTAGAGACAGTCCCTCCCACGATCTTATGCTGCTTCCGGGAGCGCAGCCCACATGTCGACTCCACAGCTTGATGGGGAAACAAGACTTTAAAACATCGCTCTCTCTCTCTCTTCTATCTATCTATCCATTCGTCCATCCATCCATCCATCTATCCATCCATCCATCCATCCATCCATCCATCCATCCATCCATCCATCCATCCATCCATCTATCTATCTATCTATCTATCTATCTATCTATCTATCTATCTATCTATCTATCTATCTATCTATCTATCTATCTATCTATCTATCTATCTATCTATCTAGCTATCTATCTATCTATCTATCTAGCTATATACAGAATATAATGACATGGTAGATTCCCTAGGAAATATGTATTTGTTGTGTAGATGTTTGTATGTGTCTGTCTTATATATGTACAGTATATATGCAAATGTCTTCAATAAATTATTGAGGAAGAAAAAATAAAATAAAAACTTGAAAAAGCATTGAATGATAAGTATCTCACCTTCCTCTGGCTCTGGGGATGAAGAAGAAAGCTCGGGTTGGACCGTAACTAAAACATTAAAGAAATAGTTTTTACACATGAAGAATTTGATTTTCTTGGAAGTCAGTTTGCCTCATCGGAGACTCAGCTTGCGTCACACACACACACACACACACACACACACACACACACACACACACACACACACACACACACACAACACAAACACACACACACACACACACACACACACACAGCTGTTTCTCGGATCAACATTTCTAAAAAACATTTACTAACGTTTTTGCTCTTTCATGTGTCATGTGTGTAGTAATCACATACGAAAAACAAAAGTAATGTTTGCCATATTACCAAGGTTGTTTTCTGTACAGAAAAATGTTTCTGTTTTTTATTAAATATTACGTAATGTTCAATAACAAGGTTGTTGTTGTCAACCAGAACCAGAAATTCCTCTAAAATCAAGGATGGCCTGTTCCATGTTAAAGGTGCTATGGAGGAACTTTTAAATATTTCTGAAACAGTCAAATTTTTTCCTCTGATGATCTTAAATTACATGTAACAGCAAACGAGACCATCAGTGTGCAAAGAATGCTGTTTTTATATAGTTTTTCTCAATGCCTTTGTCATGGTGTATACGCTCACCCAGGAACAACAGCTGGTGCAGTAAAAACACTACCGCTTTTTGTCCAAAGGGGGGCGCAAGAATTAAGACCAAATGGAAGTTCCTCAGAGCACCTTTAAGGGTTAAAACTTGCTGTCTACATTCGTGGAAAGAGCTATCTTTAGATTTCTGGTTCAGTCAGACAAGAAAACAAAAAAGAAACATTGTTATTAAAAACTAGGCAAGTGTAGCTCTGTGTTAATACAAGCTGAGTCTCTGATGAGGCTAGAAGTCAGTCAGTCAATCAATCAATAACCTTTATTTTCATTCGAAAGACACTGTGGTTTCCCTAATTTACAGTGACGACGAGCATACACGATAAACACAATTCTATAAGAATAGAAGTCGATAACAAGAGAACAGACTTACAGGACTCGAAGCCACACCGCTGAATATCACAATACTCTCTAACCAGAGTCTTGTCTTTCATCACGTTACACCACGGACGCTGTCGGTACTGCAGATTCCTGGGGACAGAAGCACACAACAACACATCAAACAAGAACACCAACATGCTAAGGTCGCTATAGTTGTTAGGCATTAAAGGGGCAGTGTGTAACTTTCAGAAATCCCTTCTCAATAGCGGCACCAGCAGTGAGTACGTTTTGTTGCACTGTTTATGTAGGATGTGGTTATGAAATTCGATCGGGAGTCAACATATTGTTTTATTCTGTAAATAAAAAGTGCACCGGGATATGTTAGATGCTTTTGTAGACGCTTTGTCAACACAATCACACCCCAGAAGATTTAAATATAAATAAATGCAGGCTTTAAAAAGCAGGAACATTTAACATATTATTAGCTTTGATATCAACAGCCTATTAAAATACATTTGTAGTGATGTGGACCTTTACCTGCAGTAGTTGTGTCTCCCTGCTCTGATGTCTGTGGTCATGTGCAGGTCTCTGGTCTCTCTGTCCCACTGAACACACACCTGTCCGCTCTGTGTGTGAGACGCTCGGCCTCGGTAGTACAGACCCACGCCTTCATAGCAGTCCAGGTTTATTACTGAGGGAAACAGAAGGAGGTTTAGATTGAAATATGAGGACATAAGAACTGTTGTTCTGCTGTGTCTTTATTAGAGCTAAAGTGTGTAACTTTTTCATATCCCCCACACACACACTCACACACACTCACACACACTGGTGCAGGAGCTCAGAAAAATCCCCCAAGAAGAGCCCAAGAAATGTTTCAGTTGTTGATTCTACTGCTAAGACAAAAACCTGGACGTACAGCAGTATCACTGAAGGCTTTACCTCATGTAGATGCACCGACAGTGTTGTTGTAATTACTCAGAATTCCTCATGGGGGCAACAGAAGTTACGCACTTGCATAGAAATGTATGAATGTATTCTCGTTTTACAGGTTTAAAAGCCCCTTTTACACAGAGATTGCGGCATATTGACGGAACAACATCACTCCAACATCACTCACTTCTTTACCTATTTCACAGTGTTTCCCCTGGAACCCTTCAGCACACAGACAGAACATGTGTTCACCGGTGGACAGAGACGGGACGGAGGAGCCTCCATTCAGACACACGCCTCCTGCTGAAACACAATGATAGGTGCATGGTGACATAAATGTTTAAAGACTTCTCTGATTCCCTTTTAACTTGTAATTTTATTTTATTTAATTTTATTTAATTTTATTTTATTTTATTTTATTTTATTTTATTTTATTTTATTTTATTTTATTTTATTTTATTTTATTTTATTTTATTTTATTTTATTTTTATTTTATTTTTTCTAGTGATAAGAGATTGGAGAAAACGTATCTTTAAAAAGCAATCAGTGCACGAAAAATACAATCTTTTTTGCAATTTGTCTGCCAGTATTTGTTCTTGGATTTTCTTACCCTTTAAATGCTATTTCTAATGTCTAATATTGATGTATTTCATGCCCCTGTAAAGCACTTTGAGTGGCCTTGTGTCTGGATTGTGCTATAGGAATACACTTGCCTTGCCCTACAGCAAAAGACAGAGAGCCTTGACAAATGAAGGCTTCAAGAACAGTTCATATTTTATGTTGTGCATCCACTGGATTCAAACTGTTCCATAATTTCACTCCATAAAACAGAAATACAAAAACTTTTCTTACCTGCTCTTTCAAATGAGGAAAACGACGAAGATCCAGAGAAAAAATTATGAGGTGGTCTCTCTCTCAACAGGGCCTGAAAAGTACAGAAACGTTTGAGAAATTCCCACGAAAATAAATGCAACATTTCAATACATATAGGATAGAAAAATCATCCATACTGCTTGAGTAGTAGATAGGGCGGCTAGAGTGCAAATTAAAACACTTAAAAAACAGCTTTTGGACGCTGCCATGTTGCTGCTCTTCGCAAAGATTGTAGTTTGAATATGAGCGTGTCTGCACACATCTGTAGGGCTATTATATGGGGCACCTCCTCTGGCTTATTCTGTTATGACTCTGCTGTGTGTGTGTGTGTGTGTGTGTGTGTGTGTGTGTGTGTGTGTGTGTGGCTACTATGGTAGGACTGTGTGTGAACGAATTGTCTGGAACCCTGTAAAGCGCTTTGAGTATCATGAAAGGCGCTATATAAATCCAAGCAATTATTAATTATTATTATAAATGGATGGAGGGATGGAGGGATGGATGGATAGATAGATAGATAGATAGATAGATAGATAGATAGATAGATAGATAGATAGATAGATAGATAGATAGATAGATAGATAGATAGATAGATAGATAGATAGATAGAGATGGATAGATAGATAGATAGATAGATAGATAGATAGATAGATAGATAGATAGATAGATAGATAGATAGATAGATAGATAGATAGATAGATAGATAGATAGATAGACAGATTTGCAGCATAATTTAATTTTCGATTTTGCTTTAAAATCTGACCAAACATAAGCCACTTTTTGTTATTCATTTTTATTAAAAAATTATAATTTACAACATACATTTAAAGTAGGGTATAGGCCTGCTCTTCAGTATATACACTGGGTGTCACTGTTGCTCTCTGAACATAAAATACTCATAATAGCCTAAATGGTGATGACGTATTTCAGTCATACCTGCGTCTGAATCATTGACGTTTATCTAAATGGACGAGGCTTTATGTGAATGAGAGTAAATATGTACATTAGGATCCCGGAAGTCCTTCAGTTTGGATCCTGCTTGGGTTCGTAGTGCCTTTACGGACCGTGGGAATTATTAAAACCTGTTGAGCAGAGCAGAGGGACATGAGAAATGATAGAGTTAAGGACAGGTTTAGATCGCAGAGCTATTTAACCTCGAAGAAGCTGAATTGTCAGCTCACCTTGGTTAGCCTATTTAAATCTGATTTGTTGGTTTCTGTAGCCAATGCCTGGTGAAAATTGTCACTTTTTAGTCTGAAATAAACTATTTGGATATTTAGCTGGCATAGGGATTATTTGTATTATACGGTATTTAGTTATACTTTCATATCACATGTAGACTGTAGGCCTACATTGTCAGTTTGATATATATATATTTTTTTTTACACGGTAGCTTGAACTACTTTTTCTAAGTAGCTTTAAGTGAACCAAACTAGATTTCTCCTTAGGGTAGATTTGCTGTGGTTCAACTTGGAGATTTTTTTCCTCTCCCAAGGCCCTAATACTGTTCCTATTTTACATAGGCCCACATAAGCTTGAATAGTGTAGTATCCGAGCCACTCGTGAACGCATCATGAGCGCAGAGCGTGTGCGAGCGAGCGGTGGATGAGAGAGACAGAGAGACAGAGAGAGAGAGAGAGAGAGAGAGAGAGAGAGAGAGAGAGAGAGAGAGAGAGAGAGACAGAGAGAGAGAGAGAGAGAGATTATCCTCCTTTAACACGGATCCTAACAGAACAGGTGGTCGGCCTGTTTGGGACACTTAACATGGGGAACGCCGACTCCAAACTTCACTTCAGGAAAGCGGTGATTCAACTCACAACCAAAACACAGGTCAGTGTGTGTGTGCGTGTGCGCGCGTGTGTGTGTGTGTGTGTGTGTGTGTGTGTGTTTCCACTGTAAAATCGCATTTAAATGTACGGCAGGTGTAGCGCGTCAGTTTGCGGTTGTGTTGATAAAGTGGTATGGTACCAGCTGGCAGCATAGAATGAAGCACACACGTCACAAAATGCCCTAAAAAACAAGGAATACACTGGGATCACGTTATAATTAATGATATCCACAAGAACATATGAATACATCTCCTAAAATATTGTTTAAAATGTTGATATTTGGGCAGATAACGAGTCTTAAAATACTCGGGAAGGCCTTGGGCTCCCCACTTTGTGAATTATGCTTACAATTACTCGAAATGACAATGTTTTACTAGTAACATGTTGAATTCAGTTAGTTTTCTTAGAAGTAGGCTAGCTGTGTGTGTGTGTGTGTGTGTGTGTGTGTGTGTGTGTGTGTGTGTGTGTGTGTGTGTGTGTGTGTGTGTGTGTGTGTGTGTGTGTGTGTGTGTGTGTGTGTGTGTGTGTGTGTGTGTGTGTGTGTTTGCTTGCTTGTTGCTTGGCAGGTGCATTTAATGTGGAATATGGAGATACAGTTGATTTCGATCTGCAGGTGCTGCCATGCATACAGCCTGTTTTCAGGTGTGTGTGTGTGTGTGTGTGTGTGTGTGTGTGTGTGTGTGTGTGTGTGTGTGTGTGTGTGTGTGTGTGTGTGTGTGTGTGTGTTTCAGCTAATACAACAAGTAGCCCATTGTTAGAATACTCTGTTTACACACAATTAAGCAGCTTCTATTTTAAATTGACCAGAAGTCTCCTTACTGGCATGTTTTGAGTACCATACGTTTCATGTTTAGTTCCATTTAAGTGCATTTTAATCGCATATTTTAAATAATGTATTTTTAA